>JAANYP010008471.1:137500-599835 GCA_020465985.1 Centrapalus pauciflorus
GGGTTTTAATGAACATGTTCGATTGGATTCAACAATGGGTATTAGTGAACATGTTCAATCGGATTCGACAATGTGTTTTAGTGTACATGTTCAATTGGATTCGACAATGGGTTTTAGTGAACATGTTCAACCGGATGTGTCAAATAAAAGTATTTATTATTTTCTTCAAACCTTTCGTGAAGTTTCAATTTCATTTACACGTTATTGAACATGTGCAGTCAGAGTTTATTGTGTTTTTTGTCGCTGTTAACCGTTTTGGTGATAAACCAATATTGACGGTATTGAACATGTTCAATCGTGGTTTATGGAGTGTCATCATTGCACATGTTCAGAATCGATGTAATATATGATATTAAGTAAAGTGGAGATTTTAATGGGATACACAGAATCATTGATTCTAATTTAACTTTTTTAATACCATTTTTACCCCCAACATTAATTAATGTGGGAAAGAATTTTAATCAAAATTTATATTATATTTAATGATTTTAATGATAAATGATTGACTATAAATGGTTCCCCGGTACCCCAGTATAACATGGTACCACATTGATCTTGAATATATATATATATATATATATATATATATATATATATATATATATATATATATATATATATATATATCTGTGTGTGTGTGTGTGTGTGTGTGTGTGTGTGTGTGTGCACGCGCGCGTGCAAAGTACCTAAAAAAATGCAGAGTACTGTAGTACCTGTAAACACGTGGGTTTCGGATGTGAACATGCTCCGAAAAAATGTCTTTTTTGTTTTTTTTTCATATTCATTTAGATACAAATAATATAAGAGTATTTGTAAAAAAAACTACATACATTCACACTTTATGAGCATCTTAAAAGTCATGTGAACGTAAAACAGTGCAGTTCATGTGAACATGCACCTTTCACATAGTTTTAGTGTGTGTTTATGTGTGGTTTTTTCAAGTAGTCTGGTATTATTGATTTAAACATGATTATGGTAAAAAATTTCCAAAAAAATATGGTTTTAAGCGAGATAACTCTTGTACTCCACAAAATTAATGATACTCACTTGAATCTATATGGAGAGGTTAAAATAGGAGTCTATCTTTCATAAAGAATCGAAATACTAATCTTCAGTTTGGCATTTTTCATCATGTTTTTTTATATTTTTGATCAATTTACAATTTTTTTGTTATTTTTTTTAAAAAACATTTTGTTATTAATACATAAAACATGAAACTTATTTCTGCATAACTTGATGATAGGGAAAAATCTTGTATTTTATGCATCACCGGAAGACTATTTTTCTAAACAACAATATATGTTTAAATAGATACAAATCGACATCACAAAAAATGAAATTACTTACATTTACAAGCGATAATAGTTACACTGATATTATTTTAAGTAAAAATTGTGAAAGTTATAAATTTTTTTTTGAACAGCCTACTCCTAAACTACTCCTTTACTTCAAGTGGAGATTTTAGAACTTACTTTCTCCACCTAAATTTCAACTTGTCTTCGACGAAACCCGTGACTCTCTTTTACATATCACCGTCATAATAAAAGGGCCGAGAAGGAATGTTAAACGGTGGCCGATACGTACAACGTTTAAAGGAGAGTCGGCTATGGTGGCACAGTACGGCGGTGATTGGTGTTGGTTGACTTTTTTTTTTTTTTTACTTTTTTTTTTAATTTTATTTCACATCTTTTTAGCTTAATTAATTATCATCATCTATGGTTGAAGTATCAATCATTTGTATCCTTTTCAGACTTTGCTAGTTTGCTTCTTAATTGTCTCAAAAATCAAACACATTTTCCCTTTGTGTTTTGTTAATTTTCTATTCATATTTTGGAAATTTCTTTAATTCAAACATTGTGTGAAAAGAAAGTACAGTTTTTAATTAAATAAATTTTTATATAAAAAAATATTAATAGACATCTTTTTTTGAAAGGCAACAATACATTGAAACCAAAAAGGCTTACAATATAAGATTAATCCTTAATTTGCAAGGAGTAAAACCGAGGCCACGACGAATGAAAGTATACAGTAAATCAGAACTGATAGAAAACCATAAAACACTATCAAAATCCATGAGCATGACTAGTTGCTCGAAGAAATAACACAACATCTTAAACTTCAATTGCTAGCTTGGATCCACAATGAAGGTATAGTCGAACCACCCTTTTAGTTGACTGATATGCATCCCGAATGAAAACACATCCTATGTGGACAAACTTTCCAAGCACAAAAGCTACAAAACATTTCTACATATTGTAACCATTAGGGGTGTGCAAAATAACCGAACCCGAAAAATCCACCCGAACCGAATCTTAAACGGGTTATTTGGGTCGGGTTATTCGGTTTTCGGTTTTGTTAATCAGGTTAAATGGTACCCGAATAATATATTCGGTTCGGGTATCGGGTAGAGTTCAAGTTTATTCGGGTACCCAAATAACCCGAATAACCCGTTTAATTTTAATCTCAATTTTTATTAGAATTAAAATTGTTTATATATAAAAATGTAAAGATTCACATTCCCAATATTAATAGTCAAACCATTTAACCCATGTACCCAAATTACCCAACCCATTTAGCATGTTTAAACTAATTTGTAAAGCATTCCATTTTTTATATCAAAACCGAATAACCCGTTTAACCCAAACCGATTAACCCGATACTCATTTAACCAGAAACCGATTAACCCGTTTCCTTATTTGGTTCGGGTTGGGCCAAAGAACCCAGACCCTCAAACCCGAATAACCCGATACCCATTTAACCCGCCCGAATAACACCCCTAGTAACCATGTCGAGCACCAGAAATCATGTTAGAACTCAAGAAGTGCATTATGAAAAAAACAAAATGGAGCAAGCAAGAAGGGCTCAAACGCCAGCAACACCCGAGACAAAACTAGAATTTGAGCTGCACACCAAAAATAGTTGTGATGGCGAGAAGACGGCTCACAATCCAACTAGACCATATTATTAAGCTTTGTTTCCTCCTAACGATCCAACCAAAACATCGGAGTTGAATATCACTACTTATACGGACTGAGCCCTAATTTTTGACTTAAAGACTTAGAGGTTACAGTTCCTCCATAAAAGATAAGAAATTACCCACGTAACAGGCTGTCAAGCTTTCTTTATTAAAGATCCCTGTTGTGAAGAGTCATGATGTGTGAGAGCGTCAACTATTGTTCCTGACTGAATGAACCCACCCCCAACATTGGTATATGCCTTCCGACGTGCCCATAGTTATCTTATAGTTGACCAAGTAGTGATCGAGTGTTTCAACATCTTCCTCACAGGATAGGCATAAAACCCAATGTAAATCAATGTCGCGTTGGTCCAACAGGGAACAGACAGGTTGACAATTCATAAACGCCTTCCAAACGTATACAAAAACATTTTTTTGGGATTATGTTACTCCTTCATGTCTCTCGGATTATGGAACTCATCCTCAAAACTTTATCATCAATCAATTTTGTGAGAATACTACATGAAAAGCTTCCAGATCCTATCCTTAACTATCATACCCCACCCACCCATCCATCCTACTCTACCCCACCCTACCCCCACCCCCCACCCAGCTCATAATCCTACTCCACCCCACCCTAAACCCACCCATCCACCCTACCCTATCATACCTATTCATACCCCATCTCATCCAACTCCACCCCACGCTACTTACCCCACGTCAATCCTATCATCACCTACCATACCTCACCCTACTTAACCATACCCCACTCCATCCCACCTAACCATACCCATCTAACCACCCGCCCACCCTACCTAATCATACTCCATCCAATCTTACCCCACCTACCATGCACTCACTCATTCATCCTACTTTGCAAACTAAAAAGAAAAACAACAATAAATAAACTTAATTTCATATCTATTCATTTCAACCAAACAGCATGAAATAAAATTTAATTCCATTCCATTGCTTTCAACTTTCCTTTTTTTGACAGATTTCATTCCTTCTGAAAACATTCTGCGAACCAAACGTCCCCTTATAGAATTTTCTCGGGTTAGTATTGAAAAATCATATCAATCTTTCTTCATTTCATGATTAAGTCTCTAAACTATTTTCTTATTGTTTAAGTCCCTAAACTATTTTTTCCATATTCAAAAATGTATATTTGACATGTTTAACCGGTTACCAAACAAATAAACTTTTTTTTTTTTTTACTTAATTAATGTTGGAAAAAACTCACAATCTTTTCATATTTTAGCGATTAAGTACTTGAAACTTTTATTTTAGTCCGTATCCGGTCAAAAATATATACTTTTGAATAAGACAAACATAGTTTAGGGACTTAAACAATTAGAAAATAAGTTTAGGGCTTAATTGGTAAAAGGGTTAATATTGAAAAAATCTCACGGACTTTCTTACAATCATCGATTAAGTCACTGAATTTTTTTCTGAATATTTAAGTCCCTAAACAAAGTTTGTCTATGAGATAAAAATCTCATATATGGGTTCACCGTGTGTCTACCCCAAGTTATAGTATATACGAATAAACATGTGGATTCCAGACCTGATATAAAAACGTGCAAGGATTTTGAAAAGGTCATGAAGTCGAAGTTTGAGATGAGTGCTATCGGAGAGCTAAACTTCTTTCTCGGTTTACAAGTTGAACAAAGGAAAGATGGAATGTTTATTCATCAGACGAAGTATTAGAGCGCTTTGGGATGGAAGGAACAAAGCTTACCGCGCATTTCAGTACTCCGATTCAAGTGAATCATAATCTCGGACCGGGTACAGATAGTGATACTGATGTGGATCCGACTTTATATCGGGGCATGATCGGGTCACTTATGTATTTTACTACTTCTAGACCTGATATAATGTTTGCTGTGTGTATTTGTGCCAGGTTTCAAGCTAATCCAAATGAGATGCATATGAAAGCCGTGAAGCGGCATCTGAGATACCTGAAGTCGAAACCGAAGTTGGGACGTTGGTATCATGCTGATGGAGATCTGGAACTGGAGGCGTACACGGATTCAGACTATGGAGGATGTAGCTTGAACCGAAAATTTCTTTCCAATTCGCCATTGCCATTTATCCTACAATTGACAATCGGAGAAACATTTCAAACTAAGTTAGAAAGATTCTCAAATCCCTTGTTGCCCTCCCTATAACGCTCCTACTGTATTCCCTAACCCATTTCCAACCTTCATCCCTCCAAACACCTCTATCACTAATTATGATTTAGCTCTCAAAGAACCCCCCCCCCCCCCCCCACTCAAAAAAAGTTCCTTACCAATGCATTCCAACACACGTAATACACTCACTGGACTTGAAAGATGGAGAAGATGTATAGTGATAAACTACCAATACCAAATTTGATCAAGGTTAGGCTATCTTCATATGACAACGTTCTAGCTTTCTTTATGTTAATACCACTGGAACACCCAGTTAAGAGAATAGAGTTGTCCCAGCCCAGCAACAAGAACCATGGGCCATATCTCCAAGCTCATTTTGAGAAACCCCAATACCAAATAAATAGCTTTTATTT
Organism: Centrapalus pauciflorus; assembly: GCA_020465985.1. Lineage (NCBI taxonomy): Eukaryota > Viridiplantae > Streptophyta > Magnoliopsida > Asterales > Asteraceae > Centrapalus > Centrapalus pauciflorus. Next base: position 143,005 of record JAANYP010008471.1, read on the forward strand.
AGTCATGATGCCAACTCGAAACACTTTAGAATCATAAGAAATTATTGGCATTATTTGTATCCTATTCCCCTAAGATGATAGTGTCATCTGCAAATTGTAGATGAGAAATGGTGACTTCTGCCCTCCCAACCTGAATGCCTTTAAAACAAAGGAACGAACTTGGAATCGCTTGGATGTTCTTCGTGATCGTGTATATTCACTATCCTATAACAATTATTTGCCCTAGTTGAGTATCCAAATATTGTTATGGGTAATCAAAAGAAAGTATGTTAGCCTTGATTGATCATTTCGTTTGTATATATATACTGCTATTAATCAATGAAATCAAGTGGATAAGACAGGTGAATCCATGCATCTCATTTAGTAAGTCCTCTTTTATAACCCCTCAAAATTAAAACCGTCTGGCGCAGATGCCTTTGACCAACTGTTTTAATGCTTTCCAAAATTAAATCTCCGTCAAAGATGCCTCCAAGGCACTAGCATCACTAGCAGGAAGACGATTAATGTTGTTACTTAAAAACACTAGTTTGTCCTCCCTTGTTTAAAAAATCATCTTATAATAAGAGTGAACTGATTTTGTAATCTCCTTAGAATCTTCACACCAACTACTATTGAGAGCCATACCCCTGATGCACCTATTTTTAATCTCCAAACAACCTTTTATCCAATTAGACATACTAATCATGCGAGACACAACACTCCCACATTGCGCTAACCTAATCTCCCGATGGGTCGAAATCCTAATGGCTTCAACCTTTAGGAGGTCACCCGTCCATATCTTCTGGTTGATTAATTTGTCATGTCTCACGGGTTTGCAATGTATTTAATTATAGGGCTCCAGATTTGCTTGTCATGTCAACAAAGTTCGGGTAGGATTTTCTGGTTTATAAAAAAAGAACCTAATCTTAATTCCTCTATTGATAAATGAAATGGTCTTCATTAAAACTGATAGAATTCCATGATTTGTATTCAAAATTTTAAACAAATGCATGTTGGGTTCTTGAGTTTAAATATAAGAAGAAAGGTACGACTTGAAACAAAATATTGTGAAGGTGAAATCTTTGTTTTTTTTTGTTCTCAAGTTTTTTATATATACAATTGTAAAGGAAGCAAAAAGAAAAACCCTTATGGTTTGTATTCCTTTGTATATTTGGTTTGCTAAAGGAAAACGAATTCCATTTGACATAAAATTTTCTACTCATCCATTGGAATCTATTTTATTACCTAATAGGCAAAGAATTAAATTTCATTCTCATAATACGTTTTATCTGTCGACGTTACCTACCATACCGACCCCACATCACCCACCCACCCTACCTAAGCATACCCACCCACCCCCACCCCACCTACCCTACACAATCCTATCCTTACCTACCATACCCCACCCACCCATCCGTCCTACTCTACCCAACCCTACCACCACGCCCCACCCAGCTCATAATCTTACTCCACCCCACCCCAAACCCACCCACCCTACCCTATCATACCTATTCATACCCGAAATCATCCTACTCCACCCCACACTACTTACCCCACGTCAATCCTATCCTCTCCTACCATACCTTACCCTACCTAACCATACCCCACCCCACCATACCCACCCCATCCCACCTAACCATACCCATCTTACCACCCACCCACCCTACCTTATCATACTCCATCCAATCTTACCCCACCTACCATGCACTCATTCATTTCATCCTACTTTGAAAAAATCTCACGGAGTTTCATACAATCATCGATTAAGTCACTGGATTTTTTTTCCGAGTATTTAAGTCTCTAAACAAAGTTTGTCTTATTCAAAAATATTTATTTTTAACCTGTTACCTGCTTAACAGATAAAACAATTAGTTTCTCGAATAGTTTATTATTAAAAAAACCAACTTTTTTTCATATTTTCATGATTAAGTCATTGGACTTTCTTTTTTCTTGTTTAGGTCACTGTACCGTTTACCGACTAGTGATCTGCTAAACCGGTCAAATACATAGTTTAGAATAAGACAAAATTGTCCGGGACTTAAACAATTAGAAAAAAGTACAGTAACTTAATCAATAAATTCATGAAAGTTCGTAGGGCTTTTTCAATATTAACTCTTGATAAAATAAGTACAATAATTGAGTTTTTTCAATATTAACCCAATTTTTACTATAAACTTCTCTCGAACACGGTACGTGTAACGACTTACAAAAATGATCGTTTATATTAGATACTATGTTGTTATCGAAGAAAATCAATGATTCAAATTATTAACATTCTCTAAGGGGGCGTTTGGTTCGCTGGAATCTGATGGAATCTGGTGGAAAAGGAATGGATTTTCCATTCTAATGGGTTGTTTGGTAGTCCAAAGGAATGGAATGATCATTCCACATTTTAAAAAAAATCCCTCTTTTTGAAGGAATGATCATTCCATACCAAAATGGAAGGAATTTAAATTCCATTCCTTCAAAGCAATCATTATAACAACATGTCTTCTCATTCTCAACAAACTATAGTATTTGGATTCAGACAGATTTCATGCCTTTCAGAATTCCATTCCTTTGACAGATTTCATTCCATTCCGTCAGATTCCAACGAACCAAACGCCCCCTAACGGTTCAATGAATTAACAACCATATCCTTCGAAAGGTGATTTTGTAAATTTAATGTATTGTATTTATAAGTTAACTAAAAGGGCCTAACTAAAAATACACTTATTATATGCGTAACAAAATTTTAGGAACCATACGTATATTTTTTTATAAAAAAAATTGTATTGGTTTTATACGAGTATGAATTAATCCAAAACATATAAGATCCATGCAAAACTCCTACATCAACATTATTTAACGAATCTATAATCACATGCTTTTATTACTCCATAAATAAATTAATTAAATATCACATGTTTTATTTATGGAAAGTTAAACAATTTTTATTGAATATAACAAATATTTCAAAAATAATTCAATATTCCTTCTATTGATAATAATAATAATATATTTTTATAGTTTAAAAATATTAATGTGGTAATCTTGACTACAAAAACCACAAACATCACTAGAACGTGATCAAAGCCATCGCATAACAATTAAGATTATATATATATATATATATATATATATATATATATATATATATATATATATATATATAATCAGGTTCATCAGCGTACCTATGAGATTCCAGCGTACCGAGCGTACCCTAATGTGAATGATCATTCACACATATTTTTTTTGAATAGACATGTACAACACAACATTATAAGACTTTTTTTCAAAATGAGTAATATCATAAATCTTGTGAATGGTAAAAAAAGATCATGTGAATGGTCATTCACACCATTCACATAGTGTGAAATGACCATTCACATGGATGACCATTCACATAAATATGCATTGAGTATTCACATAATTTTTAAGGACACCAAAAGTGTGAATGTATGTGAAATTTATATATCATGTGTATAACATTAAATTAAACATGGTTATGTGAAAAAAAAAAATTTTAAGGTCAGTACCTTCGGGTGCACTTGATTTCGAGAGGTACTTATTTGAACCTGAATCTATATATATATATATATATATATATATATATATATATATTACATGTATGATATAATTTTTTTAATCATAATATAAAAATGAATTTAATTAAATGCTTATGCTCTCTTTTTTTAGATATTTGTTATATTAATTTCATATGATCTGCAATCAATATATCAGATATTGTATCTTGTTTTTTTATTATGGTAAGTATATAACATATCGACAATTTGACATAGATCTTTCACTTATAATTAATATCGTTACACAATTATAAAAAGGTAATAACACTCTAAATAAGTCAATTATTAAATTTACTTAAATTTAAACTATTAATACATACTTTTATTATTATTATTATTATTATTATTATTATTATTATTATTATTATTAAATTTACTTAAAATTAAACAATTAATACATACTTCTACACAATTATAAAAAGGTAACAACACTCTAAATAAGTCAATTATTAAATTTACTTAAAATTAAACAATTAATACATACTTTTATTATTATTATTATTATTATTATTATTATTATTATTATTATTATTATTATTATTATTATTATTGTGAGATATATATTAATTTGTCTCATTTGATGGCAACCGTGTGGGATGTTTCTTTTATGATTTTATGAGAATATTTACTGTTTGTTAAATGCAGACATAAATTATGAAAACACTTTCTATAATTCCCTAATTCCCCTTTTCCTTAATTTAACTAACCCTCTTCCCTTTTCTTTATAGGTCCCCCTCCCCTCACCTCACCTCACCACCCCCCCCGGCCATATCTTCAAATCCCTACCTAGCTCAGCTCCTCCTTCCTCCTCCGCCTCCGGCCATCCTTTTCCGATGGAAAAAACCGACCGAGAAACTCATGATTTCATGAACGTCCAATCCTTCTCTCAACTCCCTTTCATCCGTCCCTCGCCCCTCAAAGAGAAAGGCATCCGTCTCTTCGGCAAAGAATTCGGCGGTGATGGCACCGACGACTACGACACTACTAACGAAACCACACCCGCCACCACCACCACCACCCACGAAGAATTATCTAAAGAAACCAGCGGCGAAAACAGCCGGAAATTCGAGTGTCATTACTGTTGCAGAAACTTCCCTACTTCACAAGCTTTAGGTGGCCATCAAAACGCGCATAAACGAGAACGGCAACACGCAAAACGAGCTCATCTCCAGTCGACGATGGTTCACGGGAGCTTCTCCGAGGCCCAAATGTATGGTCTTATGAACTACCACCGTTTCACAACCACCACCCCATCACCGCCGTACTACCACCACCATACAACCACCACCAACTACAATAACCGTTTTTACGGTGGCGGCGGAAATTCTTCTTCCTACACGTCTCATCATCAAACAACACCCATCAATGGGAGTCCATTGGCGTTATGGAGATACCCGAATGCCACCCAAAACACGAGCTTCCATCGCGACAGTTCGATCCACCCTTCGCCATTGTTATCATCATCTTCTAATGCATCAAGAATCCCTTCAAGCTCGAGTTATATGTACGATTCGAAGCCGAGCGTTCAAGATCAAGTTAGTCTTGACTTGCATCTGTAACATCATATGCATCATCATCGATCTCCCATTTTCAAATTCTGAATTTTCTTTAATTAGAAGTAATTTTATAGACCTATTAATTACCATTTCATTTTTGAGTATGATATGATGCTCAAGTACCCTTAATTTAGTCATTATATCTAACAAAGAATATTATTAATTTATTATAATACCCTTTAATTTGCATGTAGTCATGTTGTGTCACTAGGGTTTTGTAAAATTTAAACAAATCAAACCTAGATCAAGAAAATCTTTCAAACTCAAAAACTCGAATATCAAGCCGAATGATTCTGATTCAGTCATTCGACTCATATATTCAAACGAATATCGAGACATAGAAGCTAAAGTTTCTTAATTTACTTAACTGTAACTAAAGATTCGAAATTTTCGGTATTTTTACAAAGGGTCGGTTGTTTTTTCTGTTCGGTTCAGTCTGGTTGGTTTAGGAATCAAAACCCTAGAATTGAAGTTATATTTTGGGAGAAAAGAAAAGGAGATCAATGAAGAATTACCAAGAACAAAAGAACCAGATATTTATTAATTATTAAGACATTAATTATAAATGCTTTTTTTTTGTTAATTAAAGTTTGAAAAATATATTATTTATTTATAAGAAAAGGAAAAAAGGAAAAAAAAAAAAAAAAAAAAAAGTCCATGTAGAGTCAACATCTGGCTGCAATCAGTGATTGTACCCACATAACATAAGCAAAAAAAGGTCAGTAGTTTACAAGGAAAAAAGAGTGGGTATCACCTCACCAACTGATGCCTTTAAGAACTTCCAAAGGGTATACTCTCACTTACAATACCATCTAAATTTGTCTAAAGTACAACTGTCAGCTGCTTCCAGTGTGCTTTCCATGCTTGTACATTTCAGGTCTTTTCCCAATTTTTCCTTTTTTGTTTTTTAATTTCTACCTCAAACTGTATATATATATATATATATATATATATATATATATATATATATATATATATATATATATATATATATATATATATATATATACACACACACATAAAATTTAAATTTGTATTATATATGATCAATTTATAATGATATATTATGTGTTTTCTTTTTCTTAAAAAAAAATTTATTTAAGAGATCGAAAAAAAATGCTTAATAGTTTGACATCAGTAAACAAGTTTAATTTCTCGTGTTTTTCATGACTCAAAATCATAAATGCTCAAAAACAAATGTGTATGTTGTTAAACAAGTGAAGTTTTAGTATTCTGTGTGTTTTTGGATTGTAGTCACGAATCGTAACAAGGTTTATATGTATGTGTTTCAATGATTACTTGCAAGCAATCGATAAACTTGTTAATGTGTTGTGTACTTGCGTTTGGGTGTCATGTGTGTACATAATTAGATTCAATTCAGCTCGATCAATCAAAGTCTTTAGTCAAGTGCTTGATTTGTAAAATATAAATTCTAATATATGTTATTGATATTTTTTATTGCTTAAATTCTTTTATATAACTAATGCATGATTTTTTGAAATTTTGATTTATATTTTAATTTTTGTATATATGTATATGTTATATTTGGAGAACTATCTTTTCTTTGGTTTATTTAATTTAAGGTTAGTATTGAAGAAAAAAAATTCTATTTTCATGATTTAGTTACTGAACCTTTTATCTGATTGTTTAAGTCTCTAGACATTTTTTTGTCTTATTCAAAAATATATATGCGACTTGTTTATCCAGTCATTAACCAGTTATCCGTACAATGACTTAAATAGCAAAAAAGAAAGTTCAGTGACTTAATCGCTAAAACGAGAAAAAGAAAATTACTTTTTCCAATATCAAATCATTTAAAATAACTGTTTACTTAAGAGGTAGCAAGTCAAAAATATATAATTTTGAATAAAACAATATTGTCCAGGGGCTTCAATAGTCAGAAAAGAAAGACCAGCGACTTGAACACGAAAATAGAGAAAGAGAACTGGTTTTTTTAAATATTAACCTTTAAGTTAAGACATTGTTGGGTATTAAAAATACAATTGTCAATATATGATTGAAAGAAGATAAAGATGGATGAACAATAGGATTGAGCTTATTAATTAGGACAAATCAAACACATGTTTGAGATTAAGAGACACAATTAAACGTGTATGTGTTTGGTTAGGATCTATCGGTTTTGAAAATACGACTTAGGAAACAGATCCGATATGTATGGATGAGCTATGTGCGCCGTAGATGACGATGAAGGTGTGGACGAGGAAGACAACGAGGACAAAAATAAAGACAAATTGTTGAGAAATGGGGTTAAAATCGACTCTTTTTTCGATATTGGGTTGGGTGGTTCGTATGTATTTGAATTTATTGTTGTTTTTTGAAACCAAACATGTCTTAATATTGCTAACATTCTTTTACACTTATCTTGAATTTTTCAAACCAAACATCCTCTTTGATAATAATTTGACAGAAAATACGACCAATAAGGCCAAAACGCACGTTTATTTACCCATCTTTTTGTAAATTGTGGACGAAAACAAGGTTTTGATTTCATCATATATTTCATAAGTCAAATTGAGATATGATAAGAATAAATGCTATTTTGAATAATCTATAATATAACTTCTAATATAAAGGAATTAATAGTTATACATCTGTCACTTAATTAGCTTGTCATTTGGCATTTCCTAGGTGGCGTTTGTCACACATGTTGTTTACTCCAAAATTGAATCTGTCAAATAAATGGAATTTATTTTAATCCAAATACTGTAGCTTTTTGGTTGGCAGGGAATTAACGTAATTCGGATTCAACTTTTACTGTTTTCAGATTGGTTTATAAATCTGTCAAATGAGTTGAAATATATTTATGACAAATAACCAAAATATATTATTAATAACTTTACAAATTTTTTTGAATGATATAATATTTTAAAAGTATGTATTTTTTTTATTTTTTTTCTTCATAAAATAATTCTTTTTATTCATATAACAATTTTTACATAAATTCATAAAACAAATGTATTATAATGATAACATTAAATGTTTACTACATAAGCAAAATAATATCCGATTTGGTGGGATTAAGGTAGGCTAGGTGTCATGTAGGGGTGATATGGTTGGGGTAGGATCAGGTGGGACGAGTTAAAAACAGGATTGAGATGTGAGATAGTATGATGATATTAAGTAGGGTGAGTGTGTGTAATGTACTAATGTAAGGTAAAAAGAAATTTGATATTTTTGATAGGTGAGTAGATCGGTGGTAGGGTGGGGTAGGGAGTCGGATTGGGGTAAGAAGAAGGTATAGTATGGTGGATATAAGAGTGAAATGAGATGTGATAAGTTTGATAAGTAGATTGGGTCGAATGGTAGGCACAAGTGAATAGAGACATGAGAATGAAATGCCCTCTTAGTGTTGGCATGTGTAATTTACCATTAAATTTTAAATTCAATCTACAATACTAATAAGTAGGGGTGTTCAGAAATTTCCAAAACCAAACCGAAAACCGGCAAAACCGTCCCGAAAAACAGGTTAACCATACCGTATTTTTCCGAATATCTAGGTTCGGTTAACCGAACCGGAAAAATCTTCGGTTTCTCGATCCGGTTACGGTTCACATATTTGGCTTCGGACGGTTAACCGAAAAACCGATTTTTTATTTTTTGTTTTTTATGTAGTTATATATAATAATAATCCAGAATTTAATTTAAACCTAAATATCTAACTTAAAATAACCCAAACAAAAGAAAGCCCAATATGATTTTTTGACCTAGTTCCGAATCCCACTTCCCCTTTGCTTCCACTCTTCCAGCAGCCTTCTTGGCTTCTTCCAGACTTCCACGAGGACGACGATTCCACAGCTCCAGCCTCCGCCCTCCAACCCTCCACGAGTCCACACAGTCACGCACTCTTCCTGTCTTCCACACTTCACAGCTTCATCTTCGATTCCACACTCCATCTTCGATTCCACGGATTCATCTTCGAGTTCGAGAGTTCGAAACCTTCTCTCCTTCACGGCTTCATCTTTGATTCCACGCTTTCACAGCTTCATCTTCAGCATCGATTCCAGATTTGTTCACAGCTTCAGCTTCATCTTCAGCATGACATCATCGATTCCAGATTTGTTTAATTGTTGGCTACTTGGCTGCTTACACTCTTATGGTTGTTTTTTTAATTATTTCAACTTGAATCACTCAAATGTTACTTGAAAACGAATGAATAGAATATCATTTCTTCAATTTTGGACTGATGAACTCTATTATGATGTTGAAATTTGTAGTTTCGTATTGTATTATATCAGATTAAGAAGCTAATTATAGGCTTTGCTAAAAAAAAATTTATCGCGGTTAATCGAACCTGAAAACCGAACCGAAAAATCAGGTTAACCGAAAACCGGTTAACCGGGAATTTCAGTTTAGGTTTAGGTTCAGGATTTTGCCGAACCGATTATTTCGGTTAATCGTCCGAAACCCATATTCGGTTCGGTTAACCGTCCGTGAACAGCCCTAATATTAAGTGACTTGATTTAAATTCAAAATAAATTTAAAAAATTTTAACATTTCTATAATTAAGTATAATTATAATAATAAGAGAATGTTATAGTAATTATAGAAAATAATTCTTATTTATCTATATATATAAATCTAGAACATCAATAGTTCATGATAACTAATAACATATACAATTATTGTGTGTGTGTGTATATATATATATATATATATTAATGGAGAGACTTAAATGGAAGAAAACAAAGGATCCTAAAATTCCAAAAGCAATTTAAAGAACATATGGACCGATAAAGTATATATTCATGTGAAATAAACAAAAGGCTATCGTTTACAGGCAAACAAACTAAATAGAAAATACATAAGAAAAGTCATCGACTCATTACAGCTTCTGACCATCGATGGTCATCTATAAGCATAGTTATTAATGTGTTTAAATACAAGATTATCCCCAATCGCTTCCCGTTGCCCGTTGGTGATTACACGATTTACCTCTTGTATAGTACTATAGTGTATACTAACCGCGAGACTCATTTACAAGGTTTATCTTTTCATAAAACAATTCGTATAAAACACAAAATCATTTTAGAATACTTGAAAAAGATTAAAGTTAGATAAATAAATAAAAAAGCTAATGTAGATTGTGACACTACACTTCACTTTCAATTGGTTGGAAACTTTGTTCCCTTATTATTATTTAAGACCGTCTTCTTCTTTTATATTTTGGGTTAACATTAAAAAAATACAATTAATCTTAATCATTTTTTTCAATTAAGTGCCTAAATTTTTTTTCCATTTATTTAAGTCCCTTACTATGTTTGTATTATTTAAAGGTATCTATTTTTAACCGGCTAACGGATTAGCTGGTAAAATACAACCGTTAAAGTAAAAAGTTCAGGGACTTAATCACTAAAATATTATAAGATTGTGGGTTATTTACAACATTAATCAAGTGAAAAAATACTAACATCAAATGTTTGGTAACCGGTCAAACAAGTCAAAAATACAATATTGAATAAAACAAAATTATTTTAGGAACTTAAACAATATAAAAAACAAGTTTAGAGACTTAATCGTGAAAATGAAATAAGTTAATGGGTTATACATATATATATATATATATATATATATATATATATATATATATATATATATATATATATATATATATATATATAGAGAGAGAGAGAGAGAGAGAGAGAGAGAGAGAGAGGTTCCATTGAAAACTTTTGTGCACCTCTACTGTCCGTTGGATGAAAAGAATGTGTGGGTTAGATCAAATGACAAAAGGGTAATTAAATAGAAAGTTTTATGCATCAACTGCATATAATGAAATTCGCGGAGGAGTAAAACAAGAATTATGCAAACCTTATTTAATTATTACACTTCCAAAAATAACAAAAATAATACAAATTCAAAATACAGCAAAATACATGCATATCGTTCATCTCTTCATGCATATCGTTCATCTCTTCCAAAAATAAATCATGCATATCGTTCATCTATTCCAAAATCAAAATACATCAAAATAGAGGGGGCTAAGAGAGAGGATAGAGAGATAGAGAGAAAGAGGGAGTGATTTTAGGATTGAAGTTAATGGTGATTTTCATACCAAATTTAGCAATTAATTATCTTAAAAACATTTAAATTCAAAAATAATTTTCATACATTTAATATCCCCTAAATGTCATTTGTGCACCCTTGGTAGATAGTTCGATGCACAAAAGTTCTCAATGGTGCCTCGATGCACAAAAGTTCTCAATCGAACCCCAATCTCTCTCTCTCTCTCTCTCTCTCTCTCTATATATATATATATATATATATATATATATATATATATATATATATATATATATATATATATACACATATATATATATATATATATAGAGAGAGAGAGAGAGAGAGATGGTCGATGAGGAGGAGGACGGTGGTGCAGCGGCCATGAACCGAGATAGGGAAAAGGGAGGTGGCGGGTGGTGCAGTTACGGTGGTGTATCGGAAACTAAAGGAGATGACAATGGTGTGCATGTTAATATTGATGACGGTGGAGAAAAGGTCACGATGGTGGTGGTGGTTGGTGGTTGACTATTGCCGGTAGCGGTCCTATGGTGGTGTGTGGCCGAGGACAGAAGGAAGCGAGAGGGGACTAAGAGAGAGGGGAGAGAGAGAGATAGAGAGAGAGAGAGATGAAGTGGTTTTAGGAAAGAAGTTAATATTGATTTTCATACCAAATTTAGCTAGTAATTATCTTAAAATTATTTAAATTCAAAAATAATTTCCATACAACTAATATCCCCTAAATGCCCTTTGTGTGCCATTGGTAGATAGTCCGATGCACAAAAGTTCTCGATGGTGCCTCAATGCACAAAAGTTCTCAATCGAACCCCAATCTATATATATAGGGGTGGGTTCAATGGAAAACCTATATGCATCGGAAAACCCGGGAACCACTTTATAGCCATTGGATCAGGTGATGCTTCACGCAGAAAGTCGATGCATCACGTGGGTATTTGATGCATCACGCGAGAATTTGGTGCATCACGTGGGGAATTTGATGCATCACGCAAGAATTGTTATACATTTGTGGTGGTGCATGGAGGTTTACCAAAGCATTTTGGTTTTCCATTGAACCACCCTATATATATATATATATATATATATATATATATATATATATATATATATATATATATATATATAGAGATTTAGGTTCAAGTGAGTACCACCTCTAATGCAGCGCACCAGAAGGTACCACCCTTAAAAGTAATTTTTTTGAAAATTTTTTTCATGAACGTGTTCTAATTAACATTACACAGATCATATGTGAATTTGACGCAAATCCGAACACTTTAAGTGCATGAAAACACACATCACATAAATGCATGTTCACATGTCTTCAAAATTATGTAAGTGTGTGTTCACATCATTTTTTAGGAGCTAGGAGATGTGAATGTATGTGAAATTTACATATGATCTTCATAATGTTAATTAAAACATGTTTATGAAAAAAAAATTTAAAAAAGTTTTTTTAAAGGTGGTACCTTCTGGTGCGCTGCATTTGGGTGGTACTCTCTCGAACCATATTCTATATATATATATATATATATATATATATATATATATATATATATATATATATATATATATATACATAGATTCTGGATCACGTGAGAAGGGATGTTATAGTGAGAACTGGTGAGAAGGAGGTTTTTGCATTGATATTGAATCAACAAACTATTGATTTATGATTATTGATTCATTTTAGACATTGTTGAATCAAATGTATTTGATTATATCGAACCCGGATCACAAAAAAACATGGATAAAATTTTTGGTGCATCATGACCGCAAAAAAATGTATTATTACTGAATCATCATTTTTAGCCCGTAAATGATGATTCAAATCAATATATTTGGTTCAAAAGTATTGATAATTAATCAATAGTTTGTTGATTCAATATCAATGCAAAAACCCTTCTTCTCACCATTTCTCACGATAAAATCACTTCTCACGTGATCCATATCCTCTATATATATATATATATATATATATATATATATATATATATATATATATATATATATATATATATATATATATATATATATATATATATATATATATATATATACATACTAAGGATCTTTTGTGAACACTTTATTCGTTGTGAACATTGTGAACAACCATAAAATAACTTTTGAATCTTATGAATCTTGTTGAAAATACTACCGAACCCTTCTATTAACTCATTAATCTTATTGGATCCTATGGATTTTATGAATCCAATTAATTTGTCGAATTTCATGAATCTTGTTGAATCTTATGCATCTTGTGCATCTTGTTATAAAAACTACGTACTATGAACCTTTTGAATGTTCTGAATCTTAAATAGACACTTCTATGAACCTTTTGAATCATATGAATCATATTACAAACACTTGTTGATATATATGAATGATTATATGTATTTTTTTTATTTGTTCACAACGTTCACAACGAATAACTTGTTCACAATGGATCTCATCCCTATATATATATATATATATATATATATATATATATATATATATATATATATATATATATATATATATATATATATTCTGTGAAACTTTGACATTAATTACTTAGTTAATCATTATTAGATTTCAACTAGTACGATGGTGTTTTCAAATACCTCATCTATGTCTATAAATCCTATTGGAATGGTTTAATGCTTTGACACGTGTGATTTTTCAAAAGAATTTATATGTTCATTGTTTTACTCTATTTTCGTAATCTTTAATTTCTTGTACCATTTGTTTGTCAAAGAAAATGTATGTAAATTATGTTTATTTTCATTTAAATTGTTTGGTAAAAAAAAAGTTTTAATATATTTAAACATGGTAATTAAATCAGTGAAATATTCTCATTTCTTTTTCTAGTAAAACCTAAGAATCACTCTTTTCTTTCGTTTGTGCTTTAAGAGGAGTATGATATGTATCTTGCTTTCCAAAAAGGGAAATTTTGTATGACTTGGTATGCATTTTTATATTATTTATGATAATCTTATATATATTTTTGTTTTTTAAAAAACTATTTAGTTTATTGACTCTTGTATTAGGTGAGTATTATTAAAAAATTATTTATATAAAATATATAAAAATTTAAACATACGAATATTAATTATTTAAAATATAAGAATAGTATTATTTTTCATCAACCGCAAAAACATGGTTTTAAACCCCAAAATCAATCCGAACCCATAAAAACCAAGAACACATGGATTCAATCTGAAAAACCGAAAACCTAAAACGAATAATTGAACCCGGATGAAATTGAACAGTTTTTTAAAACCCAAAAAGGAGAATTGTCTAAAATAACAAGCAACTTTTCCTTTTTTTTATTATAGCAATCTCGCAACTTTTGTACCAAATAAAGGAACTAACTCTTTGTTCATTCCCGATTATAACATTAAACTGGTAAACAACAAAAATTAACCGGTGAAAAAGAGTTATATATAGGGTTTATTGTTTGAAATAACAACCTACTTTTTATTCTTTTTTCTTATTGTAGTTTTATTTTTTACGATTTAATATATTGTTTGAAATAACAACCTACTTGTTGTTTACCGGTTAAATGTTATAATCGGAAGTAAACCAAAAGTTGGTTTCATTATTTGGGACAAAATTTTTTAGAATACTATAATAAGAAAAAAGAGAAAAATTGCTTGATATTTTAAGCAATTCAACCTAAAAAACGGTTTGGGTTAAAAACCGGCCCAAACCGACACATGTGCACCCCCTAGGTTGGAGACAGGAAGCTAGCGGGACAAAGTCTTTTAGGTTTATGCTATTTGTACCATCTTCTATGGATTAGATTTAACATGTGTCAAGTTGTAAGATGTATAATCATTATTTAATGCATTAAAAAAAGTCATGTAAGTGTGAGATCATAAGGTAGGGGTTTAAAGAGCACATAGAGAGGGATTCAAATAGCCTAGGCCGTCTTTTATTGTATGATAATCATGTCTATATCGTCTATCAAATCACTTTTTGTTATAAAAGCATACTCAAGGATTCAGACCCTTATAGGGTTTTTTTTTAAATAAACAACCCCATCCTCCCTTCTCCTTGGAACCAAAAAAAAGGTAAAGTAAGAGAGAAAGATAGATAGACATAGGCATGACAAAAAAACTCATACCTGACGGGGAACCCGTAACTCGACCCCGATTTGACCGAGGAATCCCCGAGTTGACCGGAGATGGGGAGGGGGAATCCCCGATTTAAAATAATGGGGATGGGACGGAGATGGGGGACACTTTAATCCCCGGCCCCGATAATGTATTATGTTTTAATATAGATTATTATAAATATTTAAGTTTACAATGTAAATTATATTCATTACATTTTATATAATATATTAAATATTATTATATATGACTTTTCTATAGTTTAGAATACTATTGTTTTTTTTTTCATTTTAGTGGTTTTATAAATCTTTTGCATACATTTTTTTGTTTTAGTTTCTTTATAAACTATAAATTATATATGTAAATAACTCAAATATGTTTGAATTGATTTGTGTTAAAGTTTATTTACATAAATTTTTCTACTAAATTACTATTTATAGTTTAAACTAAATAATCTTTTAGGAACTTGAAAACCTCGATTCCCCGATGGGGATCCCCGATCCCCGATTGGGACGAGGATGGGGATAGGAACTCATACCCCGACGGGGATGAGGTCGGGGATGGGGGAGAGGATTAAGAAGCGGAAATAGGGATGGAAACTGAGATCCCCGCACCGCCCCATTGTCATGTCTAGATAGACACAAACTATCAAATCCCCTATACCAAAGCTTCTTAAATTCAAAACCTATAATGTAAAAGGTTTGCCTTGAAAATCAAAATTAAAGGGGGATATTAACATTACTAAAACAATTTTGGCACTAACCATTCACAAATGCAACTTTAAAGAAATAGTACAAACCATCAACCAAAATCAATTAGACATCTCCTTCAATGCACATTGAAGATTTCTTTCAGTACATATTGAAAATCAATATATTATAAATCAACTTCAATATAAACTTGGAATTCAGTTCAATATAGCATTGCATCAACATCAGATTCAGTACATAGCTTCAATTCAGTATAAACTGAACCCTGAAGCATCAATATTTATGGGTGTTCATTAAATCGATTTCCCCAAAAACCGTCCAAATCACATCTTATGTGGGTGTTCTGTTAGTGGTTATGTGGTTTATTCGGTTTTATGTGGATTATACGGTGTATGTTATATGGGTTAAGTGGACAATTGCAATTTTTGAATTTTTAGTTAGGGGATATGCGGTTTATTCCATCTGCAGATGCATACACACACATACGTGTGTATTCACACACTTACATGTGTGTTTGTGTATGATGATGATGATGATGATGATGAAAACCTAACCTTAATGACAAATCGGATAATTAATTTAAATTTATTCTTTCATCAAAAAAAATTATGTTGGATCATTTTTTAATAGCATTTTGGATCATATTACACATTTTTTTATTTCCTTTAAAAAGAGAATAAATGATGCACAAAACACGCAATTTTATTTGTGTATAAACTCGACAAGAATTTGTGCAAGAAGGCAAGAGTTTACACACATATAAAATCTCACGTTTTATGAATCAACAAAAAAATTATTTTTTAATAACAATAACTGTTTAAATATGTATTCATCCTTTTAACTTGTAACCTAGCGGTACCCAGAATTCATATCAAGAGTTCGAGTCCTATAATAGACAAAAATGTATTTCTGAGTTAGTAGATTTTAAAGAATGTGTGTTTTTCCGTTCAAAAAAATTAATCTATGATGGAAAAATTATACTTATTTAATAGAAAAAGTTTTGTAAATGAAAATTTTAAGCAATATATAATTGAAGTTGAATAAAATTCGAAAAATAACGTCTTTTACTCTATATTTGAAGAGGTAACATTAAATAACATAGTTAGAAATAGAATTTAGGAAAAGGGTATAATTGGGAATTTACTAAATAAGGGAAGAACATCAAGGCAGTTGGGTCAATTAATTTATTGGTGGGTGATTTGAGGCATGAAAAGAGTAAATACAAGGAGATGGTACCTATTGGTTGAATTTTGGAGAACCATTCAATTTGAAGTTGTGCTTTTTTGGAGCTACTTTGGTGTTTTTAATGGGTAAAATATATATGCTATTTTCTAGTATTTTAAAAAAGTAATAATTAATAGATATTACATGATTTTTTTTATTTTATTGATATACATTCTAATATTTTACTTAGGTTGTTATAAGCTCAACACTTTGTATTAATATTGATGTGTAATTCTTTTGTATCATTTGCTTTTTAAGAATTATATATATTAGTTGTAAATAGAGGTTGTAATTTCGGTCCGTTCAAGCAAACGGATTGACGACTAAAAGTCATAAAGTTTACATAATATTGAAATTTTTTACAAAGAACAATTTGTTTTATACAACGTTTTATATATTTCATTTTCTAAAAAAAATTTATGCCCTAGTTTAGTTTTTTACTACGGATCAATATAACCGTCTGGTCAGTTAATTTGGCCCATTTAGCCAAAATTGTCACTCCTAGTTGTAAATGATGTTCATTTCAAATATCTAAAAAATATAAGAAGGTGAATGTTTTCTGTATCTATGTTTTTGTTAATTTGTTAAGGCAAGACATCATCATTCTTTTAATCAAAATATATAGTAAAAAGCGATCAGAGTTGATAGAATGATAGGGTTGGACATCAACTATATAGATATCGTTTTCATTCTCTATTAAATGTCTTATATATTGATGAATGAAAGATCTAGTTATTGGGATTGACTTTCATAAGTTCTGTAACAACTTTTAAAACAAAAGTGTTATAGTATAGTCATTTTGACTTTGAATATAAACAAATCATTTTCAATTGACTTCATATATACAAACTAATGTCGGTGACTTTAAATCTTTGTAAGATTTCTATTAATAAAGGTATCATATCGAATTTTAAGGGAGTTTATGTCAACTTATCACTTTTCCTTCCTATCTATAATGTTGAAACAATCTCCAAGTGGTATCGATACCATTAATCATTGCCAACATAATGAATCATATTAGTGCCACCACATTCAAACATAACGGCAATGATGATTCGAAGCATTAATTAAAAAAATAAGATAGTCAAATGAACAGTATAAGCAAAAAAATAGTTTAATAATGATGAACACATGTTACACATTTGCACTAGTTTACAGATTGAGAGTTATCCTCCTTGAGGATCACTCTCTAGTTATGTTCTCTCTCTTTACATGTTTACGTGCAGAGTGCAGACTTATCCTTTAGTTAGAGGTGATGGCGTTATGTCATTGCGAGTAACTTCCGTCAACAGTATTATATATACAAAAATCTGAAACAATAATGTTTCTTGTAATTTTTGTCATGTAACCCCGGTATTGTAGAAACCAAGAAAGAAGAACATTTCTTCAACATATAGTTGAAATGGAAGCATCCAAGTGGATTTTGTAACCAGGCATAATTAGTCGAATAGGTCTTGGAAAAAAGATTTTGCATCCATCACGAAAAGAATCCGGCGTTGCCAAAGCAACCTACCATTTTATTTTATACCTGTTGGTTATGTATTTTCTTTGTAATGTCCGCATAAAATTGATAAAAATATATGATTACATATACATGATTTGTACCATTCAATGTTATTTGGGGTCCAAAGCGTGACATATGACCTCACACTCTATTTTTTATAAATAATTTGAGTGATTTTATTTTGGCAAAGGTTGTGTTTCCTTAAATAGGAGAACAAATTTGAGTCCTTTGTTATAAGTGCATAAAAACATGAAGGGTTTTTCTGTAAGAAAGTACAAACCCTAGGGACTATTCTGCAGTTATACACCTTATATAGTTTAGTATATTTGCATTGGGGAATCTTTGATACTGTTGGAAAAATACAAAATATTCCACATGTACTTATTACTGTCTAAACATAGTAATTTCCAAGGTTGTCTAACATAGATCCGATCATATTATCAATTATATATTTTTTTTGTAACCATATTATTATAAATGATTAATTGGGTAAAAAAATAGTTGGCACGCACGTCAATCCAAACCCGACACAAATAATATTACCACTCATCATTTCAGTTCATACGCTTTCATATATTTTAGCAAACAAAACTCCTACAACGTTACTCTAAGTATAACATCTAGTATCAGAATTTATCAACTGACATTTGTCTGGTAGTATCCAGGTATCCTGATCAAACCGACTAACAAAATGAGTACTTATTGTAATGTGTCAAGTAAAAACAAAACAATATAGTTTTAATTTGTTCTTGGGTACTGGTTGAACCTAGTCGTACACTTTACTTTTTAATGACATGAGGACTTGGCATTCGTTATCTATCTTGATGATACTTTCGTTGAAGCATGTTTAACTATCTTATTCTGGTGAGATATGTCGTGCTTGTGGCCCCAAAACGAATTATATCTACCAAGGCAAAAGATTAATTAATGATATATATATATATAGGACATGTTTCTTTCTTGTGAGGATTATTCGATTCATTAAAGGTTTATGGATTTATCAAAAAAAGATGGTTTAATATTTTGGGTGAAATATGAAAGTAAGAGAGATGGTTATTAATTGAAGTGAGAGAGGGTAAATGAGTAAAAGGTGATGATAATAGTTGAAGAGACTTGAAGAGGGTATATGAATGAGTAATATAAGAGGTCCACAAGTACAATGCATTATCAGGCAGGTGGGGTCAAGTGAGAGAAAGAGTACAACAAAAGACTACTCACTCTATTTTTTTCACAGATTTTGGACCACTTTCTTTTCTCTCAAAGAGACACCACTGGAATTTAAGGAACCTCTGCCCCCACTTCCATTACCACCTTCACCTATTTCCCCTTTTCTTTTTTCCTATTCATCTGGTGTGTGTGTATATATATATATATATATATATATATATATATATATATGTATATATTTGTCTGTGTGTGTGTTCAACCACCCTTTTTACAATGTTATGTTTAAGTTTTACTGTTTTAGTAATCATTATTGTTTTTTAGAAATGTATTACTTATTTAGCAACCCAAAAGATAAAGAAATGATTCTGTATGGTTTTCTGAAAACGTATTGTCACTTATCTAAAAACGCATAACCACTTTGCAACCACAATCCCAGGTATCCATCCCCCTTAAAGTAACAGTTATGTGGCTATAATATGTTTCTTTTTTTTTTTTCCTACTCCTAAACTGCTCCTTTTACCCTCCAAGACTTACTTTTTTCACCTAAATTTCAACTTGCCAATGACACGATATAATATATAAGTTTTAAGTTTTTGCCATATAAAAGGAAATGGTGTAAATACAATCATTAGAAGGTTGCTTATGAATTTACAAATATGTTTCAAGTATTCTCGATGTACACTCTCAAGGAAAATCCGACTACATCATTCTCGAATGGAAATATCGGATTCTAACAGTCACCCTTGTATGTTATTCGCTCGCTCCCCTTTGTAGTTACCTGTGTATGCCAAATGCAGAACCACTTCATCATTACACCCGATTCACTCCCCCTTTATCAACAAGTGATTTTAACATATTTTTAAAAATTATTTTAATCACGACGTGTATGTATGTGTGTGTGTTTTATTCAAACTCTAAGATGTCTAGATTATCCTAAGGAATCTCAACTACTTAATAAAGCAAACATAACTAGGGATCATAAAATTCTCTGAATTTAACCATGTTTTTGATCGGGGAAAGTGATGGCAAATAGCTCAATACTTTTCATGTGTCGACAACTCTTGAACCCCACAAAGGGTAATTTAATATAATTAGTTAATTACTACTAATGTCTAAAATTCACCCCAAAGACGTTGAATGCAAACAAGCAAAATACTTTTATTATCACGTAGAGTTGACAGATTTGACCCATTATCTATAAACAGATCGACTGAGATTATATTCTTTTTCAAATGGATCAATCTAGTCAAGAAAACATATCAAACGGCCAAGTCAAATGCAAACATCCTAAATCATTTAATGTGAAAAGCTATATTATTATTATTATTTTAATGAGACAGTCTCTTGAAGCATATTTAGCAGATCAACCATCTACAAAATTCAAAGATAAATAAATAAAAAAAGGGGAGAAATTCTACCCATATAACATTACTATTCATTTTGCCATTTCTTCCTCAAGTAAAACTGTAAAAATAGTTTTTGACCACTATAATTAAACCAATCTTAACTCAATAGTCTTACTCTTACTATTGGTCTTACATTTGGGCTCAGAACTGTATTTTCAGAACAAATTTACCCAAGACAACACTACATAACATCACTTTTACAAGGGCAAATTGGTCCAGAAAATAAAGCTAATGGACAAAAATGACCAAAACAAAAGGTACTGTAGTCAATAAATATCAACCTAGAAAAGTGTCCATGTGAATAATTCTTGTAACAAAATGGCCAAAACTTGCTATACCAGAATTACACAAAAGGTAAACAGAAAATATTCTATCTTTTCCTGGTTCATGAATGAAATATATTTTTTGCCTAAAACATGTGGAATGTAGTTGCCTATTTCGATAGGATTATATCAACTTGAACTTATGGTACGATTCCATATACAGCCTCATTTAACAAGTGTGTACCTGAAGCATTGAAGGTTGTACTATGTGTCGGTAGATATGTACTAACTCTTATGTAAACAATGACTTTCAGAATTGAAGAGGGCTAGTAAAGTAATTCCATAAATATTACAAATGAAACAAAGTCGAATTACACTTGTGTTAAATTACAGGATTACCCATGTTGAAGCTGATGTGCACGGCCGGCCGCCAAGGGCATCAAGTCATGAAGAACAACATTTTTTTCAGTCCAATATGTTATATATTAGGTCAACACGTGTATTTTTTTTTAAGTTTTTAGCCCAATAATTGACCAAAACCTTTTAAAAATAACATGTTATATTTTTAAAAAGACATTTTTTTCTAGCTTGGCCAAACCTATTTAAAAAAAGTTTAAATTTTTTAGAAATGTATTTTTCTTCAATTTTGCTCAGGGCATTTTAATAATCAAGACCGGCCTGCTAATGTGTGAACGGTACTGTGGTGGAGTGATTAAAGTTGAAGCTAAACTGTCAAAAGGAGATGCCATGATATGGGGTAGCTTGACAATAACAATAGGATGTATTTAACGTTGTAAGCGTGAGAACAGATTAAAATGCATCGAGGCGTTGATGGAATCATGATGTTTTGGGAGAGACTAGTTCTGATCCAGGGAAAGATAGACAAAGCAATGCTTCACCTAACATCTAATGGGTCTGATGATGATAAATATGTTCAAACTTATCACTCATTAATTATCATTTGGTCGTGGTCGTGTTCGTTTATGTTTGTTCGTTAATTATCGAACATAAACGAACATAAAAAACTTGATGAATAAAAATAAAACACACACACGATTAATAGTTTTCAAATTACGTTTGTATATTCATAAAATTATCAAATGACTTCAAAGTTCAAACTATTACGATGATAGTAAATTAATGTATTAAGAAACAAAAAAAAAAAAACTCAATTTCAATACTAGATTAACAATAACAATATTTAAGCATTTGAGCTTTTAAATATTTTTTATCTTCATTCATTGTTATCATTTATATGGTATTTGAGTTTGAAGTGTTATTAATAAAATTATATTCTTGATCAATATATTATTTAAATAATATTATGTAATACTAAAAATGATATATTTATATTAAATATAATATATTTGTAAAACTTATGAAAAATGAACGAACAAACGTAAACGAACTAAAACGAACGTTCACGAACATAAATGAACGAACAAAGCCTCATGTTCATTCATTTAATTAAACGAACAAAATTTCATGTTCATGTTCGTTTAGTAAATGAAAGAACATAAACGAGCTTCCCGCTGAACGGTTCGTGAACAGTTCGATAAACGTTCGGTTCGTTTACAGTCCTATTATTCAGGCAGCAAGATTACCTGCATTAAGATCATTCCAAATGTGTGGCGAAAACACAACAGGTACAAAATTACCCGAACCTTGATGGAATTGACTAACACAACATAACTTGGTAACTGAGACTTTCCTAGTTAAACAAGGGAAATGTAAACTACAAGCACCACAAAAGAATGCAACATTTGACTTTGGCTGTGGTTGAATAAAAATGTTTCAAGTTTCATCAATCAAAAGGACAAAATAAAATAAACTTGTCGACCAAAATGGAAGCTGCTAATTCATGTGATTAATAATAATGATAATGATAAGTTATGATTAAAAGCTTGCTTAAAAAAAAAGGAAATAAAGCAATTTTTTGGAACGAAGAAAATATATTGTTTCAATGCACCACTCAAAAACCATTCATTTAGACCCTTTACCTTTCAACTTTCAAGTGGATCCAGTGATGGATCTAGAAATTTTTTTATCAAGGTCAGTTTGTCAAAATCCAAAACTTTAAGGTGTCATTTATCTATTATGTAAAATCTACGAAAATATATAATATATAACTAATTGCCATCGAAATTTATGAGTGTCCCTTAACCCTATCTTACTAAATCCACCCATGTGTGAGTCCCATCTCAATTATACGCACAATCACATCTTAAAATTTTGACCAACACATCACATAACAACTTTAGCAACCAATAGACACTAAATTAAATAATTGGCAACAGTGAGACCAGTTCTGAATGCATTTAAACAACAAGTCTATTAGGTTCACGAATGGAAACTGACCTAGCATGAACTGTTTATTTACTACAGACCTGTATCATGTTTGTCATCAAAATAAATCAACCAAATATTGATAATTATCAAAACAATAGTGCGACGGAGGCAAGCTGGCAAGCGTACTTGAATCAGAATCCGTCCAACAAAAGCAACTTTTTTAGACAGATTTTCACGTTACATGAAATTAACATATACATACAACCAGCTTGAGAAAATGAAAATTATTTAAGACATGATTAAAAATAGGGATAATTGCGCAAAAAACCATCAACTTGTCAGTTTTTTGTTATTAAAACCTCAAACCATTTTTCGTTGCATAGAAAACCCTGAACTAACTAAAAATCAGTAAATCAAGGTTTTATCAATGGGTAACCGGTTGAAACCGGTTATTAATCCTACGTGGACCGGTAAATAACCTACGTCAAATAAATTTTAATTGTTGAAACCGGTTGTCAAGTATTACACATCATTTAAAACCCTCGTTGATGCTGTAATCTCGTTTAAAAATTACAATTAAAAATGATCAACGGGGTCTAAATAGCGTGTAATACTTGGCAACCAGTTTCAACAATTAAAATTTATTTCACGTAGGTTATTTACCGGAGCACGTAGGATTAATAATCGGTTCAACCAGTTACCCATTGATAAAACCTTGATTTACTGATTTTTAGTTAGTTCGGGGTTTTATATACAAGGAAAAATGGTTTGGGGTTTTAATCACAAAAAACTGATAAGTTGGTATTTTGCGCAATGATCCCTTAAAAATAAGGTTTTAGAGTAGCAAGTACAAGAAGTCTACATTACAGATCATGTGATAATTGCCAGTTATAAACTTATATATGGTTGCAGTTCTCCCTAGTTTATGGTACATAAATAGGTCCACTCAACTACTCATACATTGCAATCAAATAACACAGAGCAATTTTAATGATTGGTCAATTTTCCAAAACATATATGTAGAATCCAGCAAAGCTTTGGTCAGTTTAGCATTATTGACTGACTCTGCTATAAACGTGTTCAGCCCCCACATTGTACTGATATTTCAAAGGGTCTGAATATTAACATTAGAAGGAATAAATTTTATGGCAGTCAATAGGCCCAATACCTACACTTCCTTACTATCTACAAAGATAAGAAAGCACTAGACGCTAGTTTACGGCCCCTACAACATCTCAATGACACCATAAGCGTGGCAGATTAGAATTTCACATGTTCACGATTTATGAATTTACCGATTAAACACCTTGTAAATTTTTCTGATTACAAAATTCTACACTAGCTTTGAACTCGTTCAACATCTCATTTTCTATATATATTGTCCAACACATTCCTATCAGTTAAACTTATTGATGCTTCGTATACTGATAATTGTATGCTAACGAATATTTTTATCATCCTGTCTGTCAATTCAACTGTATGTGATTCATCATTCATAGAGGGGTTAAGTATATATTTCACCAGCCAACTATCAGATTTGTCTCATTTAGCCACTAAACTGTTTTTTGTACTTATTTAGTAATTAAACTTTAGTTGGCCATTCTATTTCAGGAAAAATGACTGAGAGTTTAAGGGCTAAACATCTACAAATCTGATCATTTACTGGCTTAATGTGTGCCATTGTAGTGGCGTGTACAAAAAATAGTTCAGTGGCTAAAGGTATACAAATCTGAGAGTTGGTTGGTCAAATATATACTTAACCAGTTAACCCTGCATAGAGAACAGCATAACTTTCAATTCACAGTTTTAATGGCACCACATATATTATCATGCTACCATGAACTATTATTGCACAGATGCTCATAACAGTTGCGAATGTACCCCTATGACAAATGGAAACCACTTTGGTCCCTTCACGTGCTTCTGAATATATGGTACTCCTATATGAACAGTAGAAAATGAGTTAATCTATATGACGAGTTGATGATTTGAATAACCCCTACCCTAGTCCAAACTAAATATATGCATATCTGTGTTCAAACCATAAAAGGCACCAAGCATTCCACCTAAACCACAGCCTGCTGCCTGCCTATCGGATACACAAAAAAATAACTTAGATTAGTCATTTGGGCACATGCCATACTTCATGTGTGTAGTTTCATTCACATGTTTATGCTCTAAAAATAATATCATTGACATTGTTTTCGTCGAATTTTAATTGAATGAACTAACATTAATAATCAATTTGCAACAAGAGAATGAGAGGTGACGGACAAAATATTGATCTCAACAACTATTTCTAATTTAAGCAGATAGTTTGATTAAAGCTCGACAAATGTGGTGTGGTTGATTTGAGCATAAGTATGGTCTTTAATACGTAACTAGAAAAAGCCTGAAAGCACGCTGATATAACCATCTACTTTGCCTCTTTTGGGGGCAATAAAACAGATCTTCTGGCTTTTGATTGATGAGAAGCAAAACTGGCAGCAAGAGGATCAAAGACTACAGTCATCCAACTACGAACACGAAGATACCATCACATACTAAAAACAAAGTCCACCTTGAAAGTATCATCTGGCATAAGGAACATAAGGTGTTGATCGTTGGACATGCAGCAGCAATCCATTTTATGCAAGGTAACATAAGTAAGACTTTCTATACCATTTAAAAACACCAGAGAACAAAGATCTCTGCCTTCAGAAACAAGCAATCACCAGAGTAACCTCCTTGTTGGCAATGTTATGGTCGAAAACCATGAGAGTGGTTGATTTTCTTGCTCATGCTCATATATAAATTTTGAGACAGTAATCAATATGATTATAACCTTATCCACAATATAATCTTGTACAACAAAACGTATGAACATACACATATAAATAAATTAGTGTAAAATATAGAACTTTTGTATACACCGACATACACACAATTATCGAAAGGAAGTGAATATATGCCATTACAGCTCCTATACAATCCTATGGCATTACACATATATTTTCTTGCTTTGATGCTACTTGCAGAGAGATGGACCTTCAATAGACAAAAGCAACAATTTTTACACCAAGTCAACGTTTTTAGTAATTAAGCATGATTGGTTGGGCCAAAGATGGAGTAAATAAACTTTAGGCACCACTACATTTTTATCCTAGCTTGATTTAAGGTTCGAATCCTGCAGCTAAAACATCTAAGGTTTGCCCGGTTCACGTAAAAATGGCTCTTTGCATGGATCTCAAGCCTAGTTGGGCTAAGCATGAAGGATAGCAATTTTTTCAAAAAAAAAATCCTCTGGAACCCTACACCAAGTGCACAATTCACAGACAATATGCAATGAAACGGACAAATCAAAATCTTCCTAGCAACCAGACGTCCATTGCTTCAATTTGACCTAGAATTGATATAGAATCATCAAAGTTCAAACCCTATTGTAACGGTTTTCAATTCCAAAAATGTGGTATGTGAATGTGATGGCAATTGGCAAATTGGCAGTAAACAATTTTCAGAACTCTCATTTTACATGTTAGTTAACTATGATAAACTACTCTACCAGCTTAACCTCATAACATGATCGAATCAGTATCCAATTCCAACTCACACTGCTATAAAATACAAATCCTCGATTTAAATGATTAAAACAAAGTATAAAATTGTATGAATCATAAACTGGAGAATATTAAAAGAAGGAATGAAGCACAAAAATAGCGTTTGTTAATCGTTACCACTGAGGTAGCTTCATGTAAAACTGGAGTAATAGTCCAATCTCCTTTGTCCTGCATTCAACAAAACCAAGAGCAAAAACAAACAATCAACACAAAATCATCTGAAAGATTGATTGAAATCAAAACATTGTTTCAGAAAACAACGACCGATCGAAGGAATTAACAAACAAACAACTTACAGAGATTGATTTCAAAGGACAGCGAGGCCAGGTTTAATGTTGGGTTCATGGTACAGATTCCCCGTTCGTAGCTCCTCTTCGTAAACCTCCCGAGTCCCCATCACACACACGATTCACGCACAGTCAGTCAGTCAGTCGTAACAGAAACCGTTCAATTGACATGGGCCGAATTAATATGGGCCGAAACAGCCCAAAATGCAAGGCCTGTTGTAGCCTTGTAGGTTTGTCGGGTTTTTCTAGTTTGGGTTTTAGAATGGTATTAAATAGTTTATTACCGCGTACTATGCATATATTTTTAATATATATAAAATATAATAAACTAAAAGATAAAGATATAAATATTATTTTTAAACACCCGTCACAATTAAATAAATCCTCCGCGTATTGAAGCAGAAAAGTCGATTAAATTATATGCCAATTTGAGCTTTAAATATTGGATTAGGGCCCACATGTTTTATGGTCCAGTCCAATTTTACAACTATCGTCCGATCCATATTGTTCAAAAATGAATTCAAAATTGCAAAAATAATAATAAACTCGATGTTTGGATCCATTTGCAGGAGAATCCCTAGCGAAAACTTTTGTTAAGCTTTTGGGGGCAATTCATATATAAAAGTTTGCATTGATTTGGGCAGAAAAAATTTATAAGGGGTTTATTTGGGCCACCGGTTAAAACTTTACGGACTGATATGGGTTATAAGTCAAATGTTTAGTCTACGGGCCAAAAGGCCCAAAACGGTAAAGACAACACACGAGACTAGATTTAAAAGGGTCTTCAGAAGTGGTAAATTCGGTCCATTTAAGCAAACATAATAAATGGACCGACGACCAAAGATAAAGTTCTTACATAATGTTATAAAAAATTCGAAAAGCAATTTATTTAATACGTTATTTTCTAAGATTTCACTTTTAAAAAAAATTATGGTCTGTTAGTTTTTTACTGTATAACATTTTAACTCTTCGACCCATTTGGCTCATTGGGCCGAAATTGTCACCTCCAGACTATGGCATATGCGATTGACGCTTCTCTCAACCTAACCACAACAATTGATGAAGAACAAACCATCGCAACAACAATCGCATCCCACTTGAACGAAATTCGACGCAGAAACATTCGCAGTCGCAACCTATTTCAACCAGAATACTTCAACAAAATCGCAATCTCAATCGCAACCTATTTCAACCATAAACATATGCAATCGCAACCTATTTCAAGCATACGCAATCGCAACCAGAACCTTCAACGAAAGTGATACTCCATAAATATGTGTTACAATAGTCGTTTTTGTGTCTGTTTCATTTTTTCTATCTCAATTATTGTACAATTTCTCATCTTTTTACCATGAGTCCACGTCTCGATTTCAATATTTTAGACCCAAAACATATGTGCGAGTTGAAATATCCAGGAAATAGACATGATTCTTGGTTCTGTTAGAAACTTAGAATGGATTACTTTTTATTCTAAAAAAATAATAAGTATAAACATGTGTTGAGTTAGGGATGAGCAAAAAACTTGTTTTATCCCGACTGAACCAAACCGGATCGTCTTCTTTTCGGGCCGGTTATCGGTTCCTATAATTCGATTTTTGGTTCCATCGGGTTCGGTCCTGTCCGGTCTGGTTTTTTTCATTGGTAAAAGTCAGGAAATAACCGGAGCTAGACCGAAGCAGACCGGACTGTTTCATATTCGGGCCGGTTCTCAGTTCTTGATTTTACACATTTTTGATTTCCGGGTAGTTCAGGCTCGGACCAGTTTCGAAACCAAGCTCATCCTTATGTTAGGTAGAAGAAATCTTGTTCGTAGATAAACCTAAGTTATATATTTTAAGAACAAGTTCCCAAGCATATATGAAAAAACCATGTTCTTTGTCATTCACTCGTGTATGAAAAACTATGTATGTTTGGTGTTTTTATGCAATTTATGTGAAAAGACAGACTATGTATGTATGCGTGTCTTTAATGGATATCTATCTATCTATACTATTAAAAGAGTAACTATACTCATTTCTGGTGAAGCCATGTGTCGTCACCATGAATCGACACGTGGCATTTATAGATTTTAAAAATAATAAAGAAATTTAAATCAAATCTATCCAAATATAATATAATCCACTTTTAAATTCAAATCAAATCAAACAAAATCTAATATATTACTAACTTATTAATTAAATATATCCAAATCTAATATAATCCACTTTTAAATTCAAATCAAACAAAATCTAATAATCTACTAACTTATTAATTATAAGATAATATAATAAAAGTTTAAGAAAATATATAAAAAAATAATTACTCTTCATATATATTTAGAAATATACAAAATTAATAGGTCATAATAAATAATAATATTATCTTATATACTTTTGTTTAAAAAATAATATTTATATCTTTATTTTTTTATATATTATATTTTATGTATATTAAAAATTATCCGCGTAATACGCGGGTAATAAACTAGTAAGTTAATATATATTTTGTTTTACAAGTTTTACTTTAATAAATTTATAAACTTATAAAACTTTTTAATTAGACATATTGTTTAAAAGTTTCATTTAGATTTTAATTTAATCAGATTAAACTCATGATAAGTCAGTTAAACATATAAAATATTTCTTTAACTAGATTATATAGATAAATATAGATGATATAAAATTTAGATTTCAAAATAAATTTATGTTTAATTTTAGTTAGATTTGTTAAACATTAAGTACATAATAAAAGGATGTCACGTGACAATTGTGAGAGACTGGGAGTTGTGTGTATCACCCTAAAAATATACTCAAATGACACGTCAAGTGGCATTATATACTATAAATACGTAACTATCCCAAACATATCATGTTGACTTGATAAATTTAAAACATAACCCATAAATACATAAATCTCGAAAAGTCCCTATTTATAATATTTGAACTAATAACTATCATGCAAAATAGTACCTCGACTGGGTATCTAAAGTCCCCAATAGCTTGGAAAGTGCCTACTTGGAACTAGCATACCATTTAACTCTGGTTTTGGTTACTTGAGATAAACACAGAATACATGTAAGTTATGTTAACCTATGAGAATGCAATGTTAATAAAAGTTATATAGTAATAATTCTGAGAAGACTTAGCACTCCTTACTAACCAGTATGAGTGAAATCCAATCCCGATTGCGAGAATCACAAATAACCCTGTAATAATTTCTATGGAATATCTCTACGCACGTAATGAATTGCATCATCATCTTCCTTTTCATCATCATGTACGTTTCAAATGCATTATCTTCTTCGATCATCATTAATATTTAACAATTTCCAGCCATTTTAAAATGCATCATCATGATTCTTCGGTCATATTCAGCCTCATCTTCGGCCATCCGCATGCACCGTGTATACAAAGAACAAAAAATAACCATTTATAAAGTTTCATGAAATAATTAAAGGGTTATTATGCGTGTGGCCATGTGTGAGAGAGAAAAATTATACATATACCTTCAAGACATGCATCTCTTTAATGTTTAATCAAACATGTATCTTGTTTTTGGTTCATCATCATCATCTGTGTGTTCATCTTCGTCATCATTGGTCCATATTCATCATCATCATCGGTCCGTATTCATCATCAATCAAGAGAGAGAAATAGAGGAAGTGTGATATGGGGAAGACGATGGTGTAACCGAGAAAGAGGGCGATGGTGGTGGTTGTTGGTAAGGGTAAGCAAAAACCAAATCGGAAATCGATATAAACCTGAAAAATTGATCCCGAAAAACTGAAAACCCAAAAAAAAAAAGAAACTGAAAAAACCTGAGTAAACGGTTTGGGTTCGGATGTTGCTTAAAAACCAAACCGAAAAACCAAAACTGAGTCGGTTTTATAATATAATATAATATTTAAAAATTTTTAACTTGTAATATTGTATAGATCAAACTTTTACTTTATAAGAATATTTAGTATATATATTATTTTACTTGATAACTTAGTGTGTTTTAACGTAGTTGTAGGTGTGTCCATACTTTATTATTACATTTTATAAAATTGTTCAATAATATCGTAAAAAAATGAAAATGAATTTAAAGTGAAGACACTACCCAAAAATCCAGGTTTAAAGAAATAATTAATCATTTTAGATTTTGTAACATCCTCGGATTTATTTTATTGTAATTGGGCTAATTAAGTGCAAAATTTACAATTAAGTTGAATTATGAACAATTATTATGTATTTGGGATATTTAGAAAGTTTGTTGTTATTTTAAGAAAATTTGAACTCGGAAATTATTATTAAGGAATATTATGAATTATAAAAGTTATTAATGATAAATTTAAGAATAAATCAGTATTTTATGGAACCGGTTAAGATGAGGGGTGAAATGTGCAAAATGATGAAAATGGGAATAAAAGGATAAAGTCTCTCATTTTCTATAGTCACTCCCTCTCTCTACATTTTCTCTCTCTAGATTCTCTCTACTTCTCT
Source organism: Centrapalus pauciflorus (assembly GCA_020465985.1). Lineage (NCBI taxonomy): Eukaryota > Viridiplantae > Streptophyta > Magnoliopsida > Asterales > Asteraceae > Centrapalus > Centrapalus pauciflorus. Next base: position 175,151 of record JAANYP010008471.1, read on the forward strand.
CTACAATATTTCACAAACCGACCGGCCGATTATCGAGATTTATACCTCATCGGAAAGATCTCGAAGAGTACTACAACAATCTGCAGTTGGATTCCTGATTTCGTACGGATTGAGGTAAGAATCGACCCTTTTAAGTTCGTTATTTCGGTTTTTGAAAGTTGAAATTCGAATTTATCGATTTTTGCATGAATAGAGCTAGTTTTGCTTGAAATATTGCAAGAATATGATAGTATATGTGTAATAGAATGGAATCTAGGCATCATACATGATATATCGGTGATTTTTAGGCCTTGAAATAAAGGATTTAAGTTATAATGATGAACAAACTCGAAAATACCAAGAACACAGTCGAAATGCAAGAACAAACTCGATTTTGGTACTAGAATCGAGTGTATTTTCGAGTCTATCCTCAGATTCGAAAGGGGTGGGGTTCGAATCTACCCCAAACTCGAATATGGGTTCGAGTTTATCTATGGGATTCGAGTTTAGTCATCAGATTCGAAGGTGGGTTCGAATTTAACCATTAAATTCGAGTTTAATGCCTAAAATTGAGAAATCTACTCTCTAAACTCGAGTATTTTGAATGAAACTTATAAACAACACATAAAATGCGTAATCTTTGTATTCACTAAGCCTTTGCTTATACCTCAGTTGCTCTATTTTTACAGGAAAAGGAAAGTCTACAGCCGGACCTTCTAGTTAGGTCATTTGGGAAGATTTGGAAGATTTGGTACTATTTAATCGGTAATCATGCTTTTGGACAATGTTGTAATATATTCTGGATGTTGTAATAATTGTAATGGGTGTGTAGACTTAGACTTGGTACCTTGTAGCACCGTAGGGTGTTTGACACTGTTGCACTACTTTATTTATTTATTTTAATGCTTCCGCAGTTAAACTAGGTTATCAGATCATTATTGTAATTGTGTGTGATGATTAATCCTGGGTATTATGTAAATGGTGGTTGTTGTGGCAAGGGTGTCACACGAGATGGTATCAGAGCAGTAGTTTGAGATTCAAGTGTCCGTGAGGTCTTGGTCTCAAACATTAAGTGATGATATGTAGTGGTTTAAGTAATGATCCGAACTAAGATAGGTACGATCTAGTAATCATAGGAAATTGACTATTATACGGGACAAATGAGTGGTGTCTTTAAATTGATGACATGTTACTAAACAAGTTATATGTTTATTATTTCAGAACATGTCTGGAGGAGGAATGACACCTGAAGAAACCCGAGAGATGATGCTAGCCATGATGGCTGAGCAAAACAAAATGATTCAGGATCAGTTTCGGGCTCGAGATGAGGCCGAAGCTAAGAGAAGAGAGGATAAGAGAAAGAACAAGGAAAAGGAAGGGGGCAACAATGAGGAACAAGATGACAATACTGGGTCATCTAACAGGCCCAAAGGTTGTCGGTTTAAGGACTTCAAGGGAAACGGGGCTGTGGAGTTTAGTGGATTGGGAGACGCTGTTGCCGCACTTGAATGGATAACGGCAACCGAACGGACATTCCGAATCAGCGACTGTGCTGAGAAGGACATGGTTCGGTATGCTACAGCGATGTTCACTAACGACGCAATCATGTGGTGGAATTCCATGGTTAATGCCTTAACCTTGGAGAAAGTGGCTGTGATGACGTGGGCTGAGTTCACTGATTTGTTCACTCAACAGTATTGTCCGGTTGACGAGTGCCGAAGGTTGGAAGCAAAGTTTATGGCGCTGATGCAGGGGACTAAGACTGTGTCCCAGTATGCTGTGGAGTTCACGAGGCTGAGTCTGTTTGCGCCTCATCAAGTTGATACTGAAGAAAGGAAGGTGACCAGATTCGAGGCTGGTCTGGATATTGAAATTAGAAGGGTTATGAGCAACGTCCGCTACCATGCTGGCTTACTTGAGGCTGCCAGAAATGTAGAGCAGATTCTGATCATGTCGGGTTATTCTATTGGGTCTGCTGCTGCTTCCACCAACCCAACACAACCGTCACCACCGAAACGTCAACGCGAAGGAGGCTATTCTGGTTCTTCCCGGTCTTCACAGTACTCACCTCAGCAGTCTTATCGCCGACAGTCTGGTTCTTCTGATCGTGGTCGCGCCCGTGCTTATTCCATCAACACTGAGCCGCAATATTGCAATAAGTGTCATCTGGAACACTTCGGCAAGTGCACTAATGGACGTGCTTGCTTTTGCTGTGGAGAGTTGGGTCATTTTCAGAGTGAGTGCCCAAGGAAAGGTGATGCTTGCTATAAGTGTGGGGTGTGGGGACACTATAGTAGAAACTGTAGGAAGAATGCTCCAACAGCTGCTGCTCCATCATCAACACGATCTTCTGGAGGTTCGAGTGGTGGTTCAGTTAACCGCCGGGGTCAGTCACAAAGGGCACCGGCTCTTTCAAATTACGGCAGAGGAAGCAAGGGAAAATCCGGAGGTCGTTACGGGTACGTTCATAGTTAATTCTATGCCAGCACGAGTTTTATTTGATTCGGGTGCAAATCATTCATTTGTATTTACTATGTTTGCACAAAGACTTGTCATGCCACTGTCTAGATTATCTGCTGTACTTGACATAGAAACTGCTAGCAACACTCTAGTCAAGGTAGATCACGTATACCGTAATTGCACATTAGTAATTGAAGATGTAGTCTTCAATTTGGACCTGATCCCTATTGCGTTCAGTGAGTTTGACGTGATAGTCGGGATGGATTGGTTGATCGAGAATGAAGCCCATATAGTGTGTAAGAACCGAATGATAAAGATAACTACTCCGGAGGGGCGTGAGATTTGTATTCACGGGGATAGGAGAAGCGGGGATTTGTGTTTGCTGACTATTGCAAAAGCTCGAAAGCTTGTTGCAAAGGGATGTGATGCTTACTTAGCATATGCGATTGATGCTAAGGCTGAGAAGAGATCTTTGGCCGATGTGCCGGTTGTTTCACAATTCCCGGATGTGTTTCTAGAAGACTTGTCTGGCGTGCCGCCTGAGAGACAAGTGGAGTTTAAAATTGACTTGATCCCTGGAGCTGCACCGGTAGCTCATTCTCCTTATCGTCTTGCCCCAACAGAGATGAAAGAAATGATGACACAGCTTCAAGAATTGTTGGACAAGGGCTTCATTCGGACGAGTTCATCGCCGTGGGGAGCTCCGGTATTGTTTGTGAAGATGAAAGATGGCACAATGCGAATGTGCATTGACTACCGGGAGCTGAATAAGTTGACGATTAAGAACAAGTATCCACTGCCGAGGATAGACGACTTGTTTGACCAACTACATGGGGCTAGTGTGTTCTCCAAAATTGATTTGAGGTCAGGGTACCATCAGTTGAAGGTACGAGAAGAGGACGTGCCTAAGACAGCATTTAGGACGCGTTATGGGCATTATGAGTTCTTGGTTATGCCTTTCGGGTTAACCAATGCCCCGGCTGTCTTTATGGATCTTATGAATAGAGTGTGCAGACCGATGTTAGACAAGTCTGTAATAGTGTTTCTTGATGACATTCTGGTGTACTCTAAGTCTGAGGCTGAGCATGCTGAACATCTAAGGGAACTGTTAGAGTTGTTGAGGAAAGAGAAGTTGTACGCCAAATTTTCGAAGTGTGAGTTTTGGCTGCAACAGATACAGTTTTTAGGACATGTGATTTTTGGAGCTGGGATTTCGGTAGATCCGGCTAAAGTAGAAGCGATAAAGAACTGGGAACCGCCGTGTTCAGTGTAACATCCTCGGATTTAATTTATTGTAATTGGGATAATTAGATTTAACTTTTGTATTAAGTTAAATTATTAAAAATGTTTATGTACTTGGATATCTGAAAGTTGGTTGTATGATATGGAAATTTAGAGTTTTTAATTATTAAGTGAAAATAATTATTAAGGATAATAAATAAAAGATAGAATTCTTTTATTTTATAAAAATCAGTATTTTATGGAACCGGATAAGTGAAGGGGTTAAATGTGAAAAAAGGAAGAAAGATGAGAAATGAATGGAATAAAAGGTTAAAAAGCCTTTCATTCCATGAAAACACTCTCTCTCACTAAATACTCTTTCTCTCTTTCGGCTCTCTCTCTCTAAAGATAATCGAAGATCATCAAATTTTGATTTTGGAAGTTGAAAATTTGGAATCAAGTTGCAAAGAAGGATTCATTAACACTGCAATCAAGGATTTGAGGTAAGAAATCATTTAAATACCGAATTTGGGAACATTTGGTTCGGTTTTTATATGAACCGAAAATTTGATTTTGGAGTTACAATTATGGATGCATGTGTTATATAGTTGAAGATTCGTTTAAATCTAGTATATGAGATGCTATATATTGAATTTCAGCTCCTGATTCGAACTATAAGTATGATTTCTAGAGATTTGTGTGTGTTTTTAGTGTGTGTTCGAATGGATGAATAAAAATGGTCAAAAAGGATGTAAATTGGTATGAAAGCATGTTAATAATAGTGTTAAAATGGTTGAAAACAAGTATATTTTAGTTGGTGTAAGTTATTTCACGTACTGAGTAAGTGCAAAAATGACTTGGATTAAAATCTGGAAAATATTCGAAACTGCACAAATTCGAAGAGGTCCGAATTCGGATCCGAGATGAACTCGGATCTGGTCCGAATTCGGGTGGCCTCGAATTTAGGACGAAATCCGAATTTGGGAAGTACAAAAACAGAAATAATTTCTAAGTGTTGGGATCCGGATTGGTCCGAATTCGGATGGGGTCCGAAATTTGCAATTGTCCGAATTGGGACCTAATGGGGTCCGAAATTGGCATTGTCCGAACTTAACATGGGGACCGAATTGGGGTCCGAATTCGGGTGGGATCCGAATTCGGACATGGATCCGAAATGGGGATCAGATATTGCAAAAATTTATAAATTATTGTTTATGAAATTAAACAAGATATTGACACGATATGTTGTTACAACTGACGTACAGGTCCCTTGTGGTGTTGTTTAACCCACAGTGGGGTACTTTGTGGATCCGGTTGAAAGCCCGAAGAGAAATAAGATTGATTAAAGTTTATTTACGCACCCTCGGTGAGTACAGTAGATTTCGCATGATTATATCTGATTTATGTTAAGCTTTGCCTGCTGAGACCTGTTGTTTCATTTGTTTGGTTGGAATTCTACTAACTTGCGTAGATTTAGATGCACATTCTTACTTGTTGCATGTCCGTTCGATTGTTGTGCATCTAGTGATGGACCGGTGGGTCGCATCGTTAACTCTGATGTTACTGTGCTATATGACGCTGGAGATGATCCCTCCAGGTCCGGTAGGCAGTATGTCATCTCCGATCGTTCGTTTGTCTCAGATGGTATGTGTAAATGCCGAGCTTTGGGCTCGAAGGGGCTGCGGCTCTGGTCCGTACTTGGTGTACGAAGAGAGTATACGACGTTTGTCGTCGGGGTTACTCTTGGGCTTCGTAAATATTTATAATGTGCGCAATCTATGTATTCACTAAGCATTCGCTTACGTTTTAGTTGTTGTAATTTTTACAGGAAAATGAAAATCAGTTGCGGGACCATCTAGCTAGGTTGTTGTTTGAAGTGAATTGAAGACTCAGTTGCTTATTTGGTAACTTAATTGTTGAGATTATTGTTGTAATAAATTTGGGATAATGTAATGTAATGGAAGTTTTTAGATATAGACATGTAATCTTTGAAGTACCGTAGAGTGATATGGAATTGTTGTAATACTTTATTTTGTACTTTAATTGCTTCCGCACTTTAATTAAGTAATCAGATCATTATGTAATTGATGTATTGGTGATTAATCCTGGGTGTCTTGTTAATGGTGGTTGTTGTGGCAAGGGTGTCACATTCAGCTACTGAAGTTAGAAGTTTTCTGGGGTTGGCGGGCTACTATAGGAGGTTCATAAAGGATTTTTCTAAGATTGCAGTTCCTTTGACTGCATTAACAAAGAAGAATGCACCGTTTGTATGGGAAACTGTGCAGCATGAGGCATTTGAAATCTTGAAGAAAATGCTTAGTGAAGCACCGATATATGCTCTACCGGAGGGCAATGAGGATTTTGTGGTGTACACAGATACTTCGAGGTTGGGATTAGGTGTTGTACTAATGCAGCGGAGAAAAGTGATCGCTTATGCCTCAAGACAACTAAAACAAGAAAAGAACTATTCAACTCATGACTTGGAGTTGACCGCCGTTACATTTGCTTTGAAGTTATGGAGACATTATCTGTACGGGGCTAAGTGTCAACTCTACACGGACCATAAGAGTTTGAAATACATTTTCAGCCAGAAAGAACTCAATATGAGGCAGAGACGATCTATGGAACTTATAAAGGATTACGATTGTGAGATCCTTTATCATCTCGGTAAGGCTAACGTGGTAGCCGATGCCTTGAGCCGGAAAGCTTACGCTAAAGATTGCTGCTACATGATGACGTCTACGATGCTAACTTCCACAATAATCGATGATGTTAAGGCCGCCCAGGAGGAAGCCTTGAAAGAGGAAAATGTCGGTGGTGAGGATATTAGAGTACAGATTAAGAATATGGAAACGAGCGAGTCTGGTTTAAAAGGTGTGTACGGAAGAATCTGGGTGCCGAAATATGGTGGTATGAGGAATGTGATCATCGAAGAAGCGCATCAATCAAAATTTTCTGTACATCCCGGGAGCACAAAGATGTACAATGACTTAAAGGCAGATTTTTGGTGGCCGGGATTGAAGAAAGATATCGGCCAGTATGTTGAACGATGTAGAACTTGTCGGCTGGTGAAAGCCGAACATCAGCAACCATACGGCAGTATGCAACCGCTTCCCATTCCGGAATGGAAGTGGGAGCACATTACTATGGATTTCGTTATAAAATTGCCAAAGACTAGGCGACAACATGATGCTGTTTGGGTGATAGTTGACAGATTGACTAAGTCCGCACATTTTATTCCGATTAGAGAAAATTATTCTTAGAAAAGTTAGCACAAATTTATATGGACGAAATTGTTGCTAGACATGGAGTCCCTAAGTCTATTGTATCGGATCGGGATAGCCGGTTTACTTCGAATTTTTGGTCGGCTTTGCAAGAAGGGTTGGGAACGAGGATTGCTATGAGTACGGCATATCGTCCGCAAACCGATGGTCAGAGTGAACGAACCATCCTTACTTTGGAGGATATGATGAGAGCCTGTGTATTAGATCTCGGTGGCAACTGGGATGATCATCTGCCACTAATAGAGTTTTCACATAATAACAGTTATCACGCGACAATAAGGAAGGCGCCGTTTGAGGCATTGTACGAGAGAAGGTGTAGGACTCCTACGTGTTGGAGAGAAACTGGTAAAACACCAATTGATGGGCCGGCTTTGCTTCAAGAAACAAATGAGAAGATACATTTGATTAGGCAGAACATGAGGGCGGCCCAGGACCGTCAGAAAAGTTATTATGACAGAAGGCACAAACCTATCAGCTTTGAAGTGAATGACTGGGTTTACTTGAAAGTATCACCCATGAGGGGTGTTACTCGTTTTGTGAAGAGGGGCAAGTTGGCTCCGAGATTTGTTGGCCATTTAAGATAGTAGAAAAAGTTGGAAATCAATCGTATCACCTGGAGTTGCCTGAAGAGATGTCAGGCATACATCCAGTATTTCATGTTGGAAATCTCCGAAAATCATTTACTACTAGTAACGAAGATTGGGCCGACCATACTGAATTGCAGATTGATGAAAGGCTTCGATATGTGGAGGAGCCGGAATGTGTATTGGATACCAAGATGAAAAAGCTAAGGAGCAAAGAGATTGAAATGGTGCTTGTACGTTGGAAGCATCATAAAGGAGCAAATCACACTTGGGAGACAAAGGCGGAAATGTTAAGGAAATATCCACAACTGTTTGAATCCGAGTAACTTCGAGGACGAAGTTGAGCGTGGTGGAGCCCATGCTGTAACATCCTCGGATTTATTTTATTGTAATTGGGCTAATTAAATGGAAAATTTACAATTAAGTTGAATTATGAACAATTATTATGTATTTGGGATATTTAGAAAGTTTGTTGTTATTTTAAGAAAATTTGAACTCGGAAATTATTATTAAGGAATATTATGAATTATAAAAGTTATTAATGATAAATTTAAGAATAAATCAGTATTTTATGGAACCGGTTAAGATGAGGGGTGAAATGTGCAAAATGATGAAAATGGGAATAAAAGGATAAAGTCTCTCATTTTCTATAGTCACTCCCTCTCTCTCTATATTTTCTCTCTCTAGATTCTCTCTACTTCTCTCTACAATATTTCACAAACCGACCGGTCGATTATCGAGATTTATACGTCATCGGAAAGATCTCGAAAAGTACTACAACAATCTGCAGTTGGATTCCTGATTTCGTACGGATTGAGGTAAGAATCGACCCCTTTAAGTTCGTTATTTCAGTTTTTGAAAGTTGAAATTCGAATTTATCGATTTTTGCATGAATAGAGCTAGTTTTGCTTGAAATATTGCAAGAATATGATAGTATATGTGTAATAGAATGGAATCTAGGCATCATACATGATATATCAGTGATTTTTAGGCCTTGAATTGAAGGATTTAAGTTATAATGATGAACAAACTCGAAAATACCAAGAACACAGTCGAAATGCAAGAACAAACTCGATTTTGGTACTAGATTCGAGTGTATTTTCGAGTCTATCCTCAGATTCGAAAGGGGTGGGGTTCGAATCTACCCCAAACTCGAATATGGGTTCGAGTTTACCTATGGGATTCGAGTTTAGTCATCAGATTCGAAGGTGGGTTCGAATTTAACCATTAAATTCGAGTTTAATGACTAAAATTGAGAAATCTACTCTCTAAACTCGAGTATTTTGAATGAAACTTATAAACAACACATAAAATGCGTAATCTTTGTATTCACTAAGCCTTTGCTTATACCTCAGTTGCTCTATTTTTACAGGAAAAGGAAAGTCTACCGCCGGACCTTCTAGTTAGGTCATTTGGGAAGATTTGGAAGATTTGGTACTATTTAATCGATAATCATGCTTTTGGACAATGTTGTAATATATTCTGGATGTTGTAATAATTGTAATGGGTGTGTAGAGTTAGACTTGGTACCTTGTAGCACCGTAGGGTGTTTGACACCGTTGCACTACTTTATTTATGTATTTTAATGCTTCCGCACTTAAAAAAAGGTTATCAGATCATTATTGTAATTGTGTGTGATGATTAATCCTGGGTATTATGTAAATGGTGGTTGTTGTGGCAAGGGTGTCACAGATTTTTTTTTTGAACGACAAACTATCTTACTCCTATTCCTAAACTACTCCTTTACCCCAAGACTTGCTTTGTCCACCTAAATTTCAACTTGCCTCCGACGGGAGTCGAACCCGTGATCTCTCAATTGCATAACACCCCTCTTACCAAATGGGCTAAACATCATTGGTTAAACACTTTAGATGCAAAAAATATCCAAACCATTAAAACTAATAAATTAAGGTGGCATTTGGTTCGCAGAATGTTTTAAAAGAAATTGGAATCTGTTAAGGAATAGAAATCTGCAATGAATTGGAATTAGAATCCAAATCATGTTTTGTTTGCTAAAAATGGAATTGGAATCCAATTTAATAATTCGTTGGTAATGGTAGGATGAGATGGGTGGGTAGAGGTAGATAAGTCTCTAAGGTAGGAATAAGATGAGATGGATAGGGTAGTGTGGGTGGGTGGGTGGGTGGGTGAGGGATGGGTGGGTAGGGGTAGGTATGGTGGGTAGTAGGTAAGAGTAGGTTAGATAGCGTAGGTAGGGTTGGGGTAGGTGGGGTGGGGTTGGTAATGTATGATGGATGAGATATGGGTAGGTGGGTAGGGGTAGTTATGGTGGTAGTAGGTTGGATAGTGTAGGTAGGGTAAGGGTAGGTGGGTGGGATGAGGTAGGGTAGGTTTGGATGGGTGGGTAGAGGTGGATAAGTCTCTAAGGTAGAATATGATGAGATGGATAGGGTAAGGGTGGGTGCGTGGGATGGGGTGGGGTGGGGTGGATGATGGTTGGATGGGTGGGTAGGGGTAGGTATGGTGGGTAGTAGTTAAGAGTAGATTTGATAGTGTAGGTAAGGTTGGGTGGGTTGGGTGGGTAGGGTAGGGTGGGGTGGGGTGGGGTGAGGTGGGTAATGTATGATGGATGGATAGGTGAGTAGGGTTAGGTATGATGGGTAGTAGGTAGGTAGGGTGGGTGTGTAGGTAGTGTGGGTGGGTAAGTAGGTAGGTAGGTGGGTGGGTGGGGTAAGGTAGGACATGATGTAGTGTAGTGTGTTACACGTAAGAGATATTTTTGTAATCAACCACTTTTTGTTTTAAGAAGGAATTGAATTTCATCCATAGTGTGAAGGAATGTTATTTTTCTTTATTCATTGGAAATTTTCAATTTTGATGGAATCCAATTTCTTTTTATAGTTGAACCAAACACATGAAATGACTGGAATTGAATTCCTTTCTCCTCCAATTCTTTCGGATTTGAGTGAACCAAACACCACCTAAGTAAAATATGATTGTATTGGACTAGAACTGGTTGTAAATGATTTCAGTAAATGCCCTTATAAAAATAGGGTTTCCAGTTTAACGTAGTCTGTTTATTTTTTTACTATAAAAGTAAAGTAAAGGAAAGTAAAGTAAAATAAAATAAAATAAAATAAAATAAAATAAAATAAAATAAAATAAAATAAAATAAAATAGGACCAATTTGCTAGATATGTAGAACATTGTCCCTTCTCTGAGAAAAGGTCAAACCTCAGGGACCTTCTTGCAAATTTTCGTTGTTTAATCTCGGTACCCTTCGAGGTACACATATAACTCTCGTTTGAAGGCCGATTCCTGGTTTGCGTCTTGTTGAAACTACTCCCTGCTGTTCGATTTCTTTAGTACGGAAAGCTTTCTGATCATTCTGTAATGTTTTCTGCAAAATTGGAATCCTAATTTTCGAGGTATATTGCGTCAATTTAACTAATGTATTTTGAGATGTCATAAATGTAAGCAATTGAGATCAATCAATCTTGTAAACCCATTGTTTATGATCATTTATAGGTTTTGAAAACCGTAATTTAGTTGAATTCGTGTCTTGCTGTTATACTATAGGAAATACCTGCGTGCTCGATTTGTGCTTATATTGATAGTACATTGAAATTATCGAATGCTAGAAGTTAATTAGGGTTCCAATTTACTTACCCTTGATAAATTATTATTCTTGAACTTAGTAAGTTTTTAACATTCGGTGATCGATTACTAGAAGTGATCGTTATTATAAAGGAACATTCATCCAGGTCAACTTGTGATCATCTTATGTCTAACTCTTAGGTCATATGTGTTTATGTACACTTAATGTTACACATGGACCACATGGTATTAAGTAGAAGTTTTGGGGTGTTAAAGCTTAGTATCAAAGATAACGCCTGACCTTGGATAGAAGTAAAGTATGGTGAAATTATTTTCACCTTTTTTTTCTGTTTTAAGCATGAAACAAATAAGATTACAAGTAGTTCTTTATTTTGGATTTTCAGCATCATGTACTCTCTTCTTCACTATTTCACTACTGATTACTTACCCGAGTCCTTCAATACCCAATGACAAGGTATATGACCACAGTCAATGCATATGCCACCAATTTCATCCAAGTGGTTTATAATGAGTAAATAGGTAAATTTGAAGTGGAATCTTTTTGGAAAGGAAACTAAGCATTATTTGGTACAACTGGAAATAGAAGGTGTTGTATTGTTTCTGGATGCATGGATTATTATTTAGGGTGATACCAATTAATGGAATCTATCTGTCAACTGTGCATTGATTTGAAAATTGACACCAAACTTTTGTGCAAATGACGTATATCAGGTTTTTGATGATGAAAGAAAGGACAACCTCCTCGCCACTTAAACGTATTCTGCTAAATTGTGGAGCTCAGGTCAGTTATTAATCTGTAGCAAGTTGTTTAGGATTTCCATTTGTTTGTTTCTTTATTTAGGGTACTGAAGGTGTGGATACACATGAGTTGATGCACAAATATGCATACCTGTTATTTTTCCATCAAACAGTTGCTGTTGAGTGCATAAAGGAGACTAACACTGCTTCTTGAGCATTTCAATCCTCGAAAGTTTACATGTGGGATTGAAATCTTGAAGAAAGTAAGTGCATGGAGTCATAGACATCTTTGAGTGATGCGATAAGTAAGAGTTCTAATTTGTCCACACATGTAAACATTAACAATTTTTAAGGCACATGTAATTTGCTGTAATGTTCCTTTTAAGGTTCTCAGGTAAAGTGATAGTTCACTCTCTCTAAATATTGAGATATAATATCAACACAGCATCACAATCATAAGGAAAATGGTGCCATGGAAATCAAATAGAAATGTTGTCACTTAGTTTTCACTTAATCTCTTCCTATACTTTGGATCTCATATCCATTACTTTCCAGCTGCTCAAAATACTAAGAGGGTGTTTGGATTTGCGTTTGAAAAAGTGCTGTAGCGTTTTGGAAACTAATAATCAGATAATTGCTGTAACAAAAAGTGTTGCAGGAAATGTAATGTTTGGTTTAGCTTCTGCTGTTTGATATCATAATTATCAAATAATCAGTTTTTAAAGTGTTTGGATTTGCGTTTATACTTGTAAAATGACCAAATAATCACTTATTAAGCAAATAAGCTACAATTTTTAACTTATGAAAAAGTGTGGTAGGACAAACGCTAAACGCAAATAATCACTTATTAACGTATGCAATCCAAACACTTTAAACTAATTATTTGCGTTATTGTAACGTAATAAGCTAATAATCACGTTTTTAACGCAAAACCAAACACCCTCTAAGTTGAATTATAAATCTGTGGTTCACGAGTTGTTACTTCTGCATCTTAACATAGTTATATTTGCTACTAAAAATGGAACAAACTCACATCACCTTGTAGTTTGATGTAGTTTACTTGACTTCAAAGGTCAAGAGGACAGATAACATGGAGGAAACGAAGGAACTGAAATGAAATAAAAACTACATAAAAGAAAAGGTATTGCATGATTAAAGATACATAAGATAGTAAAAGTGCAAGAGATAAGCTACTAAAGTGAGGAATGTAAAGGATCCATAAGCTGCCACTATGGAGTGGAGATCAAGTTATAATTCAGACAAGGCCTGTAACGATTTTTTGGCCCATGTTTCTATTATAATTATATATCCCTTGTAATTCCAAACCCTAATCTTAAATAGTTGTAGAGACTTGCAAGTGCAGTAGTGGGGTCGGTCATTCTTGGACCATCAGCCATATATCTTGTGGTTATCATTTCTGTTTTGTATTTACTTTTTGTTGCCATGATTATTGTTGTATTTCCCTCCATGTGTGATTTTGTATTTGCACATGCTTGCCGTTTTAGCAACATATTCTACTTATAATTTGGTTGAAGCCAAATTGCACCAAAAGGTGGTAATTATTCAAATTTAGGGATGCAGAGAAAGTTTATCAGTAGTTTGAATGATCATATAAGCTCAAAAGAAATTTAGTTGTTCAGCAATCATGTTTAATGTCCTACTCATGTTTGTTTAGTTTCGACAAGTTAACTCAATGTATTTGCTATATAAAAAATTGCAGGCAAAAGAATATGGGAGTTGTGTTGCAGCAAAGGTTCCTCAAATTGGACGTGATATGTGTTTGAAAGAATTTCTTATGTTGAAGAATTGCATGCAAAATGTGGTATTAATTGGTTAATAATATGTTCAGAATTGAAACTTCTTAGCCTTTCTTGGGAAAATGTCATTAAAATAGCTACATACTTTCAAACTTGGTCTGTTTTGGTTATTATAGTTTTTTGTTTGTTTTAGTAATTAAAATATTTGGGACAGGCTGCTTTGCTAAGTATGGTGATTTCCTGATTGGTTACCGGTATAACTGTTCAAAAATGTTGACGGGGCCATTTTTACGGAAATATGTCATAAAGTAGCTACGTACTTTTAAGATCAACCTATTTTGGTTATGATAGTTTTTCCTTGTCTGTTTTAGTAATTAACTTTTTGGGACTGACTAATTTGATAGTTATGGTGACGGTTACCGGTATAATAGCTAAAAACAGTGTGTGTTTTATTTGCCTTCACATATTTTATTTGGTATCCAAATATCCAATTTGTGCCAAATGTAAACTGTCATTGGTTTTGATTTGTGCTCAATTTTGTCTCGACGGATGTATTTTGACTATTTTCACAACTATTTGACTCCGTCAAATACCTCGAATGTTTTTTCATTTTTATGGATTCAATATTCGTATCGGGTTGAAGCATGATGTGTTCAAGCTGACTTTTCTTCTAATAAGTTTCTTTGATGGCCCTACCGGTCACCATAATTATCAAATTAGTTCGTCCCAAAAAGTTAATTACTAAAACAGACTAGGAAGGATTATAATAACCAAAATGGGCCAAGCTTGCAATTACTTGGTTATTGTATGATGTTTCCATTATAGGGAATGACATGTGACATTCCTTGTTGAAATGATACGTAGGCAATAATTGGGTTACCAGGCACTATAATGACCAATTTAGCCAATCCCAAAAGGTTTTATTACTAAAAGTCTAAAACGGACCAGAAAAAACTACAATAACCAAAATGGGCAAAGCATGTAAGTATGTTAGTTATTCTATGACATTTTTTTTTATTTCTCCAATTAATACTTCTGCTTTTATTTTTTCCCCAGCTTAAGAGAAAGCCGTAAATTTACAGAATCTACCTTCACAAGTATAGTAGAGCCCCGTATATATTGGTACTTCAGAAAAGGTTAAAAATCATAGCTTAAAGATTTCATAAATGCTTTTCTATTGTTCTGTCAAACTCTTTTTCCATCATCAAATCGATACTCATCCTTGTTTTTATTGTTCTGTGTTATTCCCCCAGAGAAAGAATTCCCTGTGATTTGTTAAGTTTCAACCTTCAAACCTCATACGTGAAAGACAAGACTGATTGGAATGTTCGGAAGTACATCAAGTTCTCAGCCCACGGCAGGATTTGGTGGATCTGGTGCTTTGTCACATGCATACATCCATTATCCACCCATAAGATGCCGAAACGACGGATCAAGAGGTTTATTTTATGATGATGGAAATAAACTATTAATTTCACCAACCTCTGACCAGGTACGTGCTGTATGAATTCATTAACTTTCTGTACTTATTTAATTGGTTGTTTCACCTTCACCTTGGGGGGGTAGGGGGCTCTTTTGTCCTGCCGAAACCCTCACACTTCGTCTGAAGCTCAGTTGATAACTGATGTGAATTAGACAAAGTACACCTTATTTCAAAATACTTCATCACACCATATATAATCAAGTCTTCAGCTTTAATATTAAAAAGTTCAATCCTATGTGTTAGGTTGTTTCTTGGAAAGTTTCTCCGTTTACTCCTCATGTTTCGCCAACAACTGATACAATAAGCGAGGGACCAATACTATCTGTCCGCTATTCTTTAGATGCAAAGCTTATAGCTGTTCAACGATCAAATCATGAAGTTCAATTTTGGATCAGAGAAACCGGAGACACTTTTAGTCAGAAGTGCAAATCTGAATCCGATAGTATATTAGGGTTCTTTTGGACAGATTGTGCTGTTTGTGACATTGTATTTGTCAAGACCAGGTACTTGCTAAGAAATTACTTGCAAGAAAATGAGTATTAATGTTTAACTATTTTTTGTGCGTCTTTAATAGTCATACATTGCCTCGTCCTAAACAAATGCACAATAGTTGGAGAAAATGGTGATTTCAATGTAGCCAGTTCTAGACTTATTTGGATTCACCCTCATCTTTTCATCTGCAATTTCCAGTATTCACATCAAATAGTTGTCCTTTAAGTTTTTAGCTGTTGCCATTTGATGAATTGTGTATTGTTTTGGACTGCAAGAAACTTTTTTTTTACTGTAGATTATTCGACTCTGCTTCTTCCTGGATCTGAATCGTTTCTAATGGAGTTCCTTGTTCTGTTATTATAGACATTTTTGTACTGATGGTTGCGTCATTTATCACATAAATGCAAAGGGCATTCATGTACTTATATCATTGAATAATCTCCAACGTATATTTGTTCGTTTTGTTCGAATATTTTGCCATATTAGGTTAGATAGTCTCAATAGTTGGCACAGTCCATAAGTAATTCTAATTTGAATTTGAAAGTGTTAAAGAACACATACAGCTGGCAGCCCAGTTAAACCAGCGGCTGAAAGCCAGTTAAGAGATAATGGAAACATCCAAGATTCCAAGGAAGGCAAGGCAGTACTTGGGATGTGCTAAAGGCGGATTGGTGTCTTTTGAAACCTTGGAGGTTGTTTGCTAGTATTTGACCCTAACTAGATAAATCAAAAATATGAAAAATGAAGTATGTTGCTCTCCAAGTATCAAATAGCAAGGAAAAACTGTGCTAACTCAAAGCCTACAGGTTAGGAAAGTGTATAATCATTGGATTGAATTCAATTGAATTCATAGTTAAGCAAAAGAAGCGCTTTCTGCTATCAGAATCTGTTTCAGACAGCCATATGCCGATAATTCATTTGCCCATGGAGTTTATGCTTATTCTGCCCACATTACTCTTTAAAATCTTTATTATAATGATTGTTTGCTTCATCTGTTAAGAACTGCTTACTTCTCAAGCTCACGAGTCAATTAAACTGATTAGAGTTTAATCACAGTGGATTGGATCTCTACACTTACGTGCCAGAGTTAAAGTCACTTGATTTAGTTGAGACAAAGAAAATGAACGTGAGTTGGTACATTTACACTCATGAAAGCCGCTTAGTCCTCCTTGCTTCAGGAATGCAATGCAAAAGCTTTACTGGATATCAGGTATGGCATAAAACCACTTGCTAATAAGATGTTTTTCAAGTTATCTAAACTGGTTTCTTTTCGCCATTTAACTTGTGTGAACTATCCAAGAAGTTATGGATCTTGCCTACTTCACTAGGTAATTGTTGTTTCATAGTCAATCATGCAAATGGCTTGAAACTGCCAAAATTCGATATGCAGCAACAGATACTCAGCTTATATTATTAAAATTGTTTGACTGTCCTTGTCCTCTTTCGATGAAACCAACTGAGATTAAGTTCTATTTGATTCCTTTCTTTCTTGGATGATTTAACGGTTGTTCGGACAAATTTCTCTAGACATCCTGATCCTGATGTGCAGGAAATTTTCCCCTCCACCAAGAGCAGATGAATTTTCATATGAGGAGCTTCCACTTTGATTAATGGTTGATTGGAAAACATATTAGAGATGACAAGTTGTTATTAGGAAGAGCGAAAATATATTCTATCATACCAGTTCTTTGTAAATACTATTCTCGACCTTTTAACTTTTCATCATCTCATCTCCTTAATAGTAAATTTTACTAGCAGAAAGTGGTAGTTAACATGGTGAAACCTAAAGATTAAATATTACTGTTAATCTCAATTGGCAAACTATAGTAATTTTGACAAACTAGTTTGATCACAATAAACATAAAAGAATATTACTGAATAAAGATTAATTATTACTGTTATTTAAACACATGAACATAAAAGAATAATGTCACTAAATAACAATATAGTTTTTCTGAATAAACCATTTTCACATTTTGGTAATAAAATTATTTTGAAAGGTCTTTATAAATGAATATATTTTTAATTTTTTGTATTTTGAAATTATTATATGAGGTATTGAATAAATATAATTGGGACATATAGAACTAAATGTATTTATAGCATAAAATTCTATAATTATATTGGGTTTAACTACCAAATTAACTGTATGATCATATATTTAGTCATAAATATTTTAAAATGTGTTGCAATCATATTTGGTTTAATATCATTTATCAACTGATATTTGTTATCATTATTAAGTTAGTAAAAGAATTTATGGTAATGAATATGTAATCTTACTTATCCAGACGCAACATGCACGTATGTAAAACCTTGTTTCACTCAAAAATCAGATAAATTATTCCTGAACCTTTCGTATTACTATTTGTTTCACAATTATTTTTCCAGTAAGAACACATCAAAGATCATATTGCATAACCTTAGCAGCACCTTATACATTGCAAGGAAATGAAAATCTGGCCTTCAATCATGTCCATGATATGCTACAGTATGAGGCAGAAGGGAGAGGGTTTCTTTTATGTTAATTATTTTAAAAGCAATAAATGAACTAGTGTGCACAATATCTTAAGATTTAGGGCGTAAAATTCAATGCTATTAATAGTAAAACACTTAGAAGTGCTATCTATATTAATGTTGGATTGGGAGTTTGGATTTTGGAAATGCTCCAGAAAGTCCTGATCCAGTACTCCTTGTGCAGCACAGGGACCTGGGACTGGGTTCGGAAAGGGATTCAGGACTCTCAAGAATCCCAAATGAAATGAGAAGCAAGACTTATTAATAACTTTGCTTTTTCTTTTCTTTTTTCCTTTTTGCTCAGCTTTCAGCTGCCGGTATAATTCGATTGCCAAGGTTTGAGATGGCAATGGCAAAGTCTGATGTTAACAGTAAGCCTGTTCTTGCTGCTGAAGATGTTCATATTGTCACTGTGTAAGCTTTATACATATATTTGTCCTTATTTGGACTCTTATAGTTTGACATCGTCTAACGCTTTCTTTATAAATGCTCTGGTGAAATCACAGTTATGGAAGAATATACTGCTTACAAATCGATCGAGTTGCAATGCTATTGCATTCATATAGGTTTTATCGTGATGCTGTTATCCAGCAGGTAAATTGTATTTTTTCTTCAACATGGATAACAGTTGAAATAAAAACAATAAACTGCAGGAAGCCTGTCAAGTTGTGTTTACCGACTTGCTATTGATTTAAAACTTGCTACCCCTCGCTTATTAAAAAGAAAAAAGTAATTAAGAGAGAGAGAGCTTATGTTTGCTCTCTTCTAATCTAGAGGTCAGGCCGTCAGGTCAAGTTGGTATTTTTCTTTCACAGGTATAAGCATTAAAAGGACTTTTGTCAGTGGCCATTTGTGTTTCTGGATCTTTTTTTATTCACTGGTGTTTAGTCTTTATGATATTTGATTCTCAATTAAGTATGTTCACTCAAGTTTTGTCAGTTTTGCATCAGATTATACATTACTGTGAACTTCTGATGAGATGATATTTAGGGTTGGTATTGTTTTGTATAGATTACGTTTAATGTGTAACCCCATACCTTGTTGCTCTTGCTTGGCCAGTTTTGCATCTTATTCTGTATCTTTTGAAATAATCTCTAATTCTTTACCACTTTTTTTCCTTAGGGTTCTCTACCTGTTTATTCCAGCAAGATAGCTGTGAGTGTGGTTGACAATGTTCTGCTCATTCATCAAGTGGATGCAAAGGTGATTATATTATATGACATATTTGCAGATTCACGGGCACCTGTATCTGCTCCACTTCCTCTTTTGATAAGGGGCTTGCCACGCACTGGTGTTTCATCCTCTCAATCAAGTAGGAAGGACGCGGAGAGTTCAGAAGCAACACTCTTAAATGATTCTGCATCGAATTTGTATGGTGATGACTGGAAGTTTCTTGTCCCTGATCTTGTATGTGATGTTGGTGCTGGATTTTTGTGGAAGATACATTTGGATTTGGAGGCACGTTCTGATGACTGGTCTATCATATTATATTCCCTGTGAGGGCAAGTTGTACTATTGTACTGATAATTTTCTTTCAACAATTGCAGGCAATATCTGCAAGCAGCTCAGAAGTGCCATCAGTCCTAGAGTTTTTGCAGCGGAGGAAGTTGGAAGCAAAGAAGGTAATTATATCGGTACTCACCAAACTAGGTATGCCTTTGAGTGGGATGAAACAGATTGATTTATCTGATGTTTTTCAATAAGAAGTACCGAGGTAGTAATTACAACCCATTTATACGAAAAAAGGGTCAATTTGCAATTTGGGTTCCATTTTACTGTTAGCATGTCAAACGAGTAAAACAGAAAAAAACTAATTATTTTTAAAACCTAAAAGAAATTAGATTACATTTATAATGATACAGTATCTGAAAGATTGAAATCATATACGATACATTTTAATTTCTTGTAAAACTTTAGAGGACAAACAAGTGTTGGCAGATTAATTCAATCCAACTCGTGCTTAAACTGTATTCATTTTTACTGTTACCCAACCTGCCTGTTTTGCTACCTCTAAGAAGTACAACACTGCTCAAATGCTCTTTTTTTTTTAGATAGTTTTTGTTGAAAGGAGACAGAAGTGCTATAACATTCTCTTTTCTTAATCCTTTCAGGCTAAACACTTGTGTTTGGAACTAGTTCGCTCTCTCATCATTGAGAGGAGACCTCTTCCCATGGTTTTCCGGGCAATAGATGCATTAGTCAACTCTTTTGCATATTCCCTTAAAACAGGCAGTTACTTGAAGGGTGCAAAGTCAGAGAAGCCCACAGTTTCAGATGTATCTGAGAACATTGTCGGTACTGGCACTAGTGACTCTGTCAGTAGAGCAGATGCATCTGGTAAATCCGTCAAAACTGAACCCGCTAGTGGAGCCAGCAGTAGAACCATACAAGATTCTGGCTTTTCAACTTCAGACTCTGAGGATAATGCTAATTTCAAGAAAGCAAAGGACAAATTTCTTGATGTTAATTCTTCTAGTAGTGGGAATATAGGCGTTGAGGAAGCATCTAGAACTGGAGAACATTCAGCAACTTCAGAATCTCAGATTGGTAACCAACCGCTAAATGCTAATGTCTCTGAACAGCATGAATCCCAAGTCACATCAGCAGCTATCCCACCAGATGAGCTGTACGGTTTTGTATTTGCTTTGGTTGAGGAAGAGATGATTGCAGATGCTTCTTACTTATTTGCCGTCATTGTTGAGTTTATAAGGAGGTAACTCATTCTTTTAGCTTAATTTGGCAATGCAATTAGTAATTTCATAAAATCGTGGAGAAGGTAGTCAAGATTCCTGTTCCCCTGAATTTTTATGCTCAATGAAATAATTATAATGTTCATGATGATGATCCTAGCTTGCAGAAACCAATAAACAAGTAGCAATTTGATTCATGTTTCTGCTTTTGCAGTGCCAACTTGGCAAAAGTAAAACTGCACCCAAATATCTATGTGTTGGCAGTGCGGCTGCTTGCCCGGAACGAGCGGTATGCTGAACTTGGACTGATCATTATGAATAAGGTACGGAAAAAAGGAGTAAATTTTTTTACGAGTTTGAGGTTTCTGGATTTACTTGATCTTGAATTTCAAGACTGGCCATGCTTCATTTGCAGATAATTGAACCCTCGAAGGAGGTTGCACTTCAGCTTCTAGAGAGCGGACGCCATAACATCCATACAAGGAAGCTGGGTCTGGATATGCTGAGACAGCTCTTTCTTCATCACGACTATGTCGTGTTGCTTGTACAAGATGGATGCTATCTTGAAGCTCTACGCTATGCACGAAAGCATAAGGTGATAGTCGTCTAGAGCATATACCAACCTGTTACATTTTAGCCGCTCGCCACCAAGTTGTTCATGTTTTCATATAAGCGAAGAAGTGTTTTTTAATCTATTATTATTTTCAACCGTCTACGTATCATGTGATATGTTTCCAAAATGTTTTCTAAATTTTGTTTGTGAATCAGGTTAGTACGGTCCGGTCATCACTGTTCTTAGAAGCAGCATATGCATCAAACGACCCGCAACAGCTAGCTGCCGTTCTGAGATTCTTTCGTGATTTCATACCTGGCTTCAGAACCACTTCAGAACACAGTACGTACATTCGTGCTCTTGCTGATATGCCTTCGTCAGTTACTGTTTGAGTCATGATGCTTCATGTAAGCTGCTTTTCGGATTTCCAATATGAATGATAGAAAACCATCTGACTTTGACCTTGCTTTTTTTTTTTTTTCTTTTTTGTGGTAGATTTTTTTTTTCTCTCATAAATTATGTCACTAAAATGACAACTTTTAGTAGACTAGACGTTAGTTATACATGATTTTTAGGCTTTTCTTTTGGAATAATTCCTATGTAGTTCATCATGGTTTAAGTTTATTCTCACACATACTTAATTTGATGAGACTGACATAACCCATGAATAAAAACTGATAGCATTCAAAGAAGTCTTGCTTTGTGTAAAAGAAAATCTGAGAATTACAGTTGGCAAACCGGAGGCGTAGGACCATGGTCCTGAAAAACTAGTTGGGCAAGTGACTCTCCACCACATCAAAAACAAGATGAACAAAACTTTGTTTAAAACCAGTGAACTACGTGCGACTCTCACCCTGGGTCCAAGGCTCCAAGGAGTTGTCCTTTTCTAACTCATCTTCATGTAGAATATCAATGTCTTATTAATATGCTTGTGTGTTATGAACTCGGCTTTTTTACTTACCGTGTAGGTGCATATCCTACTTACATCTGGACCAAACCGGTCCGGACCAAAAAAAATCGAAAACCGAATTCATGGAATTAAGAAAACCGAAAACCGGCCCAATATTTGTAATACGGGTTTGGTCCGGTCCGGTTTTTTGTCCGGTTTTTCGGTTCTTTGGACCGGTTGGAACCGATGCAAGTTTATAAATGTTTTGTTTATCTTTCTTCCTCAACTATTTCACTTTGTGAAATTATCTAGTTTAACACTTTTTTTTTGAACAAAATAAAATATCAAACATACCTTACTTATATTAAGATCTTCATATTTTATCTCTATAAAAAAAAATATTTACATCGTTAAAAGGAGCTCAATAACTATTACATATATTTTTTATATGATTAATAAATAATATTTAGAAAATTTGTTTCTTTATAGACAACAAAAAATAACAATATAACATAAACTTTAAAATTGATAACATAAAGTTTAAATTTCGGTTTGGGCCGGGTTAAAAACCGAAAACCAGTGGACCGAACCTGGAAAACCGAAAACCGAAAATAGTGATTTTAAAGAAACCGAAACCGGACCAATTTCATTAATAACGGTTTGGTCCGGGCCGGTCCGGTCCCCTTTTTTTGGTCCAAATGCTCATCCCTACTTACTTAGGTTACTGATTTACTTGAGTGATTCTTAACACGAGGGCATTAGCTACACTCCATGAGTGATCCTATCTACTTCCGATCTGAGTTTATTGAAAAGGTTCTTTTCCGGTGCACCCACGTTACATCTGACACAAGGACGCGGTGGGAAGGAAGGACCCCTAGCCTCTGTCCGGGCCAATCATTTTGCTGGCATCTCATATTCATGCCCCCATTTGACTGCCGCTCAGGGGTGTAGTTGTATATTTCACAGGTTAAAATTTCACTTGACGTGATACTATAATCTATAATAAATAGTGTGTCAACTAAATAAATAAATTAAAACATTGTTTGTTACTTTGTAATCTTTAACAAGGATCTAGAAAGTTATTGGTCCATGGTTTACCAAAAAAAAATGTTCTCAAAACGACACACTTCGTTTATTGATTCGACATCAAGTTAAACCAAAATGTTTCTTGTATAATAATTGTATCTGAAACTTATTACATAGGAGCTCTATATATAGAGATATAATTTACATGGGAACACCCTCTAATCTAAGCTTACTACCACAAAGTACATTTAGTATCACATACCCCCACAAGGTAAGGCCGTGGAAACGGCCTGTAGTTTGTTCTAAAAAGAGAAATCCAGGTGTTGGCTAAGGCTTTGTGAAGATATCAGTAATCTGATCATTTAAAATTGGACATGAAGATCTCTGAAAGCAATCTTTTGATGAATGGTATGCTTAGATGACTAGTTGTAGCTTCGAGTTGGAGCTATTAGTAGCTGGAGCTTTTGGGAGATGTAGTTTTTCAAGAAAGGAAGAGCTTTTTTGAAAATATAAATATGTTTGGTAAAAGTAGTTGTAGCTTTTAGTTGTAAATGACATAAAAAGACGTTATTTATAGTATAATAGATGATATCCTCATTTATAGTATAATCTCACTTATGCCATTTGGGCTCTCGAATGCCCTAAATAAAAATGATTATGAAAAATGCCCTAAAAGGGTGTTGGTTTGTAAGCTTCCATTTCGAGTTTGATCCGAATGATTTTCAGCATGTTATTGGCGATTTAGGATTTCCTTAGGTTCGAGCCAGATATGTGTTTTTCGAGTTTGATTAAGGAATTCAATTCCTTGTTCTTGGAATTGTTCGAGTTTGAACGACTTTGGATACGTTCTTGGACCGATTTATTTTGGAAATAGTTTGAATGAACCTTATGTTGTTTATTCTCGAAATGTTCTTAATAATATTTCTTCTAGACGTCGTTCATATGTTCTTGGTGTTCTAGGATTGAATTTTTTTTTTATTTCATTTAGAATATGATTTAGAAATCTAATTTAATATTGCTTGTGTAACACCCTCAAAACAGACCAAAAAATGTCATGTAAAAGTGGCAAGTGTAATATACTAATATAATTACCTAACTATTTTTTGTTACAATGTAGTACAAACTTGTATAAATTTGAAACTTTGATTTACATAATAAAGTTATCATGATCATGTAGTAACCTCCTTCATACAAAATAAAATAGTAACTACCTTTATAGGCTAGCTAAAAGTCCACCAAAGCTCTAGAGATGCCAATTTGGGCACAACATGTTGACTATCACTTTTGAGGTCACCTAAGCGCAAAAAAAAAAAAAAACAAAAAACAAAAAAACAAAAAACATGTAACTACGTAAGCTACAATAGCCCATTATAATGCAAAAGTTAATACGATTATATAATGGTTATAAAAATGAAGGCTTAGCATCCTGCTAAGCGATTTTATGAAATTCAATCCCGATCGCAAGAATAGAAAGCAGCACGGGTAATAGCAACGGTGGAATTCCTTTATACGTGTAGCTTTCTAGACTACACAAAGTAGCTATCGGAAAGACACAAGGGTTGGGAGCAACCCAAGAATAGTCTTACTGCGCGTTTGGTTTACAGAATCTGATGGAATTTTATGAAATTGGAATGAAAATTACATTCCAATGTGTTGTTTGACAGTAAAAATGAATTGAATGAAAATTCATTTTTTTAAAAAAACACCACTTTTGAAGAAATCTATTTTCCTTGGGTTAGTGCCATGGAATTTAAATTCAATTCCAAAGATTTTAACAGTTCTAAAACCAAACCCTAGACTTCATCTTCACCGGCCTCCAATTCTATTTCGACAGATTTCATTCCTTCCAGAATTCCATTTCTTGACAGATTCCATTACAGGAATAAACATATGGCGAACCAAAAGCCGCCTTAATGTATGGTTTATCACAATAATCTAAACATATCATGGATTTCATATGAAAATACAATTATCACTTTAAAATTACTTTAATACGATTATGATTAAATGAAACAAGTTACATAAAGCACAATACACTTATAAAAGTCGTTAATATATTATGTATATGTTAATTATAAACAATCACAAACAGAGTTGTCTCATTGAGTCTGAAGACCTTGTGTAACCATCATAAAAGTAGTCCTTAAATATTTTTTTTAATTAAATATATATAAGTTCATCAATAAGATAGAAAATATTATAATTATCCAATAGATTAAAATAACAATTTTGTGTTATCTTTTTTGGATCATTTGTCACTAACACTTTAATCCTGTCGGCAGTTAATCCATCTCGATTGGATGAAATATATCAATACCAATTTTAGCATGGACAACATTAATATAAAAAAAATTGATATGATCAACAGTAGGGTTATCAATAGTAGTACCATCAACACATGTATTTTCAATGTTAGTACCATGAACACACTAACATCAATATTGTCAACATTACTATCGTCAAGATTAACATTACTAGCATCATTATCATTAACAATAGGATTGCTAGTATTGACGTCATCAACATTCGTATTATCATTTTTTGTAATTATGAGCAGAAACTTGTAGCTTTTTTCCAAATAAATTAACTAAAGCTTCACTTTGAGACCTAATAAGTTCTTCAATTTGTTTTTTTCCTTTTACACTTTTCACATCCAGAATCATATTTTTGTTTAGGAACCATAATTTATCAAAAAAAAGATAACAATATCGAAGAAGCGTGTGTGCACAGGAGATGAATAAATGGCTTTTGTAAAATAAAAACATACATACATATTGTGCTCGAAATATTTAGAGGCCCCAAATATTTGGGGGCCTAATGCAGTGGCCCACACTGCACAGGGGTAATAGTTAGGTTGAACATGATACTTACATTACTTATATTATCTATAAATAAGAAAGCAACTATACTAACTAACTAAGTTGTCGCTTATAACTTTGATCACGATCAAGCTCCCAGATCGCAGGTTGCGCTTCCATTGCACTATTGCAAGTCACACTCTTGATCTAGGCCCGAACCCACGAACCCACCCAAAACTGCCATAAGACCATTGCCATCGCGCCAAGGGGGTCGTGATCGTGATCCGCAACGACCATGTTTGTTGGTTTACTTTGTTTCTACGCAACTAGTTATATCTGAAACTTGATTTCCAACAGATTTAGCTTATCAAATTAAAGTAAAAACATTACCCAAACTTGTATTAATTTTAGCCCACTTAATTACTACCATAAAACACAACATAACTCAAAATTAAAGGCTAGAACGCTCACTTTGAAAGAAAGAACAACATGAAGATTACTCAACAATTTAGTTGAGATTACTCTTTGTTCCCTTCCTAGACTGTCCATGGTTAACGCATGAGCGCGCGTACACACACTCTCTCGGTTTTAGGATTAAATTGGCTTGGAGAATGAATAAGTGGACCAATTTTGGATGGCTTTTATAAATAAAAACACACATGCATATTGGGCTGGAAATATTTAGAGGCTCCAAATATTTGGGGGCCCTGTGAAGTGGCCCACACTGCACAGGGTAATAGTCAGGCTTGAACACGATACCTTGAATAACACAAAATAGCCCTACATTACTTATATTATCTAAATAAGAAAGCATTTATGCTAAGTAAGTAAATTGTACATTGTGACCAAGCTCCCAGATCGCATGATGCGCTTCCATTGCACTATTGCAAGCCACACTCTAGATCTAGGCCTGAACCCACCCAAAACTGCCATAAGACCATCACCACCGCGCCAAGGGGGTCGTGATCGTGATCCGCAACAACCATGTCTGTTGGTTTACTTTGTTTTTACACAACCAGGGGTTATATCCCAAACTCGATTTCCAACAGATTTAGCTTATCAAATTGAAGTAAAAAACATTACCCAAAATTGCATTAATTTAATCCCACTTAATTACTACCATAAAACACAACATAACTCAAAACTAAAGGCTAGAACACTCACTTTGAAAGAAAGAACAACATGAAGATATAAAAGTTGAATTAACACTTCAGTTCACACAACAATTCATTTGGGATTACTCTTTTTTCCCTTCCTAGACTGTCCATGGTTAGCGCATCATGGGTACACACACTCTTGGTTTTAGGATTAAATTGGCTTGGAGAATGAGGCAGGCATACACACAACACAACCATATATATGTTTCCATTTATAATGCAGGCAACACCTGATACACGTCCGTTTAATAAACTTTTCAACTTTATACCATTAGTACCCAATTCAACTAAGGTGACGTTTGGTTCACGAAATGAAATTTGAAGTAACTGAAATTTAAATTTAGTTTGTTTTAAACTTTTGATAACAAAGATGAAGAGTTAAATTGTAGTTATTTGTCATCAATTTCTTTGTTTATAGAAATTTGACACAAACTCATACATGAATTAGATGACAACTCATACATGAAGTATATTCCAACTTATACATGAATTTAATAACAACCTTACATCCTTAACCAACACTGAAAACTATCTTTTATACATCACCACCAAGCATATTATAAGTAAACTATAAATTCTAAGGGTGCGTTTAGTTCCCGAAAATTTACTTAACAACAATTTCATAAATTTTCATTTCACTTTTTAAAATACAACTTTTCATATTCTCTCTCTTACTTTTCTACTACCTATCCTATTTCTTTATAATACTCTCTTTCTCTCTCTTACTTTTCCATCACCTATCCTATTTTTTTATTTTATAATCACTCATCTTATTTTTCTTAAAACTAAAACTTCATCATCTAAACAAGTTTTCATTTTTCATAGAAACCCTTGTTTTTTTTTCCTAAAAACTATAACTTGAAAACTGAAATTGAAAAATGACTAGTTTTCGTTAACTAAACGCACCCTAATTTTTTTGAATTTCATTCCACGAACCAAATGTCACCTAACGGTTATTTAAAAAGTAATATTTTTATAAAACTAAACTCTAATCGGTTCTCACATAGTCTCTGCATGTGTCCAAGTTCACATTTCAAATTTTAATTGAAACTGCTTGATAATAATAAACTAATTAATGAACAAAGGCTTTTACACGCATTTTGCTATTTAAAACTATCATATTTGTATACATTTAGCTTTTAAACTTTTACCATTATTTTTTAAATAGAACGATCAACTAAAATTAAATTATTAATCATATTAAAAATAGTTTAATAGTTAAATAAGACAATTCTTATAGTTGTAAAATCAGATGTATATACTTCGCTATTTGATCTTTTTATTTAAAACTAAGGCTTCGTTTGTTTTTTTAAGAGTTTAGACGTCTAAACACTTTTTACCGTCTGTTTGATAAGATGTTAAAAATGATCTAAAATCTGTTTAGATAAGATTGTTTGTTTTTTAATAAAATAAAATGTCTTATTACATACTAGGGATGAGCATTTGGACTAAACCGGTCCGGAATAGAAAAAACCGAAAACAAAAATTAGGGAAATAATAAAACTGAAAATCGGCACAATGTTTTTAATACGGGTTTGGTCCGATCCGGTTTTTTGGTTCTTGGACCGGTTGGAACCGGTACAAGTTTTATAGATGTTTTAATGTTTTTGTTTATCTTTGTTCCTCAACTGTTTGTTTTTGTGAAATTATCAAGTTTATCACATTTTCTTTGAACAAAATAATATATCAAACATACCTTACTTATATTAAGTTCTCTAAATTTTATCTTTATAAAAAAAATATTTACATCGTTAAAGTACTTTTACATGATTATATATTTACGAAAGTACTCAATGACTATTACATATATTTTTTATATTATTTAGAATTAATATTTAGGAAACTTGTTTCTTTATAGACTACAAAAAATAACATAAATTTTAAATTTCGGTTTGGGTCGTGTTAAAAACCGAAAACCGGTGGACTGAACCCGGAAAACCGAAAACCAAAAATAAAGATTTTAAAGAAACCAAAACCGGACCAATTTCATTAATAACGGTTTGGTCCGGACCGGTTTTCGGTTTTTTGTCCGACTCAGTTTTTTTGGGTCCAAATTACATACAAGCTTATCAACCCCAAATTAAAAAAACAAATCCTCTATGTTACGACCGCAAAAAAAAAGTCTCCAAATCTTTAATCCTCAACCTCCCCAATAATTCCCCCTACCCCTCCTTCACTATCAGATCCGATCATTTCCTCCTTTTGACGTCGTCGCCGCCGCCTCCCTCCGCCGCCGTACATCCATCAGATCTGCTCAAAGCCATCGGTAACAGATCCACGAAGTCTACTTCACCTCTCAAGATCCAAGAAGACCGTCCCTTTTCGGTTTCTGGCCACCGACGATTGTAACCTTTTCCTTTCTCCGATCTTCACAAAATAGGGGTTTTTTTCCCTCTTTTATTATTTTAATAAAAATGTTTTGTTAATTTATTTTTTTATGTTTTGTATTTTTATTTTGTTATTTTTGGTAATTTTTTGCTTAAAAGTTAGTTTTCGTATGCTAAAAAAAATCTATTTACATAAAATAGTTTTTTTTTCAATAGAAAAATACCAACATTTCTTTTATTTGGTTATGGTAAAAATTGCAACAATTTCAAATCTATTTACATCTTGACTATGGTTGGGCTGAGAGCATCACGTATCAGACAACAGAGGAAGACAAAAGACATATTTCAAATCTGTTTGGGTAAGAGGACGGTCAGACAAAAGAGGTCTGATTGGGATTAAAAAAAACAAACGAATTTCCTCCTCTTTTGTCTGACCGAATTAGACAAAAGAGGTTAAACAGAGAAAAGTGACAAAAACAAACAGAGCCTAACTTTGTCTGTTTTTTTTGTTCTTATTGTTTATAAAACTAGTTATTTACCCACGTATTACGTGGATGTTTTATAAGTATATGTTTATTAAAAATATATACAAACATAAATTACATACAAAAATGTTTATTTTGCTACAAATAAATATTATTATAATTATTACTAACAATAATGATTTTTTTTTCTATGAATAGTACTTGCCGTATCTCATCTTTTTAAAACTTTTTACTTTTATATTTCTATATGAAAATAAAAATTTTATAATTTATTTTTACATAAAACACAATTTAGATATTTTATAAAACATTTTATTACAAATATTGCACTATATTTAATTTTTAAATGTATAAATAGTTCTAATTAGCTAAAGTTAAGAGTTAAATATGAAAGTTATTAAAATCATTTAAAAAGATTACTATTTTTATTTATAAGATTTAAATTAGTTAGTACTTAATTATACCTTTTTATTATTCCTTTAATATAATTAGATAACTAATTATGAAAATCTTTTAATACCAATAGATAATATTAAGGAGAATTATATACGGAAATTGGGCGGGAAATTTTTTTTTTTTATTAAGTGAGGAAGCGACATGTGTCGTTAAACATTTTCTTTTATTAATATTGAAACACTCATTTCAACATAATATAATAATTAATGGCGTTATGTTTAATTTAATCAGATTAATATGGTTTTTAAAGAAAATCGGGCATGACCCGTTCGTACGGAGTCAATATCCCTGTTTGATTATAAACCAATTTTGGAATGTAGGATGAATTTACATGATACTTCTACACAATTACAAGATTTATCATCAACCCAAAAGACATTATATGTCTACATACATATATACAAGTCAATCGTAATGGTAGACAACTACCCAATTATTACCCAGTTGTATAAACGTAGCTTTACCGAAGTTAAGGCTTCAGTGACGATCCGTTTAAATCCTAGGACCAACGCCGGCAATCACCTTGCCTTTACTAACACCACCTGAAGTATATAAGAGTGAGGGGTTAGCAAATAAAATTTGCTAAGTGAGTTACTAGATCGATGTGGAATGCAAAACATACAACATGTATAAGTATTGAAAATGATTATAAAATGACAAGTGCAATATCTTTTAATAAAAATGGTGTGGGCATAGCCCATTAATTTGCATAGGCTGCAGTGCATGACCCGCTAACCCGCCGTTGTCGACCGGATCCCGGCCTAACAACTCCAACCAGCGCCCGAAGTCCGGCCACCTACCCGCGAGCTCATGCGGTGTAGGAATTTATACGCACAAACACAAAGTAAGACGCTTGATAATAATAATGATAACCAGGATATCCGGTGAGACCAATGATAAACGAGCATAGCTCACAATGGGTAATCAAGTGTAATCATGAGAAACATGAAATGAACGATCTTCAAGCATAGCATGAAGGTTAATATATGTAATGAAAGGTATCAAATGAGGTATGTTGGCCATAGGTCATGATCAAATAATAAACTACCAACTAGGGCAGTATGGTAAAACCAGTGCAATGCATCATATAAGAGGATGATGCCAAATAGATATGCACAATGTCATAAATAAAATAAACATGTAATTATGTATGCAACACACACATCAATGCTAGAACTCACAGTACAGTAGGCTATAATAGCCTTTAAGGCTCAAAACGGCCGATAAGTCACTTAATGCCTCGAACCGATAATCAACACTTCTTCCAGCTCCAAACCTATTAAATAATTATGTTCAAAGTATTCATTAGCTTATAATAGTATATCATAAGGTTTGGAAGTTAATTGAAGTGTTTAAACGTTTTCGGTTCAAGTTTCCGAATTTATCGACACTGATACGACTCTTATTGAGTTTTATAGACTTTTGGTTGATGTTAAATGTTAATTTAAGTGTTATATATAATTATAAAATGATCCCATCATTTTATAGTATCATTATAGGGCTTAAAATAGGTGTTTTGGATGAAAATGGCTCGAATCGCACTAGTTTCGTATTTTGACCATAACTTTTTCATACGAACTCGGATTTAGGCGATTCAAGAGCCCAGACGAAGAGGACACATAGGGCTACAACTTTTATCTTTTGAGAAATGGCCATATATGAGAGTGACTCGACGAGTCAAGGGAATGACTCGACGAGTCAGACCCTGAACTGCACAATCTGTCTCTGTTTTAATTCTGCTTGTCACCTTTCAATCCAAAACCGATTTTTGCTTCTTTAAACCCTCATATACACTTGTTTTAGGCCTTATTTGACTAACATAAACATATATAAACATGTTCTAACATCCATAACATAAGAATTCAAATCCTTTAATTATCAAATTCTTGGATTAAATCCAATGATTTTCAAATTAAATTTTTGATGAGTTTTCTTTGGTTTCTTATTGTTTTTACTTTCAGAATCACTAATTATTTTTCCAATTGAAATTAAAACCCTTTACACCATATTTTCCTTCCACCTCCATATATGTGGTCATATCTCAAAGATGGAGATGAAACATATATGTATATGTATTGAAAAGCAAACTAGGAATAACCTTGAACTCATCTTGAATTTACTAACTTGCTGTACAATAGAGATTAAGATTTGCTGTCCAAAAATCCCAATTCCAGCCCTAGCTTTCTTCCAAAGAAATGCAGAATTTTGTGAATGAAAAGAGTAGGAGAGGCAAGCATCGATTGGGGGTTTTTGTGGCCCTCAATTGGTGAAGGTCTTACACTTAACCTCCTTCCAAACCTAAACTCCTTATTCATTTCATTGATGCAAAAGTAGCTTGTACACAAGGCTTTAACATCTTGTATTCACATGTATTGGTTACTATTTTACAAAGCTCAAAGCATTAAGTACAAGTTAATGGAGCAAGTGCACCTCTTCTATAATAGTTATAATTAAACAACTAACTTAACTCATATTGGGTAACTTAGTTAATTAAATTATTCCCTTGAATCATAAGGGTATTATAGTAAGGTACGAGTTAAACTGACTCAAATACATATATATCTCGTTTACCTATTTATAGTCTTGTAGGGTAATGTTAAAGCATATATATATTCTCTTGGATAATTACAAAAAATTTAATCCTTACATATCGATTAACATAAACAAGTTACTCAATATTGGCTA
Source organism: Centrapalus pauciflorus (assembly GCA_020465985.1). Lineage (NCBI taxonomy): Eukaryota > Viridiplantae > Streptophyta > Magnoliopsida > Asterales > Asteraceae > Centrapalus > Centrapalus pauciflorus. Next base: position 208,311 of record JAANYP010008471.1, read on the forward strand.
AGTGTATAATTAATAGTTTAATTATTATATCAAATTTGAGGATGTTACAAATATACTAGTTTATTACCCGCGTATTACGCGGATTTTTAGTATATACAAAATTTAATAAATTAAAAGGTAAAGATCTAAATATTATTTTTTAAACAAAAGTATATAAAAATGATATTATTATTTATCATGACTAATTAATTTTATATATTTTTTAAATGTATAAATAGGAATTTTTTCTTATATTTTTCTAAAAAACTTTTATTATATTATATTATGATTAATAAGTTAATATAGTATTAGATTTTGTTTGATTTGACATGAATTGAATTTAAAAGTAGATTTCATACTAGATTTGGATGGATATAAATTAAATTTTTATTTTTTTTTAAACCTATAAATGTCACATGTCCATTCATGGTGATGACACGTGACTTCACAAGAAATGAGCATAGTTACTCTTTTATTAGTATTTATGGATTATTATTATTATTATTATTATTATTATTATTATTATTATTATTATTATTATTATTAAAATATCCTTTAAATGTTGTTTGTTGAGATTTTAGTGGATATAACATAACTTTATCTTTAAAGTAAATTGATTTAAAATCTAAAATAAATCTAGAAAATTATTAATCAACACATGTTAATAGTAGAGAATGCCACTTGGCATTACGAGATGATGACAAATGGCAAATTAGTTATCCTTTTAATAGTATAGATTAGTTTATTACCTGCGTATTACACGGATATTTTTAATATATATAAAATACAACAAATAAAAAGATAAAGATATAAATATTATTTTTTAAACAAAAGTATATAAGATGATATTATTATTTATTATGACCTATTAATTTTGTATATTTCTAAATATATATGAAGAGTATTTTTTTCTTATATATATTTTTAAACTTTTATTATATTACATTATCATTAATAAGTTAGTAGATTAATAGATTTTGTTTGATTTGATTTGATTTGATTTGAATTTAAAAGTGGATTGTATTAGATTTGGATAAATTTAATTAATAAGTTAGTAGAGTATTAGATTTTGTTTGATTTGAATTTTAAAAGTGGATTATATTAGATTTGGATGGATTTGATTTAAATTTCTTTATTATTTTTAAAATCTATAAATATCACGTGTCGATTCATGGTAACGACACGTGGTGTCACCAGAAATGAGTATAGTTACTCTTTTGATAGTATAGATAGAGATAGATATAAAATATAGATACATAGATAGATTTCGACTCAAAATGGCCACTTGTGCAGCTGTCCTTTTTGTTTTCGTTATTGCCGTCTTTTTGTAGTCGAGATTCATCTGTGAACGTGATCCCGTCCTTTTTGCTGGTGGTACTATTTATTATTTGCCCCTTCAATAATTAAAAAGTTGCTAAAAATGCCCTTTTACAACTCTGAAATTACAGTTTAGTCCAATACTTGCCCATGCCTCACACTATCAAGTAGTATCAACGACCCCTTTGGCATCTTCCTCTTGACTTGTTCAGTTTCCATCATAACGAGTGGATCATTTGCTGGAAAATAATAATAATAATAATAATAATAATTTTATTTCAATAATGGTGTATACCAAAAAGATAAACGTATATAATAACAACTGACTTTTATTCGATACTTACTTTAATTTGGTCAACTATTCTAATAATTTTGGGCTATAAGCCAATAACTATATAAGCACCGGCATCTAGCCCATTTAGTATAATGGGTGAGATGTAAGTGTGAGGTCACGAGCTCGACCCTATCGGAAGCAAGTTGGAATTTAGGTGGAGAATTTAAGTTTTGAAGTCTCTACTTGGGACAGAGTGGTAGATTAAAAGTAGGAATAGAGGTTTGTCGTTCAAAAAAAAAACTATATAAGCTACGATATTATAAATAAGATTGAAAAAAAAAACATGTCTTTGATGGAAAACTCAAAACTCGATCTTTTTACCGGGGAGTTCCCGAACACGAGTTAACCAGAGATGGGGATGGAGAACATTTTAATCCTGACCCCGACCCCGACTTCATTTAATATTATAATATAAATAATTATGTTCATCTAATTCCATAATGTAAATTATTAGGTACAATTTATATAATTTATACTTATCTACATGTATGACTTTTATATTGTATAATTCTTTTATCTTATTTTATTGGGATAAAGGCATACAGTAGGCATGTACTTTCATTTTTGTTTATATTTATGTGTTGTATTTTTTTTTGTTTGCATTTGGTATTTACATTTATTCTATGTTTTCATTGGTAGTTATACTTTTTTTTGTTTCCATTTGGTAGTCATACTTTATTTTTGCTTGCATTAGGTAATTTTTTTCTTTGTTTCCAATAGATGTTTTTAACTTGGAAAACTATACAAGTGGTAAAAACATCAACGCAAATATTTTATATTGATATTATGAAAATTAGAGATGTGCAGGACTTGAGATTAATCCGAACAATCGACAAAATGCATCGAATGAAACAACTATCAATCTACCATCCAGTATGATTCTCGGTCATTCTTCAGTTTTTCGATTCAGTTTTGAGTTCTGCACATCTCTAATTTTTAAATATCAATATAAAATAGTCGTTTAAATATTTTTACCAGATGTATATCATTTACAAGTTAAAAAACATTTATTGAAAACAAAATAAAAAAAATATAATCATCTAACGAAAACAAAAATAAAACATAACTACCAAATTGAAATAAAATGAAAAGTATAACTACCAAATGAAAACAAAAAAAAAGTATAACGCATAAATGAAAACAAAAATGAAATTACGTCTCTATCATATGTCATTATTCTTATTTTATTTTATATGTTTTATAAAATCTTTACATAGATTTTTTATTTTAATTTTATTTTAAGTTATCAGTCATCTATGTATATATACTTAAAATGTAAAAAAAAAAATTGTTTTAAAGTTGTATACATATGTTTTTTTAATAAATTATAATCTATAATGTATATTTATAATTTTTTTTTTATAATATTCAAAAACATGATTTCCCAACAAGGATCCTCGATACCCGATGGAACAAAGAATAGAAACAATAATTATTATTTGACGAGGATGGGATGGAACGGAAATATGAAATAAGATCTTCGATTATCCTTATCTCGTTGTCGATCTTAATTATAAACCTTAACATTTTATTTCTTTGTTATAATTTATAGGGTGCTACTATTCTCACCCCATAAATGTGTATTTCTACCCCATCATTATTACAATATTATTAGAAATCATGTTTTTATAATTAATTAACCAATAGAAAAAATGACAGGTTTTACAATTTCATTTTTCAAGGTCAACCTAACACTTTTTCTATCTCATAATGGAGTGTAAATAGACTCCCCTAGTTTATATCCCCTTTTATTAAATGTACCCCTTCTACAACTATCATATTTTTTTAATTATTTTTCTTCTTGCATGATGTATCTTAGGTTGTCACTATTAGTGATGGTTTAACTTCAAGTGTTTTGACCAATTAACATTTGACACAACATGCAATGCTTCTAAATGTAAAAAGTCATTTGTGTCCCCACTTAGTTGTTGGCAATTGGAATGGCATCAATTAGTAATAGTTGGTGGTCCATCTTATGGCATCTTCCCTGTTTTTATCACACATTTTAAGTATACTCACTTTGTCTCTACCAAATTACAGAATCTCATCCAATAAATATCACACAAACCCTCTCTCTACAAATTATTCCTTTAAATAAATAACAATTAATTGTATAATGAAATTTGAAAGAATTATAATTTAAATTGGTTATAATGTCTAATATGTTTATTCGTTTAAATATGAAATGTTGTTTAAGGTCGATTGAATGCATCACTTGTGAAATGTTACAAAATCTAATTTCTACTGTATGTAGTCAAAACTGAGGATTCACTTCAAATATAGAATTTAACGATATTCAAATAAAACTTAATTCAAGGTTTTTGTAACATACTATAATTAAACTTCTTCAATTACTTTAAAATTTAGTTTGTAAGCCAAACGTGGCCTAAGTGTGTTCATATTAGTTTGACCGGAGATAGAAGGATGTTATGAATAATGGGTATTTGATTAATTTTTATGAAGAATAAAGTATTTGGTTTGACTCCTGTTATATTTTTATGAATGATAAATGAAAATTCTTGAAAATTGACCTGGTCGAATGACAATAATGTGATACATCGTCATTTATATTTTATAGGGCCATCCACTCTTATAAATTTTATTTGTTTTAAATAAAAACATTTGAATTAAAAAATTAAATAAGTTTAAATGACGTGGATTAAACTAAAACTTTAAATTAAAGACATTAAAACTATAATGCCCATGTTTTTCAATTTCATTGTTTTTGTTTCATCGTAACCTCGAGTTGTATTCTAGTGAGTTGACTAACGTCTTTAAAATAAATTTTTGTATCACAATTTTTTCTTTATTGATCTCATTTTCTTGTTTAAACATCAAATATTTGTCGAAACAATCTTGTAAGCCCGTGAGATGGATGGTAATAGTTTCAAACTTTTCATCGTCGACGTTTGTACTGGAACTTGTCGCCTCCTTACGTTTACATTTGGAAGTCGTCCTTCCAATCGGTCGTGGGGGTGGAACCTCAAACGATTCGTCGCCGTTAAAGTCGATTATCTACATCCAATGATGTGGTGTAGTTGTTTGAATATGAAGTTTTGGTCCTTTTAGACTCGCTTTGAATCATCTCATCAGTCGTTGTGACACGAGTACACGACGCCAAGTAGGGTCAAAAGAGGTACTTTATCGGGAGGAAGTTTACTCGAGTAGGTGTAACAGAATAACCTCGACCAAATGTGTGTTGTGGAACAACCGCATAGTTTAAAACCCGGTTGGCAAGTAAATTGGTGCGTCCATTTGTGGCAGAATCAACCGATAACCTTGGGACGCCGAAGATGAAGCGCGTTGATCGTTTGGAGAACCAGCAATTTGTGAGAGTATTTTTTTGGTGAGGCAAATTTTTTTGAGAGAAATAATTGTGCAAATTTTTTTGATGTGGGAAGAGTTATGTAAATTGTGTGTGTGTGTAAAGTGTATGTGTGTGTGTATTCAACGATAAAGAGGGTGGTGGGGCTCGATATTTGGTTGCCAAGGAATTCATTGTCATGGCCTTTATTGAGGGTGAGGACGATGTATGCCGATCGACATCCCTCTTGCCAATGCCCTGAACCCACTCCCTTTGGCCTAAATGACATTGTTTATTTTTTTTTGAACGACAGACTATCCTACGCCTACTCCTAAACTACTCCTTTGCCTCAAGTCGGGGACCTTATAACTTACTTTCTCCACTAAAATTTCAAGGTGTCTTCGACGGGAGTCGAACACTCGAACCCGTGACCTCTCGCTTACATATCACCCGTGACATTGTTTAGTTGGTTATATATTTCGTTTATCTTGCTACTTTCTTTTAGTAAGCTCTTTTATTAAAAAAAAACATCATAAAACTTTGTTTAAAATAATTAATAATTAGATGAATAATTAAAACAATTACATGTAGTGCCATTCATATTTACAAACCGAGTTTCGATACATACAAACAATCGAAGTTGTCATGCTACATTACTAAATAGAGTCATTGACAAATAATTTGATGCTTTGTTAACCTAAAATAATAAATTAAATCGTTTTAAATAAAAAGATTCTGAAAATTCAATACTTTTATTTGAGATGAAAAAACTTAAATATATTAAATAATAAAGGGTTTATTATGAAAAAAAAACCAACATGTTTTCACGTTTTCGTCCCTAAATGTTATTTTTCTTTTTCCAGAAAAATCATTAATTTTTTTTAGTTGTGAAATTTGACTATTATAGTCCGATTATTATTAGTAAACCGGATTCTAATGTCCAAATTTTAACTAAATCAAAAATAAAAAATTAACATGAAAATTTTTATGGAGAAAAATAACATGAAGGGACGAAAACGCAATAAACGTGAAAATATGTTGATTTTTTTCATAATAAACCCAATAATAAAAACACTAAAGTTAATAAATTACAATTCTAGATTCTAAAACCACTTTTTGATTTTGATAAGTTTGGCAAGTGAATCTACCTATTTCATATTATATTATTATTTATGAAAATTATAAATTAAAAAACTCTTTAACCACTTTTTGTATTTAGCTGCCACGATTTTTTTTATTTTATTATACAATTTTTCTGGTTGTCTTTAGTTTATTAATTAATAAAAATATATCTGAAAAAACTGAAAAGTACGGACGACACACACATATTGCCTCTCCAGTCAGTCAGTCAGTCGCCTCTCTCATGAAGGATCATCGCTTCCAAGGCAAGCACTGATATTTTTACCTAAAAACCCTAATAGCCCCCACACTCTCACCCACCGTCTCTCTCAAATCATAGTGTTCTTCATCCACTTTTTGTTCTCGTTAGATCCTAATTATTTATTAAATGCCAGTTTTACTGAAAAATTTCACACAAAAATTCTTCAGAAAAGCATATTATGTTTGTTTAATCGTATTACGACCAGGTAGAAGTTAAATTTGACAATGGCGTTGAGGCAAGGTGGATTAAATTCAAAGAAATCGTCTTCGAAGTATGCGAATTCACCGGCGTCATCGGCAACTTCGTCTTCGAAACAATTTCCAGAAAATTCGGTTGATAATTTGACTTCTCCGGCGTCATCATCTAAAAGCAAGCCACAGTACTTTTACTCGGAGAGTTTGTCTTCAGAGAGATCGAAAGAGAATGTCACGGTTACGGTCCGGTTCCGGCCTCTCAGGTGATCAATTTGGATTAAATGTAGTATTATTATTCAATTCTGCTGTGATTAATTATGATTTTTTTTTTTTGTTTCGGACAGTCCGAGAGAAATACGGCAAGGGGAGGAGATTGCTTGGTATGCGGACGGAGAAACAATTGTACGGAACGAGCATGCTCCATCAATTGCTTATGCATATGGTATGGTACATTTTGGTGAACCATACTTAATAGTACTCGGTGGTTGAACTTGTTGGTGCATAGTTTGGGGATTTTGATGACAAACTTAAAGTATTCACCAATTAGTTAAATAGAAACGACTTAACACCAATTTGTGTTCAAGAACTCGATTTCCATGATGCCAAACACTAGCCTGGTGTTATTGATTTCAATGCATCAGAAAATGGAGATAACAAAAGTAAACGACTAATGAAGAGTGAAACTGGATGGCTATAACATAGACTTAATGCATTTGCGAAGTTTTAGATGGAAGAGGTTATAACCATGTGTGGGAGTTGATGATCTTGTTTGACACCTCAAGATTGTCACTACACCACTGAAACAGCAATGTGTCTTTGCCGGTAAGCTGGTATTAGCTTTCTCTTCTTACCTGAGAAAGTCATTAGCTGGTATTAGCTTTCCAGTTTTGCCAGAGAATTTATAAGATGGCTTAAATAAGCCTCAAACTCACCATATCCAAGCAATTTTCTGCTGATATGATGGAACTTTCCCCTCATACATGATACATATGCAGCTGATTTGAATGATGGAAGTAAGCTGACTGCTTGCTTTCTCTTGCAAACTTAGGTAGGACTGTGGAGCTACTCTGGCTTCAGTTGAGAATATGCTAGACTTGAATTCAAAACATGCACGAGCGGTACTTAATGCCTGTCTTTGCTTGAGAAATACAAGTGTACCAACTTATTCATATTAGATTGCAACTCATTAGCCTTGTGAACTTAAGGCGTTCCATTAAAGTGTTTTGAGTCATGCTCAACTTGTAAAAATAACCTTCTTGGAGGTTGTTGGGTAGTTATTGACTCGAAGATAAGACCTTCAAAGGAGTACAAGTTCAAATCCACCGGCTTCAACCTTCAGGAGGCCACACGACCCTATATTCTGAGGTTTTTTTTGGGGGGGTGGGAGGGGGGGGGGGGTGGTTGCATGTCTGGTCAACAAAGTTGGCTTGGGTAGGATTTGTAAGTTATTCGAAAAAGAACTTGTCAAGATCATTTGAGAAATTATTAACATAAAGAAGTAAACATACTTATGTTATAAGGTTACAATTAGTAAAGTATGAAATCTATAGATTAAAATGTTCCCCTTACTCTGAAATTTGGAGGTCCAAGGTTGAGCTCAAATTGAAGGACATTAACATGTATGTGATAAATTTCAAGTCAGTTTGGGTATGTTTTAAGTAATCGAGTATTTATCCTCATTCCTCAGATGAAACTGAAGCTTGAAGTTGTATATTTTCTTTCTTTTAGCATTATATGATGATTAGTAATGACTGTTGGCCAAGTTTTTGGAGCTCAAGCCACTCCATCCATGATTCAGTTTGGCTTGTTTATGTCCTATCTTGATAATGTTGCAAAACTTGCTAGGCGGTAGTCGGTCAGCCTGTCGGGGAGTAGCGACTAGTCAGCTTAGGTAGGGAGTGGTCGGATTGGAATTTTAATATGTAAAATCTTAAATCATACATATATAGAGTAATACATACTCAAATATAAATATAATTATTCATAGCACCCAAATAAACATGTATAATAACACTAACATAATTGTTAAAGACATCAAATACTTCAAAAATGAATTTTAGTTAAATAATATTATAATTAGGTTGAACGATTTTGACCAACTTTTGCTGATTTTGACTGATTTTGATCGCTTTTTGGCAATGTTGACTGACTTCCAACTAGATAGGGTGATTTTGTGCTATTCGTATCGGTTAATTCTGACTAGCCTACAACACTGCATCTTGAGGAGACCGAATGAGCAGTTGGCCTCCACCCAACACTGAATAGTACCCATGTGCAAATGTTTTATGCATATTAGTTTTGTAAAGCTTATTTGACAAGGGCTTGATGCCTCTTATTGGTCTGCAATTATATCATGTTAAGAATCAGTAACTTCAGGTTTTACTTCTGAATAGCAGCAATTCAATTTTTGTCAGGTCAATATACTTGTAGTATCTAGGCCTGAAATTTCCAACCGAAGACGAGAAGTATAGGGGAATTATTTTATGCTAAAAGTCTGTAAATCACATTCAGTAATCTTCTAGAAGTGTCTAGGATATAATTCTTACAGATGACACTTGGTTTATCTTTAAGTACTACTGTACTATATAAAATCTCCGGTAGATGCTTTTTGCTAGCTTTCTGACTTTCTGTTTAATATCTTTGTATTAACTTTTCACTCTTTTTTGGTAGGTAGATGAGGTTGATGTGTTCATAGGATCAGCGTTTACTTTTTGTTTGCATTATTTTCATGCGATCTTTCACTTTTGCATTACAATCTTTCATTTAGAGGGGATCCTCAGCAAATTACATATTTGATATTACAAATTACATTGAGGGTTGGATATCTTGCTTGACATTGTAAATTCATTCTTTTCTTATATAGATCGGGTTTTTGGGCCTACCACCACAACACGTCATGTATACGATATTGCAGCCCATCATGTTGTTAGTGGTGCCATGGAAGGCATCAATGGTATGTTATTTTTTAAATTTATACATTTTATCTGTTCTTATTAATCTCTAAGGGTATCACTTATTGAGTTGGGTATGAAGATAATAATATCATTGGAACTTTTTATTGTGCATGAGCTTATTGGAAAAGATGATACGTTCCATCTTATAATGATTGTTAAAACCATCATCCTTTACCCCAATAAATTACTTGCTAAAGAATCATTAAACCAATAATTAGTTAGTTTATGAAAAATAGTATTTTCTCCTTAAGTTACATATCATCGTTTCTTTCTATATATGTCTGCATCACATATATTCTTACAGCCACACATGAATATTCTATGATTTGTTCCAATACCAGGAACTATCTTTGCATATGGTGTTACAAGTAGTGGGAAGACTCACACAATGCATGTAAGTAAACCACTTCTATTTGTTGTTTAAGTTTGTAGCTTGCTAATATCAGCTTCAGATTTACAGTTTCTGTGCTCGACATTTTGACTTTCTATAGACCACATGAGTACATGAATCTTAAGCTGTTCTCTCTCTCTCTCTCACACTCACACACACATTGTTGTATTTTATTGTATCTGTTTTGATTATTTGTCATATGCACAAGCCAGGGTGATCAGAGGTCGCCGGGAATTATCCCATTGGCAGTAAAGGATGCCTTCAGCATAATTCAAGAGGTACATATGGCTAAATTTTGGTACCATCTATTCAATTTATACTAATCTTAGGAGGAAGATCTGAATCTTCATATATTTTTCAGACGCCAAGACGTGAATTTCTTCTTCGTGTCTCCTATTTGGAAATTTATAATGAGGTAGGCTTCTGAACAATCTCTCTGGTGGCTCTTGCTTGTTGGTGCTTGCAACTTAATAATGAGAATGCAATAGTTATGTTTTCACCAATAATTAAGTGAATATGTGATGGTTCTACCATTGTCATTTATTTCATCTGATTTGCATGCCATTTCAATCTCTCTCTTGATCAGCGCAGAGTTTACTCTTTAAATGACAGTCTATATTATTACACGGTAGGCCAGTGAGGGAAATGCTGTGTCATAATCAACGTTTTCAGATTTCTTTCATTCAGTAACTACTCAATATCAATCTGTATAAGTATATAGATACTATTTATTGGCATCCATATCCATGATTAGAAGGCATACATGCTTGTAGATGTGTTGCTTACATTTGGTAATTCCATAAATCCAGCTTGCATTTACACATCTCTACCATCATCCTCGGTAGCGTCCCTTGGGGAGTTTCTTGAACCTGATTCAGATCTTTGGTGAATAAGTTAGAAAATCTGCTCCTAAGTTCATTATTTGCATACACACTATAAGATTTAACTCCATTTACAATTTCAGCTTTTGAGTTTCCGTTAGATGTTAACTTCATTGATAAGGCACAATCACATATACAAGTTTTTATATTCTATAATTAATTGTATTTTACATCCGTTGCTTGTAGTTGTCCATCAACTTAAAGCTTTTTTTTCTTTATATTGGTTTCTTTCTAATTCCTTCAGTGTTAAATACATGATTGTCTCTTGCCATCTTCTGTATCCTTTTAACTACCTGTTGCCAGTGTTTCTTGGCAATTTGTTGCAGCTGAAGTCTTACTTTTTTGTTTTCTTCAGGTTGTTAATGATTTGTTGAATCCAGCAGGACAAAATTTAAGAATAAGGGAGGATAGTCAGGTAATATCTGTATATATTCTGATGTTTTACGATGTTGTCTTCATACAATGTTTCTGCTCAAATTAATTAGTGCATATGTCAAATGTTATACTTCTTTGGATTCCATGATTGAAATCACAATTTACCTTGTGGGACATGAAGCCACGATGCCGCATTTGTATGACTTGCTTTTGAAATTTGGGGATAGAGACCAAAATAATAAAAGAAGCAAGTCTTGCTTAGCAACCTTGGTCGTTGGAGGTTAGGCAAATATAATTGCAAATCATCATTAATTGTCAAAGCTGGGATATTGAACATGATGAGTCCACCAAGCATGTACATTTTATACTCGGTGCTTTTGCTAATATTGTTTTCTGTTATGTACCACCATTATTTATGATCTAGTGTCATTGTCCTATTTACCTCCTAATTCTATATAACATGTCCTTGTCGGGTGACTATATATGTTCTTACTCGTCGGAATTCTTACTATTCTAAATGAAAATATGCAATAATTATTTCTTGTAGGGAACTTTTGTTGAAGGTATGAAGGAAGAAGTTGTGTTATCTCCTGCCCATGCCCTTTCCCTCATTGCTGCAGGAGAAGGTTTATATTTTCAGTGCTTTACTCATGTATTTAATGTTTTACATCCCAGATGCTAGGTTAGCTAGAAGGATTTATGGTTTTCGTTGTTCTAGCTAGACTAAATCAAGTGATCCGTTGCATTTGCTGTTCTTTGAATTATGGTATTTGGTGTGGTCCGTTGCCTAGGTCATTTTTCTTAGATAGTTAGATCATGCTGATAGATATCCATTTCTCCAACCAGTAAAAGATGACTACATGCAAATATTTTATTTTACTACCTTTTCTGTTTTTCCCTATCGCCATGCTTTTCATAGTAGGGAAACATGGGGTGGGGGGGTAAGAACTAAAGATTACTGAAGGTAGCATTTAGGTGAGGTATATGTCTTTTTATAAATGATATGATGGGAATTTGTCTGGGTGATTTTGTCTTTATCATGCAATTTTGCATCATACACACTTCTTTTAGTTAAGTTGCTTATCTTTAAAATTTGAACTTCTTGCAAATAGAAATTGCTTTCAAGTATAGCAAACTTATCACAAATTCACAATTCCAAGATTCTCTTCCTCGCTGATCTGTGTTTTAAAAAGCGTGCCTCGGGCTTAGTGAGGTGCGAGGCTCGGTGAGGCTCGAGGCTGTGCGCAACACAGGCCTGTTGCTAGCACCTCACGTCCTCACACCTTTTAAAACCAAGTCGCTGATCGAATTTGCACCACACTGGTAGTAGTAGTCCAATTTTTGAATGTAATCGATCTTCCCTTCTTGTGCTCTTTGTTATCACAGAGCACAGACACGTTGGCTCGACAAATTTCAATTTGCTCAGCAGCAGAAGTCACACAATTTTTACGCTGGTAACTTTCTGAACTGGCTTAAATATTGCATACTATGTGTTCTATTTTTTGTTCTTTTTTTTGTTTTTTTGCTCACGAGTCATAGCAGGCAACTGAATGCAATATACGGTACATGGTTCATAGCAACAGCAGTATGAATTTAGTATAATGTTAATGTTTTCATCTGATTAGATTTTTTTAAGGTTATGAGTCCTAAACAGTGGACTATAAAATGTTTTTTTTTTTTTTTGAAAGGCAAGTTAACCCCAAGAAGTTGAAACCTGTGGGAGTTGAACTCAGGACCTTCTTTTGAGGATCCTAATTCCTAAGGCTTAACCACTAAACCACCCATATGGGGTTAAATGTACAACCGGCTTCACTTCTGTCCATGTATATTAACTATTAAGTTGATTTTAGTAGATCATACATGAACAATTTTGAGTTGGTTGGGTGATATGGTTCCAAAGGAACGATACGCCTGAAACTCTGCTCTGGATATCAACACCGCATTATCTTCAAAAGATTTTGAACAGACATACAAACACACATATGTGTGTGTGTATTTCTGCTGGGATTGTGGGTGTACATATATAATGTATCCTTTCATGTTTATGCTAAACAAAGATAATTTATTAATTAATTAACACAGTTGAAGAGATATTGGTGAAAGTGACAGACAATATTTTATTACTTTATTGTTGCATGTTTTGTTAATATTTTGTTTGATCACCTTACAGACTATAGAAAGCAGCCCTTGCGGTGAAAATGTTGATGATGGAGCTGTCAACTTGTCACAGTTGGTATGCATCTGAACATCACCTTGAATTTTCTCATTGCTGTTTTAGTCTAAGTTGGGCTTGTAATTAGCTCATACTTATGTTTGTCGTGAGTAGCTATTTTTGTTTTGTTTACGTCGTGAATTGTGCATGTAAATTCTTCTTGAATATCTCATCTTTGCATTCGTTTCTTAAAGAATATACACTTCTTGATTTTAGTTAGTTTTTTAATCGTTCTTCACTTCACATCCAATTGCAGAACCTCATAGATCTGGCAGGTTCTGAGAGCTCTAAAGCAGAGACAACTGGTGTTCGTCGGAAAGAAGGATCCTATATAAACAAGTCTCTGCTAACCCTTGGAACTGTGAGGCCTCAATCATTGCCATTATTTTAACAGTGTAATAGTTTACTCAACAAACGTCTTCTTTTAGTTATTTATTGTTTAGTAGTAAACCCATCCTGCGACGAAGCATTCTTCTGCTAATTGTATACCATGATGAATAATTACACCACATGTACTTGTATGATCATATCCGAAACCAATGGGCAACAAGTTTTTAAATTCTAGTGGAATAAGCAAAAATCCTTTTCTTCTCCCTCTGCCTTGTGTTATGTAGCAAGTTTAGATGAATCTTACCTAACTCCAAGACTCCCATTGCTAGGTTTACCTACCAACAGATCCCTTTTTGCTTCTTCCTCTTTAAGCTTTGGCCTATACTGACTATTGTTTTTTATATCTTGCTAGTTATTTATGAATGAAGTTTGCTAACTTGGAACTGTCACAGGTTATATCAAAATTGACAGACGTGAGAGCAGCACATATACCATACAGGGACTCAAAATTGACCAGGCTCCTTCAATCCTCCTTAAGTGGACATGGAAGAGTATCCGTAAGTCTTACTTTTAACTATATAAGTTTCATCAACCAGGTCTTATAAATACTTGTAGAAAAAGCATGACACTGTCCTTTTGAACCATTATCTATCTGATCACGGAGTGCTTATCTGCATCCTTTTTTTAGCTTATCTGCACCATTACTCCCTCATCAAGTAATTCAGAGGAGACACATAATACATTAAAATTTGCTCACCGTGCAAAACACATCGAAATTCAAGCAGCACAAAATAAGGTGTGTACATTAAGTATTTGTCGATTCAAAGTGGTAGTCTCTGACAGTATGTTAAAGAAAGCATATAATTTTGCAGATCATTGACGAGAAATCCCTTATCAAGAAATACCAAAATGAAATTCGATCGTTAAAGGAAGAGCTAGAACATTTGAAGAGTGGCATTGTAGTAGTTCCTCAATCTAAGGATACCGGAGGAGATGATATTATTCTTCTTAAACAGGTACTTTCATCATTTTAAATTATTGCATTAAACTGTGGTTTATGTGACTCAAGGTCATAGTGATCAATGCAAACCCATTATTTATTATGTGAAAGGTAACCTTCAGGAGTTTTCACATTTAAATTATGAAAAACATGTAATGATGAAGTGAATTATGCGGAGGAATTAGTCACCATGTAAGGGCTGGGTTTAAGCATTGAACCAAAAAGGAAGTTCTTTTATCCTTCTCTTGGTGACAGCCTGGCAGGAATGTTTGATCAGAGCCAGAAGAAGTATCAACATATTAAACATCTTCTCTCCATTTCTCTATGACAATATTGCAGCAACCACCAGATTTTGCATGATCTGGGCCATCATGCGCTGCCTGGCTATGCACTTATTTGCTTGTACTTATCTTGTATTTGAGTATTTCTTTTAAGTTTGATGGACCGGCCAAATCTTTAAAAAGTACAAATAGTGCCAATTGATTGTCCATGAAATGATAAAGACATCATTTCAGTTGTGTATGCCTTGAAAAAGTTGTATCCTCTCCTATTTGTGAAGTGGTGATTTCCTATTTTTTAACCAGTTCGTCTTGGGTATCTGTGATGTGTAAAGCTTGAAGATGGTAAAATGAAGTTGCAGTCAAGATTGGAGCAAGAAGAAGAAGCTAAAGCTGCTTTGCTAAGCCGAATACAGAGGCTGACCAAACTGATCTTAGTCTCCACCAAGTCTTCTCCCTCATCTAGACCTTCTCATCGCCTGAGTCTAAGAAGACGACATTCGTTTGGGGAAGAAGAGGTAGTCTGATTGAGTTTTATATAACTGATTAGCTTCTCAATTTTTCTTGAAATTATCCTCCACACACATAAATATACCTTTAATAACATTGTGTTTATGGTATGGCATTTTGGTTAACATGCCAGAAATGAACTAATCTTGGTTTTTCCTAAAATATAATTATTTAATCTCTTGCAACCGCCAGCTTGCATATCTTCCGCATCGAAAGCGTGACCTAATTTTGGATGACGAAAGCACTGAGTTGCATGATTCTCTTAATGGAAGTGTTGAAAACAATGATGATGCACTGAAAGAGGATAAAAAGACAAAGAAACCTGGATTACTTAACTGGTTGAAACCACGGGTCAGTCTTCTATGAATTCTTGCTTTAATCATCACTGTTAGTATTTATCAGCTTGAATCAAGTAACTAGTCTCATTTTATTGCCAAGATAACTAACTATTTTCTTCCAAAAATCATTTATCCATCCGCAAATGACTTGA
Source organism: Centrapalus pauciflorus (assembly GCA_020465985.1). Taxonomy (NCBI): domain Eukaryota; kingdom Viridiplantae; phylum Streptophyta; class Magnoliopsida; order Asterales; family Asteraceae; genus Centrapalus; species Centrapalus pauciflorus. The sequence continues at coordinate 224,241 of JAANYP010008471.1, forward strand.
GAGTTTGACTTAATAACACATGCTTATGCCATAGGTTTCAACTTCTTGGGGTTAACTTGCCTTTCAAAAAGATAGCGCATGCTTATGGTTGCTGGCATAAAAAGAATTCCTTCCTTGAATTTATTTTGTGATTACTACACCAAAAAAAAATCCAAATAGATTTTTAGTTACAGGGACATCCTTGCAATTTTACTATTTGCATCATTCTGCAAGGTATCCATTTGTTGCAATAAGCCTATTTTTTACACAAACTATGATTGCGTGACATACATGAAAAGGCCCACTGCTTCTGTTGTTTTCATTATTAATTTTTACCCAGTATGCATGTGGTATATTTTATCAATGTTTCATTGTTTTGAACATGTAAATCCTCTATGTGGTGTTTATATATTTTTTAGGCTCTCCTTTTTTTTCAAGTCAACTTCCTAGGTAAGAAGGCTAATTGCATTTATTGTTTTTACTAGAGACGAGACAGTATCTCAGGGGCTTTGACCAGTACTAGTGATAAATCAAGTGGTGCCAAGTCTATCAGCACGCCTTCAACCCCTCCAGCAGATAATCATAATCTTTCTACTGAATCCAGACATTCACACTCATTGCCAACTGAATGCAGATCGGCTGAATTCTCATCAGGGCCCAGACAAGATCAAGAAATCAATGAGGATGCTTTCTTGCAACAAGAGAGCCCTCTAGTAAGCATTTTTCGTTCTTTATATTTCCTACTTTTACATGAACAAGTTCAGCAGTACGTCTATTGCATGAGTAAATTAATATCATGTAGATCTTGGAACAACCATCACTAAAAAATGGGCTTGTGTCTTGAGATTCTGGTTAGATATTTTATGATAGAACTGTATAATAAGTTATTGTTGGTCAGTAATAGATGTTGTAATATGAAGTGGCATCAATGTTCTAGTCATACAACTCAAAAAACACTTGCTAGAATCATGGACCTAGATCTGTTGAAAGTACTTAAATCCATCTTGTATTACTGTGGTTTTTTGTTCTTTGTTTCATTGGGTTTCTGGCATTTCTTACATCGGTTTTCAAGTTCCAAAGGCTAGAATGTTCTTTGTAGTCCAAATATTTAGAGTTCCTCTTCGTATACAATTGGCAGATCAGCATAAAGACAGTTGACCAAATTGATCTCCTTAAAGAGCAGCAAAAGATTTTGTCTGAGGAGATAGCCATCCATTTAAGTGCTCTAAAGCGATTGTCTCCCGAGGCTGGAAGAGAGTCCGAGAGGGAGTTTATAAATGTAATAACTCAAATCTTCATCAACTGTAATTGGTATTCATGTACTGATGAGAGAATCACTTTATCACCTGCAGCTGGAGATTACCCGATTAAATGAACAAATCAATCTGAAGAATAATCAAATCAAACTCCTGGAAGATAAATTTGCTAGTTCTGTGGCATCAACCTGTCAAAAAACAGATGAAGTTAAACAAGCACGAGTGAGTGCCACTCCCGTTGGACATATGTCCATGCTTCTTGGTACAGTCTTTCTGTTTAAAGCTGAAATTTTTATATTTTGCAGACTGTTTCTGAGCTAGAAGCACAATTAGATGAGAAGTCCTTTGAGGTTGAGGTATGCTGTCATGGAACACACACACACACACACACTCTTATCCTTATGTATATCAGTATATGTAATAATTTTGTAATGTATTTTGGAGGTTACTATCAAGGGATCATGATATGCAGCTACTTTTTGTTCGAGTTCTCTCTTTGGTTAAAACCACGTGCATGGATATTTGCTCTAGGTCATTAATTTTATAGTGTTGGGAAACGGCACACGAAAAAGTAAAACACACACAAACGCAGAAAAAAAGAACACAGATTTACGTGGTTCAGTCCAAGAATGACCTACGTCCATGGTTGCACTAGCGAGTCTATTAATTTCGGATTAGTGTTACAATTACAAGGAGGTCAATATTTATAGGAAGCACCCCATGCAGTGGCCATGCTAAGATTACGTAGAGGCAGATAATAAGCCTTTGGCAATAATGAGTCCCCAGAACTCAACATATAGCAAATCCAACTACTTTTGTTTGGATTTGTTAAGATTTATACGGAAAAAAATCATCATACTTTCACATTTTTTTTAGAGTTTAGTCACTATACTTGACAGGATACCTTACATTTTTTTACTACTTGTCATTTTACCTGTAATAAAAGGTTATACGCTGATTTCGCATTCCACATGTCTGTTTTTTGGCCGGTAAAGCCGTGTATAGGTAAATTTTTAGGGACTAAACTAGTAAAAAGAAAGTAGGACCAAACTGAATAAGAAAAAGAAGGTATTAGGAGTAAACTGCGAAAAAACAACAATAAAAATGGGAAAGTAAAATGGTTTTTTATATATAAACCTGTTGTATAAAGAATGTTACTGTAGATGTTTCTAACCAAATTGTTTTGCAAGGATCAATATACTCTAATTTAAGACAAGTTCTACCATCTCTTTTGTCAGGTCAAAACCGGGGACAATCGTGTACTTCAAGAGCAGCTCAACCAAAAGGTATGGACCTGATCACTTTACTCTAATTTAAGCATTTTCTTGCTTATCCTTTTTGAGTTTAAGAGATTTCATGTTTCCTCCAGATTAATGAATGTGAAGGACTACAAGCAACAATCAACTCCTTGAAACAACAACTTTCCGATGCACAGAGTGAATATAATGCAAAGAAAGATGCAGAAACATTGTTGCTTCGTCAAGCTCAGGTTCACTCCCATGTCTATTGTCTGCGTTTTCTTCTTTAATATCTCTAATCAACTAGCAACATTTTTGTGTTGAAACTAGGCACTCGAGATTGAAGAACTCAAACAGAAAGTGACTGAGCTAAACGAGTCAAAAGAACAGTTAGAACTTCGGAACAAAAAATTGGCAGAGGACAGCTCATACGCTAAAGGATTGGCCTCTGCCGCTGCAGTTGAGCTCAAGGCGTTGTCTGAAGAAGTTGCAAAGCTAATGAACCACAACGAGAAACTATCAGCTGAGTTGGCTTCACATAAGAACTCCCCATCCCAGCGTCGAGTAACTAAGAACGGACGTAAAGATAGTAACATCCATTTCAGACGTCAAGAACCGAGTCCAACACAGTCTGAGTTGAAGAGAGAACTTGCATTGAGCAGGGAGAGAGAAATGTCTTACGAAGCCGTCCTTTCTGAAAAGGATCAAAGAGAATCGGAGCTGCAACGAACCATCGAGGAATCCAAACAGAGAGAAGCGTATCTTGAAAACGAGCTCGCAAACATGTGGGTTCTTGTAGCAAAGCTAAAGAAGCCACAAGGAGCCAAGACGGAGGCATCAGAGTCGAGTAGGGAGAGCCAAGGGGTCGATGGTTTTGAAATGTGGAACGGCATCGGACAAACAAAGGACTTTGTGTAACTGGGATTGTGTATGTAAAAATGATGTCTTCTTTTTTCTCGGTTGATTTTTGTAGTTGCTTAATGGCGTTGTATATATCAGGTGGTTTGCTCTCTATTTCTTTTTCCCGTTCACGATTCATCATCAAGTGAGCCCTGTGTTTAATCAGGTTCGGTGACCATTTGGCCATAATATGTATCAAACATAGTGATGGTTACGATGTGTAGTACCCGAAAGTGAGCATTTTCACTTAAAATGCTCGAAAACAAGTTTAATACAGATTGTAGAAGCGCAGGAATTATATCAAAAGATCAAAACTTTTGCACATAATGTACCAAGAGTGCAAGTTAAACAGCCTATATTGAGTAATTAGTGGTTTTAACAATAGTCATGAAAAAAACGTGATACGAAACAATTTTGTAAAACAAATAATTATTATAGGGTAAACCAATGCATCCTTCATCCATCACTCTCCTGAGATACCACAGTAATTCACGTAGGAATGAGTCGAGACGGGTTCGGGGTGGGAATTGGTCCCCCGTCCCCACCCTATTCATCATCGGGTTTCTTATTGGGATCCCCTATCGGGTCCTTGCGGGTTTCGGGTCCCCGTTGGGTACCCAATAAGACTATATTCCCCGTTAGTGTTTTTCGTTTCCCGTTTACATATGCAAACCCGAATATAAAACCCGTCTAAAAAATAATATTAATAAATTTTCTAACGATATCATATATATTTTTAACAACAAAAGATGAAAATTTATATGAAATATAATCAAATGAATTTAGGTAACACTTTTGCATTATCATAGACCAAGATTAACGATATAATTATGTTGGTTAAAAATCTTTATTGGTCACGCTGATGTTGGTTGAAAGATGATTTTATGACGACAAATCAGGGCCCTAGTTTTTAGGGCACCAAGTGAAACTAGAGCAACATATCTAATCCCCAATGTTCGAATTCAGTTAGGTTTGATTTGGTTGTTGGAAAAAAGTGTGTTTCTATTATTTTTAGACATTTAATTATGCATGAAAGAGAGGTATATAATTAATATTTAATGAATTTTGATGTTCTTCTTGAAGAGAGGAATTTCACAATGTACTAAAGAAGGTTTCAAATTGCTAAGATAAATGATATCGATGCTTAAATATTGATGTTTGGAATGAAAGATAAGTTGTAAGTGACAACTTTGTTCCACATCAAAGGGAGCTTAAGCACAAAGTGTTTTACAAGGAAGAGTATTGATACATAATCAAATTTAAAAAAAAAAAAAAAATTTAACACAAAACAATTTGAGCAAACAAATCACAATTCAGGTAGCCATAGTTTTTAGTATTGATTAAAGATATATGTTAGAATCTAATTCATGAATGAATTTGTAAGAATGTCAAACTCCTATAAATAAAGAATTTTATGGTAAATAAAAAAACTTAACTCTTTATTATTGTTGCTAAAAATTGCAAATAAGCTAAATCTAAATTCTCATTGTTTCTATTTTCATTTCACGAAAAACGCCCATAAATAAAGAAACTTTTTATACGATGTTATTCAAACGTAATAGAGAAGCTTTTATAGTTGTCAACATTGGGACAAAAAGTTGGGAGGTTTTTTAGGACTTCTTATAAAATCTTCGAACCTATTATGTGTGCGAACTCGAAGACGTGGGAAGACGTTTTATATGAAAGTGCATCTGTTTTTTCCATCTTCCCGCGTCTGCGGACGTCTGCAGACCTTTAGGTAATCTCTTCTGACCGTAGATTTCTACAGCTAAGTCTGCTGACCGCATATATCAACCTTTTAAAAAACAAACAGCATCTTAGTGTTTTTTGAGATATTTGCATTCGGAATGATTTGTTTGAAAGCTAAAGTCCAAGGAACAATTGGTCCCTAACTGCATACGGGTAACTTGTATTGAACTTATTGCTTTTCAATTATACATGCTGTAGGAATAGGGTGTCCGATACAACTTATAAAATATAAGAAATGTATTACGAATTACAATCCTGAAATTAAATTTCAATATACGATTCCCTTGACCAGGTTTAGATGGTACACACCTCTCTTCAACCAACACAAAACATTTATCGGATATATTGATCCCAAATAAAAATATTCTAGAAATGACATCCCTTATTAAATTGTAACATCCCAAAATTTTATTATTGTAATTTGAGGATATTTAGTTTAAATTTCGTAAATTATATAATTAAGTTGGATTGTTAATGAAAATATATTCGGAAAATTTAAAAGTTGGTGGTTATGATAATAAATTAAGAAATATTAAGATTTTCGAATTACTAATTAAGAATGATGAAATATATGTGTTAGTGATGATAAAATTAAGATGGAAACTTTATTTTAGGAAAGCAGATAAGTGGAGGGGCCACTTATGCCAATATTCGAAAATTGAGAAATAAAAGACCAATTAGTCTTTCATTTGGTCATTTAAAACTCTTCTCACTTCTAAACACACACAAATACTCTCTGGAATTTCTGCTTGAATTCGAAAACTCGAAAGGAAATTCATGGATTTAAGCTGAAATAACAAGGATCAAGTGGGATTTAAGGTAAGAAAGTTATTTCTAAAGCTTGGGATTTTATTTTGAAGAATAAAGGTGCAAAATTCGAAATTGAAATCTGATAGAACGTTGTTGCATGTATGTTATTTTAGTCGGAAAACATCATTTGAAGTTCATAGAAGCTACAGAAACAAGAATCGTTAACTGAATCGAGCAAAAAGGTAAAAACCTGAATTTTTATAACTTTTTGTGTTCTTAAGAAAAAGTATATATTTTGGTTAAATCTGGACGAAATAACATGTTATAAATGGTGAAAATAGTGTAGAAACGCTCCAATAATGTTAATATAACATTAGAACGGATTGCATGTGTTTAAATTTGAGTTTGGCAAAATTTTGAGTAAAACCTGTAAGTTGCGAGTGCAGACCTGTAGGTCGACTCGGCGAGTCGAAGGGTGACTCAACGAGTCACCAAGAACACAAGAACAAATTGTAAAATTTTTAAGTGTGAGACCCGAACTCGTATTAGATCCGAAATCGGATGGAACCCGAACTCGGATGGGTCAAATTACGGGTCAAGGTATTTTCGGGTTGCATCTCGGGTACAATTGAAATCCGGCCGAGATCCGAAATTCGGATCTCGACTCAGCGAGTCGGCCACAAATCAAGCGAAATTCGGTTGGGAAGTTAAAGGACCCGAATTTATGGTTTATTAATCGAACTTTTGGGATATCTTTTGTGGCACATTAAGGTATATAATAATGGGTCTTTGGGCCTAATAATGGGTTTTAAACATGAGTTTCAGATAACGATCCCGAAGATTTAACACTTTAAATTTTGAAAACTTGATGAGAATTTTGATGATACCATCATTGATGATATGTTTTCTTATGAAAATGTAACAGGTCCCTTGTGGTGTTGTTTAACACACAATGGGGTACTTTGAGATTTCCGGTTGAAAACCTGAGGAGAATTAATAATAATTAAAGTTACTTAACGCACCCACTGTGAGTACTTATGACTTCACATGTCTACATTGTTTTATGTTTGTTGTTGCCTGCTGAGGCATGTTGTTTCGTTTCGTTTGGCACTCTACTACCTTGCGTATATGTTGGTTCACATTGTTGCGTGTTGCATGTCTGTTTCTTTGTTGTGCATCTCTTGATGGACCTGCGGGTCGCATCTGTTAATCTGGTGTTACCAAGGCTATATGACCTCGGAGTGAGGTCCCGAAGAGCATCATAACATCCTCGATGACATTTCGCCTCAGATGGTTGGTTTATGTCGAGCGTTGTCTCGAAGGAGCTACGGCTCAGTTCCGTACTTTGTGTACGAAGAGAGTATACGACATGTGTCGGCGGCGTTACTCTTGGGAGGCTGCATTAAGACTTGTAGAATGTGTAAATCTTTGTAATCACTAAGCTTTGCTTACTCCTCAGTTGTTTACTTTTTACAGGAAAAGAGAAATCCGTTGTTGGATCTTATAACTAGGTCATTATTTGAAGTATTTGAGGAACTCTACTACTAAATCGGTAAACAATTTGTGGGGACATCATTGTACAATTTGGAGTGGTTGTAATACATGTTGAGTATGTAGAAACTAGACTCGAACCTTGTAGCAACATAAGGTGTTAGACTTATATTTCATATTTATGTATTCTCAGTTACCCTGTAATTTACTAAGTACTTTTAGATCATTAATGTAATGTGTGTTGTAATTAATCTTGAGTGAGGTAATTGTGGTTATTGTGGCAAGGGTGTCAAATAAACAATGACAAGATAATGTTTTACAACATACAACATATCCCAACAAAGTTGATACAAGATAATAAGAATGAATGTTGGTGATTTTGTATCACAATGTTGTTTTAGTGCTATTAAAGTTATCATGAAACTAATTATCGCATCACGGGTGTTGTAGGTGTGGAGTGCAAACTCGTGGAAGTTGGTCTAAGTCCATGTCTATATCCATGTAAGGGTCGACCCCCTCATAAAGTCCTAGGGGCAGCACCAGCTTCACAATAGACAGAAGGTGTTGATGTTGATTAGCTTTGGCACCAAAGCTGATACATAGTCGTCAATGTTGATCCACCAAAGATGATACTTTGTAGTTGTCTTAATCATGCAGTCATGAACGGTGATTGCTAAAACCGTTTTGCAATTGTTATGATCCCTTTGATGCCGATTTTATAGGCATATTAACTTTAATGGTTATCCGTGTGTGGTATACATGAATGGAATAATGTTCAAGACTTCAATGCCTTTTTAGTCTTGCCTCTGTGTGCCATGATTTGATGCTCAACTTCTTGGATATGCTAATGGTAGGTATTCATGTCAATCCCATCTTATGTTGTTTTTAACATAGTAAAAATTGTTCAATCAAACTTACCAAGAGATTAGGATATTAAAATAACAAGTTTACTAGTCACAACATCAAGGGAAATAAAACACATCATGAAAGAAGATATGATTGTTTAGTTATGTGTTATGAATGAATATATTTGTGTCATCACCAACATTACAAGAACCTAAGGATGTTCATAGATTTGAGATGTTTTCCAAACCAAAATGAATTGTAATTTGGTCATGTTGAGTTCCAAACCAAATAACCGAATTTTAATGTTAAATTGGATAGACATATAGTTCACCAGGCTAACCTTAAAACCAAAAAAAAAAAACAAAATTCTAATTCGAATCAATGGAGTTTCAATGTTTCATCACTGCATGCCACTTTCTAGACATGCTAATAGAGATGATAGCAGCAGTGACAATTACAATGGTAGTGACGCCACCAAGGCTGAGCGATGGTGGCGTCAATTACTTTTTTTTGTGGGGGGGGCACTGGTGGTAGTAACAGTGGCAAGGGTGGTTGACTCCTTAAACATAAGGGTCGATACGACAACACCCATTGATCTGAATTACATATAGTGGCAGTAAAGGCAGCAAAGCTGATTGACTCCTCAAACATAGACAACACTCAGTTTCTATGGAGCATACGTAAGTGTTGATACGTAATAAACTGAACTTGTGAGCAGTGTTGTAAAAATTGGCCTAGGCGCTGATCGGGAGTGTGTCGCTACGAGTTGCTTGTAATCGGCCTAGGCGGTCCTAAGCGGGTCAGAGTCAACTTTTTAAAAAAAATTAATTAAAAAACAGAAAATAAAAGACAAAAAGATGCAAATTAAGGTTTGTACTTTGAAATCATTGAACAATATGGTCAAGAAGATCAAGAAGCATCCATCTAATATTCTATTTATAATATTAATGAACTAGAATTCTATATTTGAACTTTGAAGTATGTGTATTTTAAAGATTTTAACAATTATGGTTGTCTTATAAAACATATTTTTGGATGTTATGCTTAATTATATTTATATTTGAGTATTTATATAAATGATTTATGTATAATTTTAAAATTTACATATAAAAAATCTCAATCCGACTACTCTCCAACTACTCCCTGCCTAGGCCGACTACTTCCTAGTCCCCAGTCGGCCGGCCGACTCCCGCCTAGCAATTTCTACAACATTGCTTGTGAGCCGGTATCATAATAAGAACAAGCCAAAAGTGTCAAGGAATCAACTAACTGAGTTGAAAGTATTGTTACATGAAAACATAAATAAATAAATAAGAAACAGTCAAGAATTCATAGATATATCCCAACTCATGCTTTTTTTAAATGCAAAGCTACTTGTATTTATTCAATGTCATACATCAAACCAAAATCTTACTCTAAACTCATTTGTTGTTAAATTAGACCAATCAAATCAATGTTAAATTACACATGATGAGAATCAGATAATCAATAATGCCGAAATAAGCAAGACCCAGTGCAACAAGGCTCCTCAACTTCACAATCATTGAAACAGCAAGTCTTTTGGCTTGTGAACTTTGCATCTTGAAAACATGGCGGTTGTAGGACTTAAATCCATGTAATAATAAGTAGACTTACCTCTTTACTTGAGGCTCAAGGACCCACCCCATTTAGTTATCATCTGATTCTTGTGATAGTTGTTTTACTGAAGATAATTGTCCAAGACAATCAGGAAACTTGACTGGGAGCTTCAATGGTTTACTGGTGCAAACCCCTTGGATTGCCTTGGCTAGTGAATACCCCAATGCAGTTGACACAGAAAATGCAACTGCATTTCCAATCTGCAAGTACCTGGAATCAAAATTAAAATTAAAAAAAAAAAATAGATTAAGATCCTTGTGCCTTGGCTAGTGTATACCCCAATGATTAAATTTGTCGTTTTTACAAGGGATTAAGGACACACAATAGCAACATTCTTTGACTACGTCTCATTTTTATTGAATGTATATCTTTCTTTAAAAAAAGGGTCCATTACTAAAAATAATAACAACTTTTTGATTTTTTTATCATTTATAGCAACATTATTTAATTTTTATCACTAATAGCATCAACCTTTGTATTTCTCATATTAATAACATCAACTTTTGTATTTTGTATCCTTAATAGCATTAACTTTGTTATTTTTTTTATCATTTATGGCAACAACTTCTTTAAGTTTTGGTATAAAATGATTAAAAAAATCAATGCTATTAATGATTAAAAAAATAAATATTGTTGCTATAAATGTTAAAAATGCATAAAGTTGTTTTTATTTTTAGCAATTAGCCATTAAAAAAATAACAACATACTTAAATTTTTATTAATTGTATGGCCAAATATCCAGTATCTTGCTGGGGCTTAGGGCCATCACAATTTACAACTAACTAGTTTGAGGTTTGATCTTAGAAGTTTGATATGACACAACAGTTACAATAAAGAACTCATTGCCTTTATAAGTAAAAAATAACAATCACTTGTAAATTTAATAGCTATTAAGATTTTTTCACCTGTTTTCAATGACATTACCTTTCCTTAACAGGTCCAAAAAGTTTATAGTGATCAGGGAACCCTTGTAAACGTGCATTTTCACGAATGGTAAGCACCCGATCCTGGTTAGGATGAAGCAGCGCCTATTAAAACAAAAAAGAAAGAAACATACATAAATTCAATGTTTTGTTTGTTGATTAGATTCAGCAAATCATGGTGTAAAGATTTAGAACCTGATTGTGTGGCTCAGCTCTACCAACTACAGTTGTCACAATATCATCCATGCTCAAGCGACCAAATGGTCTGCGTTTTAGCTATGTTAGTAACTTGGGAAGCCAAGTCACAACTGACAAGCATAAGAACATATATACCAACACGAAAAAAAAAACATACTTTCTTGAAGTTCCACCAACAAAGGTCATAGCATAATTTGGAACCTGTAATATTAGTTAATGTGATGAAACAGGGCTAGTCAATGGAAATTGTAAGTTTGTTACGTAATAAACATTAAGATATGATGTTTAAATCGTACCAAAGGTTTTCCTGAAGGTAGCATGACTCTTTCAACAGAAGGATCCCATTCTACTTTGTTGTTCTTACCAACTATCACCCCTGGTAAATTCCTAAAGTTTGCTCCCTGCATATTTAGGAACATAGCCCTTGCTTGTTAATGTTCATTATCACTCACACTATCTGCTAACAGAATGATCAGTTTTCAAGTTTTTTTTGTTGGAAACAAAACATCATTATTAAAGAGGAAACATCAGACTATGTTTTACAAGAATGAGAAACTTTTTTGTCAGAAACCAATCCATTTGCATTTACATATCCATTATTTGTTCAAGATTGTTCATTTTTTTCCCCTAAAAAGCGGTTATCTAGGGGTGTGCAAATGTTCAGAACCGGACCAGAACGTATGATACTATGGTCCGTTTTTACCCGATCTATATAAAGAACTAACTGCAAAACAGGACTGAACTGGAATCGAAAATTTGAAGCAGTCAGAATAACAACTGTTTTAATGTGATTCGCTGATTTTAAAAACCAGACAAAAGCCTACTACACACCTCTGTGGCTATCATCAAAATCCATCATATTCTCTCTGTTTTTGCTATTAAGTGCCTAAACTATCTTTCTGACATAAAAAAATTCCGTAAATTTGAGGTTTGTTGCCAAGAAAACCAAACATTTTCTCTGATTTCACAATTAAGTCCTTGTATATAAAGGTATTGGTGTTTCTGTACATCCAAATGATAGTTTTTTAGGCATTTCCAATGTTCACAATGAGTTTAGGGACTTCACTACGAAAAATAGGGAAATACAATGGGTGTTTCTAACAATAACCCTTTTTGTAAAGTAGTGTTTTCCCAGCATTTTTTTATGTTTGATAATCCAGATGGATCTTAATATCACCATATATGAACATGAGATGTTATGATCATCTTTTTTGTTGTTTTCATGTGTTAAACAGATGTAGGAGTTATGACCAAGTCACCAAACTGCATACACAATTTGTGTCTCCATCTTTTATTGTGTTGTTGCTTTTTAACCATGTTTGCAGTAATAGAAGTTGCAGCCTCATATCAAAACAGAGACTTCTGAATTTGATGAAATTTTGTGTTCATGTGTAATTAATGCAAGAAGAATGGTACCTTTATCTTTGGAATGTGGCAAACCCGAGCATAATCATCCTCATTCAGTTCCAACGGCCTATGATCATAGAGCATCATTCTTTTCGATGAATCTTTCCCCAAAGCTGTAAATATAAGCATGAGTATGGCCTTTTAGCAGAAACAATTTTCCAGAAAAGCATTGCTAAATTCACCTTGCTTTCTCAATCTGATGTATTTCTGATAACTTGTACGTGGGCCACCTGCATACTCCATTTCATCCTTCCCATTGTTGTTGGTAACCTACAGTTAGATGATATAATGATCGATGACAACGTAATATGCCAATTGCCAAGTTCTGATAGTTTTTTGTTAGATGACATGATATAAGGTAATTAGTATACCTCAGGCAAGTCTGAAATTGCATCACCAAGTAATATGCTCTTCTCTAACTTGCATGACTTATCATTGTCAGAGCCAACAATGCAATCCTACCATCAAATAATTATGGACTTAAAACAAATTATAAATACATATTTACAAAGAAAATTTATATTTATGTAATCACAACACATACCTTGAATTCAACTGGAACAACCCCTCTGCCGACAACCTCATGTGTGGGTAGAGGGAACTGAGGCAAATTCTGTTGGAGTACACAAACGTTAAGGCACAACATTGAATTTGACAAAATATCAACGAAAAAGGTATTTGAGGAAACTTGCCATCTTTGTATTAGCACCCCAAAGAAAAACTCTCAATCGACATTGAGGAACTCCATATGATCCGGCTGCCATTATTCCTAAACGTGTCTGATAATTCATAGAAACTAGACGCCCTACAGCATAAAATCCCAAAATACCATCCGCAAATTTGACAATGTCACATACATTCTCCATCAAAACAAATTTTGGTTTTAGAAACTCAATGATATCCATGTAGACTACAAGCTGGTGATTCTTTGGATCTTTTAGAGGATCAGAGTAGTTTCTAAAGCGATTATGACCGCTAATCCCTTGACATGGAGGACCTCCACAAATAAAGTCAACATCACCCTGGGTCGACATAAACAATACATATTGAGGACATAAAGAGGACAAGCTATAACATAGAAAAAATGGAAAGATAGTTATCTTACAGGAAGAGGTAATATCCTTGATTGGTATCCTCTGCTCACAAATTCCTTTATAGACTCCATGCAATTGCTATTTATTATAAAACAAGACATTATGTAAATATCTAGTTTCCAGAAAAAGAGTTCCTTGTCTACCAAAAAGGTTGAAATAGCACCTCAAACCATCAAACGGTTCCCAAGTGTCATAGCTAGGACCATATCCCTTCCATCGCACCTATATGTTGCAACTTAAATTTTAGAAAACAGAAGGCAAAAGCACAGAATAAAGAGAAAGATGTAAAGCAATACCATTGTTTTCAAAGATATAAGTTAAATAAAACGGTGTAAAGTAACAACTGAGTTTTCATATAGCAATCATACAGACTTGGTTAACATTTATGATTAAAAGTTTAAAAGTAGAATACCTTGAAATGCAGTTTTCGAACGTTGGCTTTGTTTGGGTCACCGTAACAAACAGCTAACAATCTACCTACTTCAAATTCATCACCATCAGGAGGGTGATTGTCTTCACTTTCCTCAGATTCTGATTCTTCAGATTTTATGCTTGTACCTTCAGCACGTTGTGAACCCAACAAGCAGAATTCTTTACAAATATTTTCCCACTCTTTCAGCAAAGATAAAAAGTCTTCTGCTGCTTCATTTCTCACCTATGTATATAATATAATGTATTGGGTCACTGATATGAAGCAACATAAGAAGGTAAATTATGTGGCTTCGCGCAGACCTCTGTTTCAGTATGGTTCAACTTTAGGCTTTCACATGCATGCTCATTGATGTCAACTGCCCATTTCTGTATTAATTGCACAGATATATCAGAACATGATTGTAAAGCTTGACATGAGCATGGAAACAAAAACCATGGGGAATCAACTTCAGATACAGGTTATATAAACTTACTGTAACAAGTTTGACACCAGACATATTTGTGCCGTAACAAAGCCCAGTTGACATAGCACCACAACCCGAATACAAGTCCAATAGTGTCATCTCAGATTCTGAGAATCCATGACTTTTAGTGGATTTTGTTTTTTTATTGTTTTTCTCTACTTCACCATTTGAGCTACCATCGCCAGAAATTACAGATGACTCCTCGCTCCCGGTGATGGAATTTTCTGCAACTTACAAGAAACTAAACTTAACCACGTATTCCTAGGATAAGATACAAATAAATGTCTTGCTTGTAAACTCGTATACGGATATTTTCACTATTAAATATAAATATTATCTATGCATTTTTCTGATATATCATATATATAGTTAGAAAAGAAAGTTTTTGCTTGTGAAAGTATTGACCTGTGTTTAAGGTTGTAAAAGTAACTGGCATGGAATATTGCATATCATAGTAAAGATCATTCGATGAGAGTGCCTTCTCTTTTTCAGCAAAGTCAACCTGTTAAAAGAAGTGATTAAAATTTACATTGACATTTGACATAACAATAGAGAAAAAAAGACAAAAATACAAAATTGAGGGAACATGAAATGTGACATATGGCAGGAGTGGTTCTGTTTTATTACGGATATAGATTTTAAATCTAGTCTTTTATGAATTTTGTTACTATAGAATAAAAGTGATCGTTTGATTGAAATTAGAGATTTGATTTCTTTATGTGTTATTACTATAATATTTTGACTTCTATATTTGGTAATTTGGATATTTTCAAATGTATTACTTGTTACTTTAATAGCTTTAATCAAGTAATTAGATTTTTCAATAAAGTCAAGCCATCCATTAAACTAATTGTTACAGGCTTACAGTAATTATTTGACAATGGTAAATGTTTATTAATTGATTAAACTAATCATAAAAGTTGGTATGGTTTAAGTAAATCGGACTCATTGTAAAAACTATCATATTAAAGAACCTGGCCCGAGATAATACTAGAGTAATCCCAGAACGGAAACGATGAACACTTCACATGACATCGCTGCCCCCAACAGAAACATTTTCAGGATCCACCACTGCTTAAACCCACAAGTCCACAACCACTTGGTCGGGAAAACACCTAGAATACGACTAGGCCAAAGGCCCTTTGGTAGCAAGACATTTGTTGTCTACATATGTAGAAGTTCTTGAAGGTGTGAACACACAAATCTCTTACAGATGAAGCAATATACAAAATTAGTAAGCAGTAGGTAAGAGGCATACATACATTTGGAGGAAGTTGTACAATTTTGACTTTTGAAACAATGCTGTCTAGTGGATTGTCGTCTTTCATTTCAGAATAAAACACTCGTCTTTTGTCAATAAGATGAGCTTGGCTTTTAATTACCTGCAAAGATGATGGATGTAATAGTTGCTTAATACATTATGGAGTAGTAACATAAAGTAGTAAATAAAAAGAACCTCTTGGTTTAGTTAGGGGAGGAGTGGCGGTAAAGATAGGGTACATTCAGCATGGATCACACAAAAAACATAAGATATATGTCAAACCATTGACAAGTAAACTCACGGTATCTTCTGCTCTAAAAAACCACTGAGCTGAGAAATATAATTCTTTATCAACAGTTTCAAACATCTCCACAATCCTGGCAATAAAATCTGGCTGCCCTTCTTCAGCCTGATAAAATCAAGAAAACAAGGATTATAAAATAGTGTCAGACACCAAGCATAAAACTATAAGTTGTAGTTACATCCGTCAATCACTAACCACATTTCACAATTCCTAAAATAAACATAATAAGAAAGGTTTTAAGACAAGGAAACAAGGGATGGCAAAAAAAAAACCGAACCCGACGAAGAAAACCGAAAACCAATCTAATCAGGGCAGGTTTCCCCGAACCCGATTAAGTTAAACGGGGGTGGGGTGGGTATGGTATTGATACGATTAATACCTATCCCGTATATCCGAGTACATAACCCATTTAAATCCCCGAATACCCCGATTACTTTTCTAATAGCAACATGCTATTTATATTGTATATATGTTGTATATAAAAGATGAATATTTTTATCTATTTTATATATTATACATAAAAATTATTATGTATAGTTTAAAGAACTTATATAATTTATTGAAATAATGTTTTTTTCGTTATCATTTGACTGGGATACGAATTTAATCTAATATTAGTATATGTAATTTTAAAACATGGACGTTTTAAGCTTAAATTATGAACCAGCAACCATGTGGTTAAATTTCATATCATTGATTTATAAATGGGTTACCCGATTCCCCGCGGGTTTCCGCGTACCCGATGGGGATTCCCGTTTAATACCCGCGGTTTTCTTAAACAGGGACGGGATTTTCATTCCCCGCCCCGTTGTCATCCCTCAAATATCCTAGATTCCTAGTTGACTACTTCATAAACCATTTCTTTAATATCAAGATTAACATTTTCTTCATAACAATACTCTGATTGGTTTTTTCCCGACGCGTTGCACAACATAATTATCCTTAGATTTAATGCTGAATCAAGGAAACAAAAGCAGTACACATCATTATTCCTTGGTGTACTTAAGCAGACATTTTTCGTTATTCATGATTTTGGTCTGACATGTGTTTAGTTTCAGTTTTCAACCAGATAACCTGGCCTTAATTATGCGAGTCATTATCAGTTAAGCAACACAACTAATAACCATTTTGCATCTATATTTTAAGAAATTTGTACATTTTTTTATGGTTTTCAGCATCAGTGAGTTTGTTTTACTTTACATTCATCAGAAAATATATAATTGTGTACAAACCCTAAAATGAATTGTAGAAATAGATAGACAGACAAATAGTCAAATAGAATGCTCACTTTGACAAAGGCATCATCATAAAGATCGTAAGCAACCCCATCAACAACCGCTTTGGTATAATGGCACTTAGCTTGAATAATCTCCTTTTCATCCATTTCACTGCCACAGTCACAAAATTAAAACACATATCCAATGTTACCAAATCCAAATCAATCTTTTTACTTCAAGTATTTTTCTATATAACTACATAATTGATAAAATGGTAATGTTTCTTTTGGGGAAAGTGAATGAATGCACTATCCCAAAAAGAAACTTATGATAAAATAAACTTTCGGTAATAACAAGAACCAATGAAAACGTCGGTCTACTCTGATGATCATTGAAAAGTACTACAGTTCCATTTTTTATCAAATCAAACACGGAGCTTTCTTTCATCAGCCAACTTTTAGCCTATTTACACACAAATAATAATAATAATCAGTGAAGAAATCTCACCCGTTTAATGAATCTACAACCTTCTTCACTCTGCTCTGTGGTTGTCAATAACACAACATTGATGTAGTTAGTGGAGGGAAAAAGAACTTACAAAAACTCAAAGTGATTGTCTTAAAATTACACCTTGGATTCGTAACGATGAGGCCATTTTCCTCTAGCTTGATCAGCGGGAAGTGGTTTTCCGATGAATCGGGCATCTTCATCAGCTGAAGGAGAGGTTTTAGGTTTCTTCGACGGAGATGGTGGTTTTGAATCGGTAGAAGGCAGAGATGCATGGATGGTTTCCTCTTCCGACTGGTTGATCAGATCTCTCTTCACTCGTTTCCCCATTTGCTTGCTCCTCTCCTTCTCCGACGGACGGTGGTGACGGCGGTGGAAGGTAGAGAGTGACGCTCTGAATTGGCAGGAGAGGGGGGGTGAAAAGGAGAGTGTCTGAAATTATTCGCGGGTTTTTTGAAAATAATTTGGGTTTTCAAACGGGCGGGGAAATAGTGGGTTTTGAAAAATAGTGAAATTACGGAAGGGCCCTTCACTACCGAGACCCACTTTTCACTTTTCAGCCTTTTTCTATTTCGTTTTTAATTTATTGCTCTTTTCTATTTTGGCATATTGGTTCGAAAATCGAAATTGTCAATATCAGGTCATTTTAGAGAATTTCATTTTTTTTTTTTTTCAATATTGAAAGATTTTAAAATGTTTTATTTTTAAAATTTTAGAAAGGATGGTACCACTTTTCCCATATTTTCTTATCAATGTATCAGCATCACATCATACTTATTTCTTTGTATTAATTACTAAAATAACTATAAATCTCACCTACTTATTACGTTTTATCAAAAAAAAATCTATCTAATCAAAATACTCACAGTTTACGTTACCACATTTACGTGATACTCAATATTTACGTGATCTGTACTTTTTACTAATATTTTAATGTATTACGTTTCAAAAGGTGATTGATAACGTAAAGTACCTTAGTTTTACGTTACCAAATTCAAATTTTGCTCCTTCTCAACACACTTTAGGTATTTACCATGATATGACATCTTGTTTTTTTTTTGGAATGAGCAAAATTTAGATTTGTACCTACTTTTTCTTAGGAATGAGCAAAATTTAAATTTGTTAACGTAAAGCTAAGGTATTTTACGTTACCAATCATCTTTTGTAACGTAATGTATTAAAATATTAGTTAAAAGTACAGATCACGTAAATGTGATAACGTAAATTGTGGGTATTTTGGTTAGATAGATTTTTTTGGGTAAAACTTGATAAATGGGTTTGGTTTATCGCTATTTTAGTGATTATCCCTATTTTTTTGTTATTTACAAGAATTGTCATGTCATTTTTGCCACACTTTTTTTACTTTTTATATTTCTATTTTTAATATTCAGTTTAAAATTAATAACATCAAAAATTAAAAACAAAAGCATTCAAATTAAAACTAAACGAACATAGATATAAAGAAATTATAATCTCCATTTTTAAAAAAATTCTTATTTTTTTTGAACGTGATGTTGAGTTTTTTTTATCAAATATCTAACGTCATTAAAATAAATCTTCATATCATGGATTTTCTTTTTCTTTTTTGGCTTATTTTCTTATTTAAACATCAAATATTTGTCCAAATTATCTTGTAAGCCCATAATATTTTTGGTAATGGTTTCAAACCTTTCATCGGTCACGTTTGTATTGGAACTTGTCGCCACTTTACTTTTATGTTTCAAAGTCGTCCTTCCAAATAGTCATGGGGGCTGTGGAACCTCAAACAAGTGATCATCGTCACCGTTAAGGTCAATTCTGATGTGTGCATCCTTGATGTTGTGGTCTTTGGCATCATGTGATGCATCACATCTCCTTGCACTTAGTTGCATAATCTTGGATATACGGCCATGCACTACCACACATAAGGGTTTAGAGATCCCCACTTAAAGACCGGTTTGTATGTAACCGGTTTGTAAGAGTCTCCTGTGTTACTTTTAAGAATTATAGAGACCGGTTTTGTTTCTAACCGGATTGAAAGAGCTCCTTGTTTGTTTTGTAGACCCCATTGAGGCCGGTTTCACTTTAACCGGTCTCTACAATAAAATACAAGCGTGTTTCTTAACCTTTTGAGACCCCTTTGAGACCGGTTTTAGAGCAACCGGTCTATATATGTCTAAGCGTGTTTTTGAGACTATTTCTTAACCCCTTTTGAGACCCCTTTGAGACCGGTTTTAAATCAACCGGTCTATATATGTCTTTTGGGACTGTTTCTTAACCCCTTTGAGACCGGTTTTAATGCAAACGGTCTATATATCTTATTGTATTTAATTTATCACGTACGTAGGGTTCTTAGATCGCCGCCCCACATCCAGTTTTTCAATTCCAAAATTTTTGGAAGCTTCCTTTGCGATCATCTCTTTTCCACTCTTCAGAACTTTTTCAAAAACAATGTATTAATGCTATTATTTGTGTGTGTGTGTGTGTATTAGTTTTTTATATATTTCATCTCAATTAACTTTTTATTTAATATTGCAGTATTATTTGCCGTTGATGAAGAAAGGAGATTAAAAAACTAATCAAGGTCTATTTTCCTAACTCAATCATATATATGTAATTTTATTCTTTGTTGCATCATTTAGTACAGGTTGCCAGTAGTTGGGCAAATATAGGATTGTTATCGCCTTTAGTTTATGCCCGTCCAAAATTAACAGATTATTAGTATATATATGCATTTAGGATTATCTGTTAATTTTGGATTGTCCCCGATTTGGGACTGCTTTTTGAATGCTTATATCTCTGTTAGGGTGAATGTGTGGTAACGAATTGATTGTGTATTATTTAAGAAAGAAAGCGATAACATTTTCTCCTTGCTCTTTCGAGTATGTGTTTTATTTACATACTTGGGGAGTCAAGGGGAAATGCTGCCGAATTTTTTTTCTTAAATAATACACAATCAATCTGTTACCACACATTCACATGTGAGATAAAGTATTCAAAAAGTGGGTTAGGATGGTCACCCGGAATAACATTATTACTTAGTTGATCATTATACATTATATTAAACTTGAATGTTTCTTGTATCGCAGATGGATCGTAGTAAATGGATGTACGATATATCGCGGTGTACTATTGAGTTTTTGACCAACTTATCTGAGTTTATAATTGTTGACGAAGATGGTCGGGTGAAGAGGGGAAGATCTATAATTAATTGTCCTTGTAAAAAGTGTAAAAATGTCAGTTGTTTCGTTGACATTGATAAAATTCGAAACCATTTGATAGTAGACGGTTTTATGAGAGGTTATACCCGTTGGTGTTGGCATGGTGAAGCATTAGATGATAATAATGTTTTTGTTTCTAAACCAGTTGAAGATAATGATGATTTGTATGACAACAATAATGATAATTTAGATGAAATGTTACATGATTTGGAGGATAACATTGACATCAATGATCATGATAAATTTCAACAGATGCTTGTCGACTCAGAAAAACCATTGTATGTCGGTTGTATGAAGTTCACTAAACTTTCTGCAGTGTTGAAATTGTTTAACTTAAAGGCTGACAATGGATGGAGCGATAAAAGTTTTACAAAATTGTTAGAATTATTGAATGAAATGCTTCCCGATGGTAATGAGTTGTCTGTTTCAACTTACCATGCAAAGAAAATGATGTGTCCAATGGGTTTGGAAATCAAAAGAATACATGCATGTCCAAATGATTGTATGTTGTATAGAAATGAATATGAAAAGCTACATGAATGTAAGATATGCGGTACATCAAGGTACAAAAGGAAAAATCAAACGATTAATAATGATGTGTCAAAAAATGGCCCGCCTGCTAAATTATTGTGATATTTACCTATCGTACCAAGACTTAAACGATTATTTGCAAACTCAAAGGATGCAAAACTATTGCGTTGGCATGCTGAAGAACGCAAGAATGATGGAAAAATGAGACATGTGGCTGATTCACCTCAATGGAGGAATGTTGATTACAGATTTAAAGCTTTTGGAGGGGAAATTCGGAATATACGATTTGGACTTAGTTCCGATGGAATTAATCCCTTTGGGAACATGAGTAGTCGTCACAGCACATGGCCAGTCTTGTTATGCATCTATAATCTTCCACCGTGGCTATGTATGAAAAGAAAATATATCATGATGTCATTGTTAATTCAAGGTCCTAAACAACCCGGAAATGATATTGATGTATATTTGGATCCACTGCTTGATGACTTGAAATGTTTGTGGAACACGGGCATAGAAGCATATGATGGATATAAGAAAGAATATTTCCAACTACGAGCAATGATTTTTTGCACCATTAGTGATTTTCCGGCGTACGGAAATTTGTCTGGATACAGTATTAAAGGTAAAAAAAGCTTGTCCCGTGTGTGAAGACGATACTCACTCGATTTGGTTGGATAATTGCAGAAAAACTGTATACATGGGACATCGAAGATCGCTGCCAAAAACACAATCATACCGAAGAAAAAAGAAGTTGTTTGATGGTAATGTAGAGTTTGGAGTGTTACGACAACCATTGGATGGAGAAGCTACACTCTCTCGATTTGCAGAACTAAATGTTGTGTTAGGGAAGAATGCTATCTCTCCACCCAAAGGTATTTGGAAAAAAAAAAGTCAATATTTTGGGAATTACCTTACTGGAAGCATTTAAGAGTTCGACATTGTCTAGATGTCATGCATATTGAGAAAAATGTTTGTGAAAGCTTGATAGGCTTATTATTGAACATTCCTGGAAAGTCAAAAGATGGTGTCAATGTTCGAAAGGATATGATCCAGATGGGAATCAAGCCAGAGCTTGCTCCAATTGAGGTTGACGGTCGACGTGGAACATATCTCCCCCCAGCTTGTTATAGCTTGTCAAAGATTGAAAAAACAAGATTTTGTCCCATGATGTTAAGGTTCCATCCGGTTATTCAGCTAACATCAAGAAGTTAGTGTCGTTGAAAGACTTGAAATTACTTGGTATGAAGTCCAATGATTGTCATGTATTAATGACACAAATGATCCCAATTGCAATTCGTGGAATATTACCACCATTACATTATACACACTTACCTTACTTATTTTATGAAGATAAAAAACAAAAAAAACATACATTTAAAATATTTTTATTAGTAACTGTATTAAAAGTTATTAATAATATATTTTGATCACTTGTTACAATCATACTTCAACTTCTTTGACAAATTATAACCTAACTAGAAAACAACAATGATTAAATCAGAATTTCATTCATTTCCTGACTCCTGTCAACCAAACACGCTATAATATTTGAATTCAGACAGATTTCATTCATTCCAGAATTTCATTTATTTGATAGATTCTATTCCAGAAATAAACATTATGCAACCTAACACTGTGTTTTAAAAAAGAAAATGATGAGAAGGAGACGAAGAAAAATGGAATTTAAAATAGAAAGGATGATAATGATTTTCTTCATTTTCTTTTCAATCTTGAAAGAAATGATGATAAACAAAATCTATCAAATTTTATCATTTTCTTCTTTTAAACGAAGTTGTAAAACACCACAGAATTTTGTATATTTTTTTTCCCTTCCTAATTCCATCGTAAAAACACGCAAACTTTTTGTAAAACACCACAGAATTTTCGGTTTTAGTTGATCGGATTTGCTTGTTCTTGTGCCTCAGTGAAGACCCCGATCTGCTATTGTGGCTCCGACACAAACCCTTCAGCTGCATCTCCGCCGTAGGTCTGTAAGGGTTTCCATTGATGATTTGTTGCTCACTCTCTCTATATACTCGCTCTCTGTCAATAATTATGATTTGGTATCTGTTGGTTTTTAATTTTGAAAATTCAAATGCATTTGAACATGTTGTTTTCTAGACTAAAATGAGCTCTAGAAAACCAAGGTTTTGTTTTTGGTTCTTTCTAGGTTTGTTGTCATCATTTGAATTTTGAAGGCCGACTTCGTGTTCTTCAATTTTTTGAAAAACTTTGTATCCTTGAGCTTTGTTTGTTTGTGATTTTGGTGGTTTAATAATGGCCGCCAATCAAGAAGGGAGAAATTTGGTGAGTGAAGTCGTTGGCTTACTCAAGGACATTTCATTGTTACCTGAGCGCAGAAACGCTCTAAGGAATCGTTATGGGGATTTGAGGAGGAGAGTGATGTTTTTGTGTCCTGTGTTTGAACAACTCGTCGATAAACAACAAAAAGTTGATGATGGTTGTCTTGAAGGGTTAAAGAAATTGGCAACTGCTTTGAATTCTGTTGTCAAACTACTCAATTCAGTCAGAGATGGCAGTAAGATTATTCAGGTAATTATGCAAATAACGGAACTCACAAGCCCGTTTTGTGAAGCAGCAACACATATTGAAGAGGCACTGAGCCATATGCACTTTGATAAACTTGATTTATCTGAGGATGATTACGAACAACTTAAACTTGTGCACATGCAATTTAAAAGAGAAAAAGATCAAATGAATTCTCCTAACTTTCAGCTGTTGAGAGATTCGGTGCTGCTGCAAAAGTTTTGGCAATGCTCACGACTGAGTTTACAAGTAATAGTGATTGGGTAGATCCGGAAACAGTCATTGGACTATCTGAAAAGTTGTTTCTTACAACGGATAAGGATCTAAATATGGAGCTGGAGTACAACTTTGAAACGCAAGATGTCGATGCTGAAATGCGACTGAAGGTAAGTAAATACATTGTCCGTAGAATCCGAGATTTAAAGACGACTATGCCAGAGGAGAGAACAAATATACCATTGGACTTTATGTGCCCAATATGTTTCAAACTGATGGAAGATCCTGTTGTGATTGTTTCAACTGGGCTTACATATGACAGATCATGTATTCGAAAATGGCTCAAAGTTAAAAAAATTTGTCCTAAAAGTCAGATTTCCTTGGATGACACGACGTTGATTCCAAACTATGCTATCAAGGAAAGTATAATTGCTTATTTGTGTATTTGTAATGGTGGTTCAGAGTGTGATCAGACCGTGATCAAGACTGTGATCTGTTCATAGTCCAAAATTTTGAGTTACCAGAGTACAGATCCGATTTACGAAAGCATATGTATGTGAATTTGATGAGGACTTTGAGCCCTTTGTTTGAAGAACTCGAAGAAAATCAATCAAAACTTGATGCTAATCCTTTCAGGGTACATGATTTGGGAGTTATTTTGAACTCAGTTATGGGACTCCTTAAATCAGTCCATGATAACCGTAAGATTTTTCACTGGCTGAAAATTAAGGAAACCATGAATAAGTTTCATGAAGTAGCTAGAAATATTATACAGACACTTAGCCTAGTTTATGACCAAAAAGAATTTGGTTTATCTGTGGATGTTTATGAACAGTTTAAGTTTGTTTACAAACAATTTGAAGGAAAGCAAATAGATTTTTTGCAGGGAGATTTGGCTATGGCGAGTGAGGGCAAAGAACCGGATCTCAAAATAGTCAAACGACTATGCGAAAAGTTACAGCTTGTAACGATAGAGGATATAAAGAGGGAGTCGATTGCAATTGAAATGGGCATATCGACTTGTGGATACCCTACTGATTCCATTGACATTTTGTTGTCTCTTCTAAAGACAATTACTGATTACGTGATGTTGGGAGATCCCGACTTTGATATGTTCAAGTGGAAAAAGAGGTTCTTGGCACATAAATATCATGTTATACCAGATGAATTTCGGTGCTCGATATCTCTTGAACTGATGAAAGATCCCGTGGTTGTTTCAACTGGGCAGACATATGAGAGACCAGCTATTAAAAATTGTTGGATGCCGGATACAAAACGTGTCCAAAAACTCAGCAGACGTTGTCACACACGAAGCATGCCTTGAAGAGTGTGATTGGTTCCTGGTGTGATGATAATGATGCTGAGCTGCCGAGATGTAACATTAAACCGGGACGGAAGAGTTCGATTAATTCGTTAATCCAGAAACTCTCCAGTGACAACTCAGATGAGCAAAGGTTTGCAGCTCGTGAGCTTCAATTATTAGCGAGAAATGTTGATGCCAGAGAAAGTATTGCCGAAGCTATTCCACCCTTGGTAAAACTATTACCATCTCCAGATGGTAGGACTCAAGAACAAGTTGTTGCTACCCTGAAGAGGTTGTTGGCAAACTCGACAACAAACAAAGCAATGATGATCAGAATTGGTGCGTTACCTTCTATTGTAGATGTTTTGGAGAACGGGAGCACAGAAGCTAGTGGATATGCAGCCTCCATCATTTGTCGCTTGTTGTTGGTAGGTGGACACAAATCCGCCATTGGAGGCGCAGGTGCAATACAAGCACTTATTAAACTTCTAGAAGGAGGAAATTCTCAAAGAAGATCCTTTGCAGCTATCGCGATTGATAAGCTGTGTGACTGTAAAAGATTATTTAAGATAATCCTCAAGGCAGGAATCATGACGTCATTAAATATATTGCTACAAGATGCTAGCAGTTCGACAAAGGACACGACATTGTCGATTTTGTCTAAACTTGCTAGTCACCAAGAAAGGAAGGAGGCTATAACTGCAGCTGAGATAATGCCAGTTGTAGTAGAGGTGTTACAGGCTAGGACAATTGAGAACTCTGAAATTGCCTTGCTGGTTTTGTGGAATTTTTGTGAAGGGGATGTTTGTTCTTTGAAGATCATCAAGAAACTTGGCGCAGAAGTGGTGTTAAAGAGATTGTCTGAGAAGGGAACGGATAGAGCCAAGGAGAAGGCCAGTCTACTTCTCCAGAAATTGAATGTTATTGATTCGTTAATCAAGAAACTCGCTAGTGGGGACTCAGATGAGCAAAGGTTAGCAGCTTGTGAGCTTCAATTATTAGGGAGAAATGTTGATGCCAGAGAAAGTATTGCCGAGGCTATTCCACCCTTGGTAAAACTACTACCATCTCCAGATGGTAGGACTCAAGAACAAGTTGTCGCTACCCTGGAGAGGTTGTTGGTGAACTCAGCCAAAAACAAAGCAATGATTATGAGAATTGGTGCTTTACCTTCTATTGTAAATTTTTGGAGAACAGAAGTACAAAAGCTGGTGGATATGCAGCCTCCATCATTTGTGGCTTGTTGTCGGTAGGTGGACACAAATCCGCCATTGAAGACGCGGGTGCAATACAAGCACTTATTAAACTTCTTGAAGGAGGAATTCCTCAAAGAAGATCATATGCAGCTATCGCGATTGATAAGCTTTGTGCATGTAAAAGCATATTGGAGATAATCCTCAAGTCAGGAATCGTGAGGTCATTGAAGGTACGCCTAAAAGGTGCTACTAGATGGAGGATGGGCACAGTATGGTCCATTTTGTCAAAACTTGCTTGTCACCAAGAAGGGAAGAAGACTATAATTGAAGCTGAGATAATACCGGTTGTAGTGGAGGTGTTACGGGCTGGGACATTTTTGCACTGTGAAACTGCCTTGCGGGTTTTGTCGAATTTTTGTGAAGGTGATGATGTTTGTTCTTTGAAGACCATCAAGAAGCTTGGAACAGAAGTGGCGTTAAAAAGATTGTCTGAGGAGGGAACTGATAAAGTGAAGGAAAAGGCCAGTCTACTTCTCTAGAAATTGAATGATATTGACAAGAGCCAAACACCACAAGGGGTTTGAGTTTTGATCCATTACATGTAGCAAGATTTCTGAGAAAAGGAGATATTATACGTCAACGCATCTAGAGGTATCACTTTTAAATTCGCCATCTAGAAATGATCTTTTTGTGTTTTCGAGTTGAGAGTTTTCTATGACTGGGTCGAGGCAGAAAAGTGTAATGGCAAATAAAGGCATGAAATTTTCTCAACATGATTGTTATGTGTTTTTGAGTTAGAGCTTCCCACATGCAGTTTTCTAAACATGCCCAGATGCAAAGCATGAAACTTTTATCACTTTATCGGACAATCTTAAATACCCAGCACAATCTTGACCAAACCTGCCATCTCCACAAGTAATCAGGTGCCCAGAGTCTAAAAGCAGATGATGAAATACATACTTAAATTAATTAAACAGGTCATAGAACTTTTAAAAATGTGTGTAGAACAGTAGAAGTCAACCATCAAGAGCAATTAGCAATACATAACTCATGAACCAAGAATCCTTGCATGAACCTCATTAATGAAACCACACCGGAAACAAAGCCCGAGTGGTTCCATCCGGCTGAGACATGCGTTTAAGCATCCATAGCCCACAGGTTTGGTTTTAAGCTATTGACCAGATTTCCTTGGCCAAGTTGCCCCAGATGTGCCCCTTCCCCGAGTCGACACCTTTTTACCTGCAAGTGAAGAGAACGCCCACTGAACATAAATCCTTAAAACATATGCATGATAACACACACACACACACACACACACACAAGGGGTATGGGATACCAGGTGTGAGGGCAATGACATGAGCCCCACCAGAAGACAGGGTAGATAAACAAGGGAGAATATTTTGGGTCGAGCCTAGCAAATCAACAGCAACCGAAAAAAGCAACCCATTTGGCTTGTGTTTAACAACCATTTGACAGGTATATAGAGGGACAAAAGGAGTATCAAATATGTAAATCATTATGAATTCAAGAAGAGATGTTAGCAACTACAACAGGAGATAAAAGAGGATAAGAAATAAGAAGTCGCTTGTGCGTTCAGTTGACGAAAACTGAAGTGTTTTCGGGTTTCGTTTTTGACGAAAACAAGGGTTTTATGAAAACATGTTCATTTGCATATTTTAAATTTTTTTTTCATTCTCATGAAATTTTCACTTTCAAAATTAATAATTAAATGTTAAAAACGATTTTAACCTGTTTTCAAACCATTTTCACTTAAAAGGAAAACGCGGTGTTTTGACAACACGTTCAGTTGCACCCTCCTCCATCTCTGTTCATTTTCACGTTCGATCCATCCCGTTCCTCTCTGTCATGAAGCCAATCGATCTCACAGGTCCTTCTCCGTCGTCGTGATGCCATCTCAGATCGTCGCCGTGAAAGCCTCACCATCGCCATAAAACTCTCATCTTCGTCACAGGTATATCTGATCTTCAAAATTTTTACGTATATGTTTCTATCTACTCCCAAATCGAACATATTATTTCATATATCACTCGATCTGCTTCAAACGAAGGGTACATTTGGTTTATTCGACTATTTTTTACAATATGGAGCATTCCTATGATTTTTTTTTCCATCAATATTTATAGAATAGGAACCGGTCCCATTTTCTTTTGGATTCAAGGTATCGAAAAAATCAATTGATGTTTAAGGTCTTTTTGATTGTTACCCTTTAGGGCTAAAGGGTTCACATTAAAGGGTTTTTGATAGTGTTTGGTTCACGTTAATTGTTGTGGTTAACAGTGTGTTTGTTGGGGGTTATTACCTAATTGTTAATTGATAATGTTACCATGTTAGGAATTTAGGTTTTGTTTTATTGGGGTTTATTTGGCAACAAGTTTTGTTGTGATTGAGTTTTAATTATGATTGGATATGAAACCTATGTTGGTTTAGATATGATTTCTTGGTTTTGATATTTGATCTACACAATGAGATAGGTGTTAGTGCTAGAGGTGTTATTTGGGTTCTTTTCCAGTGTTATGAAGTTTTTAAACTAACCAAAAATAACATTGGTTTGTTCTGAATCAAAACCCGCCTGTCGAAAGACATAGTTCTTAAGTCTAGCATAGTAATCAGATCACCCATGTTCTAGTACTCCATATTGTATTGTTTGATATAATTGGCTCTCTAACACCAGGGAAGAACAAAAATCATTCGACCATTCAAACTTGAAATACATAAATAATTGAGAATTTTTATTGTTGTTCCTCCAAAAATATTGATTTGGTATAAAACTTGATTAAACACAATGCAGTAATTGATTGCTGATTTTAACATCTTAATGACAGTAGATGTTCTAAACAATGTTGTTAATTCCATAATCATCTTTAGCAAAACATTTGTTGCTTGTCAATTTTCCACTGCCCCTGCGGTCAGCCAATAAACAAATAGGTTTCAGTCCAACTAAATATCTGTATGTTTATTGGTCAATTGCATTAATTAACAAGTTACATACACATCAACTCTAATTTGCCATAAAGCGTGAAGTTGATCAACTCTTCCTTAAGCCGAGGCATCTGTTGAGAAAAGTTATGTGATGGATCAATTCATGTTGTATTTATGTATTCTGATGACTTGTAGAATTTTTTATACTTTGTATTTATGAATTTTTGGGATGTTGTACCGTGCTAGCCGATAAGAAGCCTCTTACTATGCTGTGTATGTGTTTTTATGCAAAAGAAACAACAGCAGAGTTGATATATATTTTTGTATGCAGAATGCGTATTGTGTGTGTATTGTGTGCAATCAGTAAGTATACAGATGTGTGTGCGCTTCATAATAAACAGCAGCAGCAGGAAACAGAGTGTAATGCAGTGATATATGTATGCGATCAGTGTGGTGTGGGTGTCTGATATGTATTAGCAGCAACAGAAAACAAGCCTACGTGTGTATGTACTGTGTGTGTGAGCGTGTTCAGATCTGGATGTTGTGATTGTGTTGTGTGTGAAAGTGCAGTCATGTTGTGTGTTTGAAAGTGTATGTGTTTCATACATACATACATACATACATACATACATACATACATACATACATACATACATACATACATACATACATACATACATACATACATACATACATACATACATACATACATACATACATACATACCAATACATACATACATACATACATACATACATACATACATACATACATACATACATACATACATACATACATACATACATACATACATACATACATACATACATACATACATACATACATACATACATACATACATACATACATACATACATACATACATACATACATACATACATATTACATACATACATACATACATAACATACATACATACACATACTACATACATACATACATACATACATACATACATACATACATACAGACAGACAGACAGACAGACAGACAGACAGACAGACAGACAGACAGACAGACAGACACACACACACACACACACACACCACACACACAACACACACACACACACACACAACACACACACACACACACCACACACACACACACACACACACACACACACACACACACACACACACACACACAGAAAAAGAGCTTATAAGGTAAGCCCTTGCTTGTTCTTGTGCTTCCGTTCAATATCTCCCCTCTCCATTCTTTGAGTTCATACATACATACACACACACACACAGACATACATACATACATACACACACACACACACACACACACACACACACACACACAGACATACACACAGACACACAGACACACACACACACACACAGCATGATTGTAGAAATATAATAGCAGGTCAAGTAATGTGTTTATATGAAGCATTCATGAATTATGTGTGTGAATTAAGTCCTTTTTTTTGTCCCATGGTGTAGGTTTATATTAATGCTTGAATGTAGTTTATGAAAATGATGCCAAAATAATAACTTTTTGTAGTTGAATTATCATGACTTTCGTATCCACATTTTGATGCCAAAGTTTTTCTGTTGTTAGTGGTGGTGCTCTGCAGTCCTCTTTTCTGAATTATCACCACTCTGCTCTGGAGTCCTCTTTTCTGTAGATATATGGCGGTGCTAACTGCTACGTAGTAGTTTCATATTCTCAATATATTCAAGGAGTTCGATCTTATTAACCATACAATATGTGTTTAATTTAGGTTTTTCTTTTTCCCTATTTATGTTACTTTAGATCTTTAAAACCCATTGCTATGCATGGACGTTTTAACATCGTTTCCGTAAACAAGCGAATGCTGGTTGTGGAGGATTTCACTTAGTAGGCACACAAGGACACTTGGAGTTTGGATACTGGATCAATAAATTTTTGGAGTTGTGACATGTCACTTTTTATGTGTTTATATGTTCAGCTCATGTGTTTGCATTAGTGCTGCTTCACTTGGTTGTTGGAAGGCTCTTTTATCTCATTTTCATTTAAGTATTTTTTTTAAAATGTAATACATAGTGGATTACACCTCAATGAAATGTAAACATGGTAAATTGATAGGATTTGATTCTGATGGTGGGCATTAGTTTTGGTTATGGTTATTGGTCGTATCATTGTTTATTTTCTGTTTGCTTTAGGTTTGCATAGTGAATCTTCTTCATTGTAGTGTTAACTTACATCGCTCTTTTTAATTATACAAATAAGTTAATATTCTCAAGGGTAGTCCCGCCATGACTTGCCTAGTTTTGCCTGCGAGAACACAAAACCATCCTGTGAGTCCACTCTATTTTGCTTTGTCGTTTTACCTACACTACACGCTACTACAGAGGGAGGAAAAAGGGGAAATATAGGGACAAAATTTATAAAAAAAAGCGAGTGTGTGTTTTAGTAGGGAGGACTTGTTGTTCACTTCAGGTTCCATTCAATTAAAGAAGCAACATGGCTTGGTGTGGGATAGGGACGTATATTTGTGATAGGGAACATAAATCAATTAAGAAGAAAATATAGATTTAATGAAGCTGAATTGCAGAAATTTACAAATCAGAAGCTACTCACATCAAATGATTGTTCCAGGGATTTACCCTCTCTCTCAACCGAAAGGTTGGAGCCCTCTCAAAGCTAATGCAAAGAGACTAACAGTTTCCTAACAATAATTCTGGACACTACTTCCTTCCCTTCATCCCCTATTTATAGATCTTCCAAAATAGCTAACTACAATTATTATTACTAGAATACCCCTTCTAGAATATACTAATAAGCTAATAGTAAAATCCTATCAATACTCCCTCCTTATGAAAGTCTTTGACCTCAAGACTTGTTGATTGTGTATATCATTCTTCCACTTCCACTTCACCAACATTTTGTCACAAGTCCGGGTTTGTTCTTGATCAACAATCCTTTATGCCCATTTGTAGCCCATCGATCAACATGAATGTAGATTCCTTTAAGAGCTCCCACTATGTTGCACCCTTTAATTGTCTTCGTAAATCCATAAAAAACAATCATGCTATTTGGAATAGTTGACCAATGTTGCGAACTCGAAATCCAACCGAAAATGAGAAAATAGGACAGATCATTACTTAGGCTGTCCCACGTTCTTGCCGTTGTTTAAAGCATATCTATCAACATGTAATTCGTCGAAAGTATTTTCATGAAAATCTCTTGTAGGCATTTCATCAAACACCTTGTTAGCAACAACTTCTCTTATAACTACATCGTCTTTTCCACCCACAATATTCATTGCATCACTATCAGATCGTGGAACAATGTTTTCCCCTTGATTGATCTCTGATTGATTGGTGAAATTGATGAGAAGCTGAACTTGAGGAATTCGGTCAACATCATCGCTGCCACCACTCGTCAACAAAATCTAACACAATTCCAGATCTCATTCCTCCGCATGAATCATGTTGTTTCCCCTGTTGCTTCATCCAATTTAGCATCTCCTTACGAAACTCTGCTTCCTCAACAGCGACCAGAGACTTCAACGTAGATTTGATTTCAGTGACATCCAGTTGCAATTGACGAATTCGCTCCTCGTTTTGCTCCAAACGAGACAGAACAGATCTGATGATCAAAACAGAAAAAACGAAAAGTAGATGCAGAAAAACAACAGAATGATCGGTAGAGACAGAAATGAGGTCGGACCAATGATAGGGAACAAAAATCAATTAAGAAGAAAATATAGATTTAATGAAGCTGAATTGCAGAAATTTACAAATCAGAAGCTACTCACAGTCAAATGATTGTTCCAGGAATTTACCCTCTCTCTCAACCGAAAGGTTGGAGCCCTCTCAAAGCTAATGCAAAGAGACTAACAATTTCCTAACAATAATTTTGGACACTACTTCCTTCCCTTCATCCCCTATTTATAGATCTTCCAAAATAGCTAACTACAATTATTATTACTAGAATACCCCTTCTAGAATATACTAATAAGCTAATAGTAAAATCCTATCAATTTGTATGTAATATGACACAAGATTTTACTAGATTTAGAGGTTATTTTGCTGATTACTACTTTTTTAATTTTATTATATGTCATATGTTGTTCTATTTATTGTTATATGACATGATTGAAATCTCAAAATCTTACTAAGCATAGTAAACATGTGTTGAGTCCCACCATGACTAGCCAAGTTGATTAGATTACAAGTTTACAACTAATGATGAACGTTTAAATTTGATTTTTTCCATAATGCTCTTTTTATGTTCCTGACACATTCGATGTAAAAAGATGGAAATTCTTCGTTTTGACATCAAAGTTTGTTTACATGCTTGGTTGACCCATCTCTCTGGTTGCTCTAATGCTATTGCTTGCTGACTAGTAACAATTGCCATTTCACCAATGCCATTTTTCCAATCTAGAATTCGGTTTCAATTTTTACAACCTGCATTGAGTTTATGATTGTTTAGTTATGCTATATGGAAATCCATGTCAAGGGTTGACCTTTAAAATTCTAACTGTACATTGTTTTGAAATGCAAGAAGTATGTATTCTTATTATTATGATTTACGAGTATAGATTATAGAGTGATACACGTTTATCAATTAGGTATTTGGAAAGTTAGCAGCTACTTTAGACATGGATAGAGATTTGTTGTTGATTTGTGTATTTGTTAAGTTGTGAAAAATGATTAGGTTCATCAATTTTGTGCAACTCTTTTGTGTATTTGGGCATTGGTTTTGGTCATGGTTATTGGTCATATCATTCTTTATTTTCTGCTTGCTTTAGGTTTGCACAGTGAACCTTCTTAATCGTAGTGTTAACTTAAATCACTCTTTTTATTTATATAAATAAGTTAATATTCCGGGTGTATAAATGAGTAGACATAGTGGGCCTGGAAGACTCAATGGAATGGTATGAAGAGTGTGAAACGACGAGAGGTAACGTTTCAGGTTGGTTATTATCCGATATCTGAAAATCCAAAAAAAAAAATATTTTTTATATTTTTAGTATTTGATTATTTACTTAATATTTGAGTGTTTATTATTATTCAAATGTATATTTTTGAGTTTTATCTTGATATTATAGATTTATTAACTAATATTTTATATATTTTAGTTTTTTTAAATATTTTTTTAGTCGTTTTGAGTAAAATAATTCTGAATACATTTAGTTTGTGATATTTTATCTTTAATATGTATTTGGATATATGAATTTGTATTTTAGATATTTTAAAACTTGATTTAGTTTTAAAAAAAATCAAAAATATGAATTTTCGGATATTCGGATAATCCGATATCTGAATACGAAGTTCGGATAGCAAAATTCACTATTTGAACACCCCTAGCCGGAGGTAACCAACTTTCCTAAATATTCACGTGAATTCGAAGTGTTCTTCGTTCTTGTAAGCAACAACGTTTTGCTGTTAAAGTGCAAAGTGTTTCAAGTATTCGAGTGTATCAAGTATGTTTCAAGTGTATTTGGTGTGTTATATCTAGGGGTGTACTCGTGAGTTACTCGAGCTCGACTCGCTAAAAGCCCGAAAAAAGCTCGAATTAAACGAGCCCGAGCTTTACATATCGAGCTCGCGAGCCTAAACGAGCTTAAACGAGCCTATATATAAACATATTTTTGAATTAATATTAATAAATATATAATATATAGATTAAATAAATATAAATATATTAAAATAACAAGTTATATATATTATATTAAAAGATTATTTAAAAATTAACTAAAAAACTTAAAATATATAATAAACGAGTCGAGCCCGAGCCAAGCTCGAGCTTGGAAAATTATTCACGAGCCGAGCTCGAGCTTTACATATGAAGCTCGAAACGAGCCGGGCTCGAGCTCGAGCTCGAGCCTGGTACATTAAACGAGCCGAGCTCGAGCTTAAACGGGCTCGGGCTCGGCTCGGGTCGTTTACACCCCTAGTTATATCTCCTATTCTTTTATAGGAAATTGAAATTAAAACAACAAAATTAATCATCTTTTTAATTACAAAAACCATTTTGTAATACTCCATTATTACAAGGTTTATTGTTAATTAACATGAGTAATTATGTGTTGAAAACCAAATCGTTACAGCTCATTAAATCAGTCAGCCGTTGATTTAATTATCAGTTCTAGAACAGGTTTGGCCGAAGCTGGGTCAGTGGTCATGGACAGCTTTGACGAAACCTGGTGACCAACTTTGAGCCTCAACCTTGAGCCTCAACCTGCTCACTGGACACGTTTGGCCAAAGCCTGACCCCTTCTGTTCCAGCTCTCAACCTGCTGCTGCCTAGGGGTGAGCTCGGTACCGTACCGAACCGAACCGGTACCGATACCGAAAATACCGAAACCGAATTATTAGTTTTGGAAGAACCGAATACCGAACCGTATAATTTTATATGGTGCCGGTTCGGTCCCGAATACCAAATTTTAGCTAATTACCGAACCGAATACCGAACCGAAAGTACCGAATACCGAATTTTAGCTAATTTAAAAACCGAATACCGAACCGAATATATTAATTCGGTACCGGTTCGGGTTCGGGAAATGGTACCCGTCGCTCACCCCTACTGCTGCCCAGGTTTGGCACGAACAGTTTGAGCAAACCTGACCGGTCTTAAGAGATTTGTGCAGCTTTTGTGGAATGAGATACTTAACGCGCCTTAGCTTTAAGATTCCGATTTGAAAGCTTTAGGTCCAACAGAGGTAAAATCCTTTGACAAGAGCTTCCGATAATATGAATGATTTGGCAGCTTTCCCCAGTAAAGACATGCTTCCCTCGTCGCTTTTAGTAGCTTATTTTCGTCCTCCCTCCGATCGTCCTCCTTTACTGCTATGATCCCTTTATTCTCTCGTATATAAGGATTCGGCTTGCTTCCTCAGTTGGTTATTGGCTGGACATTGAATGGCATTGACTGACTCTTGTGGTTCGAAGATGATGAACGATGTATCTTGATTGAGATGTTGATGATGAACGCAAATGATGGTAAACGATGGTGGTTCGAAGGTTCGAATTAACGATGAACGAAAGTGTTTTAAAGTTTTGAATGGTGGTTCGATTTTCATGGTGATGTTCGATGCATCTTTGGTTTGAATGATGAAGATGAACAAATTTCATGGTGATGAAGGTTTGAACGATTTTCATGGTAATAAAATTGAATGATTTTCATGGTGATGAAATTGAACGATTTTCGTGGTGATGAATGATGAAGAAGAAGATGTACACGAAGAATGAAGATGATGATGAACACGAATAATGAAGATGATGAACACAAAGGATGAACAACGACGATCATGATCTTCATCATTTTATTTAAATTTGTAAAATTTTTAGTAGTTTAGGAAGTGTATTAATTATATATATTATGTAAATATTTGATGCAATATTCAATTGATATAATTTTAAAATTAATAAATTAGATATATTTTTTCCTAAACTACTCTACGGTAAATGCATATGACATGTTGCATCAAGAGATGCAACAGATATGTTGCATCACGAGATCGACTTGATCTAACGCCTGTAAGATGGTTGCTAGGTTCTTAGATGCATAAAAATTCTCAATTGAACCTGCCTCTCTCTCTCTCTCTCTATATTATATATATATACATACATACATATATATATGTGTGTGTATATATATATATATAGAGGTGGGTTCAATGGAGAACCTCCATGCATCGAAGAACCTTGAAGAACCTCCATGCACCACCAAAAATGCATCACAATTCCCCCGTAATGCATCATTATTTCCACGTGATGCATCAAATTCTCGCGTGATGCATCGATTTCTACATTATTTCCACATGATGCATCAAATTCCCGCGTGATGCATCAATTTCTACGTGATGCATTTTAGTTTTTCTAGCGATGCATTGTGGTTCTCCAAGTTTCTTCGATGCATAAGGTTCTCCATTGAACCCACCCCTATATATATATATATATATATATATATATATATATATAATTATATATGGTTGGGTTCCATGGAGTCCTAACTTAGAGTGGAGTCCTGGAGTTTCACCCTGTTTGTTTCAATAGGCAAAAGGGTAGAATTGTAAAACAACATCTTTAAATTAAATGATAATTAAATTTCAATTCCTAAATAGTAGCATATCTTCCATATTTAGATTCCATAACATAAAAGAAAATATTCTTTCATTTTTCTCTTAAGAGTTCTCGTATATTTATTGACATCTTTTTTTTTTTGAAAATCATGTCATATTTATTGATTTTTTTTTCGAGTTATATTACTACGTATGCACATGTTCAAGTATGTAAATGAACATGTTTAGTTGCTGCAGGGTGTAATTTCGTATACAAACGTTGTTACAGGAACATGTTCAACTGGTGTAGGTATATGAACATGTATAGTTGCTACATGATATGATATCGTATATGAACATGTTCAGTTGTAGCAAAAACATGTTGAGTTGTAGCAAGAATACGTTCAACTAGTACGAGTATATGAACATGTTCAGTTGCTACAGTGTAAGATTTTGTATACGAACATGTTCAGTTGCTACAGGAACATGTTCAACTGTTGCAGGTATAAGAACATGTTCGGTTGCTCCAACAATATGGTTTCTTATATATTTTTAACAAAAGAATTATAATATTAAATTGAAATTATCTCTATGTACTTGTACATGTTCAATTCAACAAGTGATGCTCACGATATGTGAGAGAGAGAGAGAGAGAGAGAGATGGCGTTTCAAAATTGTAGGAGAAATTGATGAAATATAAAAGGAATGATTGTAGGAGATAAAAATTGAAGCTTTTATTTGATTGCTGTCAGTTTGTTACCAAACACCATTATTATTTAAACATGTCTATAATTTAAATTTAACTCATTAATAATAGGCAAACATGGACGGACTCCAGGACTCCAATCTAATATTGGACTCCATGGAACTTGAATATATATATATATATATATATATATATATATATATATATATATATATATATATATATATATATATATATATATATATGGTTGCGATCAATGGGTACCATGTTAGACTAAGGAACCGGAGTCTACCCAAGTTTGGTTATAAGTAAAAAAGAGTAATATAGTCAATTAGGTTTATCTTAATTAATAGTTGACAACTAATGAATTAATAAATCCCTTAATTATATGGATTTACTTCCATAACAATATCTTTAATAAATTTCAAAATGAGTTTTATTGAACATGTTCAATCGGATTCGACAATGGGTTTTAGTGAACTATGTTCAACCGGATGTGTCAAATAAATGTATTTATTATTTTCATCAAACCGTTCGTGAATGTTCAATTTCATATACACGTTATTGAACATGTGCAATCGGTCTTTATTGTGTTTTTAGTCACTTTTAACCCTTTTGATGATAAACCAATATTGACGGTATTGAAACATGTTCAATCGTGGTTTATGGTGTGTGTAATCGATGAGTCCATTTTAGTGATAAACCAAGATTTATTGTGTGTCATCATTGCACATGTTTAGTATGGGTGTAAGGAATGATACTAACTGAAATAGAGATTTTATGGGATACACAGAATCTTCGATTCTAATTTAAAATTTTCAATACCAATTTTACCCCCAACACTAATTGATGTGGGAAAAAATTTTAAGCAAAATTTATATTTTATTTAATGATTTTAATGATAAATGATTGGCTATAAATGGTTTCCCGATACCCCAGTCAAACATGGTACCTCATTGATATATATATATATATATATATATATATATATATATATATATATATATATATATATATATAGAGAGAGAGAGAGAGAGAGAGGGAGGTTTCATTGAGAACTTTTGTGCATCGAGGCACAAAAGAACCTCCACTATCTCTTGGATGAAAAAAATGTGTGGGTTAGATCAAATGACAAAAAGGTAATTAAATAGAAAGTTTTATGCATCAAGTGCACATAATGAAATTCACGGAGGGGTAAAACACGAATTATGCAATCCTCATTTAATTATTACACTTCCAAAATTAACAAAAATAATACAAATTCAAATAAAATGATAAAGATTCTGATGAATCGTTGTTCATTTTTTTTTGTTCATAATCTTCATCCATTATCTTCTTAATCTTCATCTTCGTATTTAACGTGATGCATCGTTCATCCAAAAACCTTAATTTAACGTGATGCATCAACGTGTTCATCCAAAAACCTTAATTTAATGTGATGCATCGTTCATCGTTCCAACAAACATTCGTACCTTTCAAAATGCATCTCTTCATCAAAAATCCAAAATGCACATTAATTTAACGTGATGCATCGTTCATTCAAACATTAACGTTCATCGTTCCAACAAACATTCATACCTTCCAAAATGCATCTCTTCATCATAAAATCCAACATCCATGTCTTCATCAAAAATTTCAAAATACATCTCTTTATCATAAATCCAAAATCCATCGTTTCATCATAAATCCAAAATGCATCTCTTCATCATAAATCCAAAATGCATATCTTTATCAAAAAATCCAAAAAATCGTTATCGATACATACACCCTTGATACATCACACCATTCTTTAGATCATATTGATCGTTCCAGCACCGGCGGCGAGCGAGGTGTAGCGACGACGACGGTGCTGCAGCGGCCGAGAGAAGGAGATGACGGTGGTGGGATGGTGGTGCAGCGGCCGAGAGAGACATGATGATGGTCGGATGTTGAGAGAGAGATAGAGGTGGTGGTTGTTCGTTGGCCGGTTGTGGTGATCGACCAAGATAGAGGGAGAGTGGGAGAGAAAGGTGGTGGTGGTTCGGTGGCCGCCGGTGGTCCTAGGAGGCCGAGAAAGAGTGAGAGAGAGAGAAAAAAATAGGGAGGATAATAGGAAAGGTTGTTAATGTGAGATTTTAAATCCTAAATTAACTCATAATTATCTTTTACTGATTTTTAATATATTAATTAATTTCATATATTTAATTTTTCCAAAATGTCCTTTGTGCACCCTTGTTAAATTATCCGACGCACAAAAGTGCCTCGAGGTGCCCCGATGCATAAAAGTTCTCAATTGAACCTCAATCTATATATATATATATATATATATATATATATATATATATATATATATATATATATATATATATATATATATATATATATATATATATATACATATATATATATATATATATATATATTTATAGGGTTGGGTTCCGGTAAGAACCCTTGTTACCGTGAGAACCACTCCAAAATGCACAAATTTGTTCAGCAAATGCACAAATTTTAAAATTAAAAGTTTTACTTAAAATCATTATTAGTCTAAAATATTAATAAATATCATAATTTAACACTAAACTTACATTCAAAACTTACATTCATTAAATTATAAACTAAATGCACAAATTTGAACATCAAATGCACAAATTTTCTTAAATGCACAATTCGTACATAAAATAGATAAATTATAGCATGAGATGCGTAAATCTTTACATGAAATGCATAAATATATCGAAAACATTTAATTTAATATCAAATGCACAATTTTATACAGTGGATGCACAAATTTTAGAGTGGTTCTCACGTTCTCACGGTAATGAGGGGTTCTCATGTGAACCCAATCCTATATTTATATATGTATATATATGTATATATATTTATATATAAATATATATACATATATAAATATATATACATATATAAATCTATCTATTCTATTATACGAGTAACTAGATGCCACATGGCATCTAGATAGAGCGCCAATTGGCTTAACATGGGATTGACACGTGTACCTAACAATTTCCTATTAATTTGCTTCTAAAATTTGTTTTTTTCAATCAATCTATAATAAATAATTTAAATAATATCTAATCAAATCTAAATCTTATCTAATATAAAACTCAAATTTGAATTTTAATGATAACTTTTCTTTTTTATATATTTATATTTATATTTATTGTATTATATAAATAGATATTATAAATTTGATAAAATATATTTAAAAATTATCTTACAAGATTAATGAAATTAAATTTATAGTTGTATACTCATGTTATACATGAGTTTATAAACTAGTATATATATATATATATATATATATATATATATATATATATATATATATATATATATATATATATATATATATATATATATATATATATATATATAGAGTGAGAGAGAGAGAATATGGTTTGTGTGAGTATTTAAAAAAATGCAGAGTACTGTGAGTACCTGTGAGCACACTAGTTTCGGATCAGTGGCGTAGCCAGGAATTTAGTATAGGGTGGGCCAAATTAATTAGTAGATTTCTATATATGAATAAAGAATAGGTTAAGAGTGTGTGCAAATATTTGACTCTCTAATCTCGATTCTCTTATTGTGTGTCACAAACTCTCGTTCGTTGGTGACGTGGTTCATCCTCATCACGATTTACTGATATAGAGGTGGAATCTGAAAATCAAATGTCGCTGCCTTGCTGGCCTCTTCGTTATTTGGAGATTGCAACTTGAAAGATTACTGATTTATTGCCAATCGAAAAAGTCACACTCGCACAGCAGTGACACAGACGCACAGTCACATGACGCTTCTTGAGTTTCTCCCTTTCTCTGCTCTTTGACGAGATTGACACTTCAATTTAGTTTTGGCAGACATTTACAATTTTTGGGCTAATCATATTTGTTTGGACTCCTAGCATGGGCCAAATATAAATACTAAGGCTATATATATATATATATATATATATATATATATATATATATATATATATATATATATATATATATATATATATATATATATATATATATATATATATATATATATATATATATATATGGTTGGGTTCCGGTAAGAACCCTCAATTCCGTGAGAACGTGAGAACCACTCTAAAATTTGTTCATTTAATGTTAAAATTTATACATTTGATATAAAAATTACGCATATCATGATAAATTTGTCCACTTTATATACGAATTCATTCATTTTACAATATTTGTGCATTTAATGTTCAAATTTGTGCATTTAGTGTAAAATTTGATGAATTTAATTTTTAAAGATAATTTTAATGTTAGTTTATAATATTTATTAATATTGAAAACCAATAATGGTTTTAAGTTATAAATATAATTTTTAAATTTGTGCATTTGATGTATAAATTTGTGCATTTTGGAGGGTTCTCACGGAAATGAATGGTTCTTATGTGATCCCAACTCTCTCTCTCTCTCTCTCTCTATATATATATATATATATATATATATATATATATATATATATATATATATATATATATATATATATATATATATATATAGGTTCAAGATCTATGGAAAACCATCTTTGACTGGAAAATTGGAAAACCATATTAAATGCACATGTTCATCACAGTAAAATGTTAAATTTAATGCACAACTACAATATACATATATTCAAATGTGCATTATTATTGATTAGTTCACATAACTTACATGTTTATTAGGATAAAATGTTTCATTTCATGCAAAATAACAATATGCACTTGTTCAAATGTGCAATATGCACGAACATGTGTATATTACACATTTTTGCATGAAATTAAACATTTTGTCTTAACGAACATGTAGATGATATGA
This sequence comes from Centrapalus pauciflorus, assembly GCA_020465985.1. NCBI lineage: Eukaryota > Viridiplantae > Streptophyta > Magnoliopsida > Asterales > Asteraceae > Centrapalus > Centrapalus pauciflorus. Next base: position 267,371 of record JAANYP010008471.1, read on the forward strand.
ATTAGTTAATCATTATGTAATTTTGAACATATGTATATTATAACTATACATGGAATTTAACATTTTATCATAATGAACATGTGCATTTAATATGGTTTTCCAGTTTTCCAGTCTAATATAGTTTTCCATGGATCTCGACCCTATATATATATATATATATATATATATATATATATATATATATATATATATATATATATATATATATATATATATATATATATATATATATATATAGGATCATTTGTGAAGCTCAAAAAATCTAAAGAAATAAAGAACTAATTTATTCATATATGAATACTTACTAGTAGTTGAGGTTTTATTGGCTTAATAAAAAGTAGTATATTGTTATTTATATAAAACAAATATTTAGATGCGAATATTTACTATAAAATTGTTTATTTGTCCAATAAACATGCACATATAAATATATTTATTAAATGCAGGGTACTGTGAGTGTGTGTGTCTATTATTTCTCTCGTGTTTCCCTCCATCTCGTGTTTCTCTAAAGTAAATTACACGACCCCTTAAGAAGTGGGCTTTGATACCACTTTTAATGTTTTGAGAATAGAAATAAATTGGAAAATAATGAAAGAGAGAGTTACAATACAATTGAAAGGTTTTGATATATATAGCTCTTAAACCTTATATGCCTATTTATAGGCTTACAAGACTTAGCATGATTGTTTTACTTCACCTCTAAGTATTCTTGCTTGTTAAGCTACTTAGGCTGTAAATTTCCTTAATGGTTAAGTATACATAAAGGTGGTTGTAACTTAATGACCAAACTTCCTTCTTGGCTAATTCTACTTAGTGACTAAGTCTACAAAATATCTTCATACTAAATTAACAAAACTTAAGGATACTAAATTCCAAAAACAATCTTAGATGCATTAACAATACAGATTTAGGTTCAAGTGAATACCACCTATTATGCAGCGCACCAGAAAGTACCACTCGTAAAAATATTTTTTTTGGAATTTTTTTTTCATTAACATGTTTTAATTAACATTACACAGATTATATATAAAATTCACGCACATTCACACATCCTAAGTGCATGAAATCATGCATCATATAAATGCAAGTTCACATATATGCAAAATTCATGTTTATGAAAATAAAATTTTTAAAAGTTTTTAAGGGTGGTACCTTTTGGTGTGCTGCATATTGAGTAGTACTCTCTCGAACCATATTCTGACAGTACATACCTACAAGTTATTCTAACTTATTTGTTATATTTTGTTTTGTGTATGTTTATAGCAACTGATACACATAGCTTGTGTGTTTTACTTATTTAGCAGGTTAATTCATGACAAACAAGTTGATGATCATGATCATGACAAACAACTGATACACATAGCTTGGATTTTTGGTAAAGCTTCTATATACAAGACTTTAGTTTGTAAATCGCCCTTCCTATCATGTGTGTGGGTTGTGGGTTCGAGTCTCAATTGAGACATTGGTGGTAGTGTAGAATTAGGTGATAGTATATGTTAGTCTTTCAAAAAAACAATGGAAATATCAATTACACGATGGAATTTTGCTAAGGAAAGGAAGATATATTGATGGTGGGAGATGACATGAACTTGTTAAATTTGCACATGAAAGTGCAATGGGGGGTCACTCACGGGTACATGCCACTACTCAAAGACTCTCTGGGACTGTTTATTTTGAATGGAATGCAATGTACGTATGTCAATAATGTAAGTACGGGATTACAACTTCCCCAAGGTTGTTACAATTGACTGAAGTTCAATTCCGGATCGGTTTTGGAAGGTCATTTTAATTGATTTTATTGACGGTTAACAAAATTAGCAGGTTACGCCACCATTCTATTAGTAGCCAACAAGCTTAATAATTCAGGCGTTTCCTTGCTTTGACACACCCTTACACAACAGCTTCGATAACTCATGTTTTTCTGACGCAGATTGTAACCTTGTATGGCATGACAAATAAGATCATTTTCGATTGAGACCTAATTTTCTTATTTAATTTTTGGAAGCTGTTGTTTAAGGCTCATAAGACTTAGTTGACTTATTCAATTGTGTACCGCCCATAATCAGATGGACAGACAGTTCTTAACAGATGCCTAGAGAACTACCTGCGACGTTTTACACAGGAGTCCCCTACTTCTTGGTTCCAGCGGCTTCCCCTGGCGCAATATTGGTACAACACTTCGTGCCATTCCAGCCTCGGAATGTCCCTGCATCAAACTACTGTCTTTGGCCAAAGCCTATATCTGAGCCCAGCCCATCTGATTATATCCACTACCACCCTAAAGATTCGAATAAACAAGTTGTTGATTCAGCTTTAAAGGGGAGAGAAATTGTTGTCCAATTGCTTAGATCTAATCTCACAAAAGCCAACAACAAATGAAGGCCTATGCTGACAAGCATCATACAGAACAAGTACTAATGGTTGGGAACTGAGTGTACTTAAAATTGAAGCCATACAGGCAGCACTTTGTGAAAAAGTTGGTTTTTCATAAGTTGGCCGAAAGGTATTATATTTATGGCCCTTTCCAAGTCATTCAGAGGGTGAGAAATGTGGCTTATAAGCACCAACTTCCCCCACCTCCAAAGTTCATGATGTGTTCCATGTTTCGTTACTAAAGAAAATTTTGAAACACACATCAAACAACTTGCCAGCAGTGACTGACAATTGAGAGTTTGCTCAACAGCCACTGAATGAATATTTTAGATAAGTGGATGGTTAAGAAGAATCGGGTACGATCAGAAGTTCCACTAGACTAACACTGAACCAAAAGATAGTACATGGGATGGGAGGATTTTGAAGAGCTCCTGAAGAATTTCATGAGTTTGACACTTGGGCTCATGACCATCCTTGAGGTCAAGGATGTTATAATGAGGATGGTGTTGTTACGACGTCGTCTTACATAACAGTATAATAATAAGATTCTTTATACTTTAGCAATGAGACCACCAATTGCCAGTTGTATTCTGATTAGTGGTTGACAGAATATTCTAGCTGGCATGTGCCTTGTGATTCTATATAGTTTTCCTGTTAAACTAATGCAAGTTGATAGAACCTTCTACCATGTGCCTTGTGACTTTATGTTATGCTTTTTCATTTACCCTAATGCAAAGTATCATCGATTTCAATTAAATGGAATATCTCCACCAGATCCGCCGTTCTCTGTGTCTGTGTGTGAAGCTTTGCAAATCTCCTAAGCCATTTATCATTCATCAAATATAAGTTGATATTCATATTTGGTGTTGAAATCCAATCGACTTTGCTTGTTCTAGTTCCTTTTAGGGAAATGGACCTTGTTCTTGTGCCTCTGTGAAGATCGTTGCTTCTCTGATCTGCTACTGTGCCTCCACGAAGATCGCTGATTCTCTGATTTGCTATTGTGGCTCCATCTTCTTCTATGACATAGATAAACCCTTCCGGCTTCCGCTGCATCTTTTTGATGTGGTATCTGTTGGTTTTTAATTTTGAAATCTCAAATGCATTTCAACATGTTTTCTAGACTAAAATGAGTTTTCCAGAGCTCTAGAAAACCAAGGTTTTGTTTTTGGTTCTTTCTATGTTTGCTGACATCATTTGACCTTTGAAGGCCGACTTCGTGTTCTTCAATTCTTTGAAAAACTTTGTATCCTTGAGCTTCGTTTGTGTGTGATTTTGGTGGTTTAATAATGGCCAATCAAGAAGGGAGAAATTTGGTGAGTGAAGTCATTGGCTTTGTCATTGAAATTTCATGGTTACCTGAGTGCAGAAACGCTCTAAGGAACCGTTATGGGAATTTGAGGAGGAGAGTGATGCTTTTGTGGCCTTTGTTTCAACAACTCGTTGATAAACAACAAAAATTTGATGATGGTTGTCTTAAAGGGTTAAATGATTTGACAATTGCTTTGAATTCTGTTGTCGAACTACTCAATTCAGTCAAAGATGGCAGTAAGATTATTCAGGTTATGCGAATTGAGAAACTCAAACGCTCGTTTCAGGTTGTAACAACACAGATTGAAGAGGCGCTAAGCCAAATTCACTATGATAAACTTGATTTATCTGAGGATGATTATGAACAGCTTAAACTTGTGCACATGCAATTTAAAAGAGAGAAAGATCAAATGGACTCTCCTAATTTTCAGCTGTTGGGAGATTTGGCGCTGCTGCAAAGAGATTTGGCGCTGCTCACGACTGAGTTTACAAGCAACAGTGATAAGGTAGATTCGAAAACAGTCATTGGACTATCTGAAAAGTTGTGTCTTACAACGGATGAGGATCTAGATACGGAGTTGGGGTACAACTTTAAAACGCAGAATGGCGATGATAAAAAGCTATTGAAGATAAGTAAATACATTGTCCATATAATCCGAGATTTTAAGACGACTATGCCAAAGGAGGGAACAGGCGTCATGACACATCAATCTACTGGGATTGTACCAAATGATTTTAAGTGCCCAATATCTTGGGAAGTGATGGGAGATCCTGTGATTCTTTCAACTGGGCACACATTCGAGAGATCATTAATTCGAAATTGGATCAAAGATGGCAAAGAAACATGTCCGAAAACTCGACAGCCCTTGTTTAACATGGCGTTGACTCCAAACTATGCTATCAAGAAAAGTATAATTGCTTATTCCTGTACTCGTAATGGTGGTTCGGAGTGTGATCGGACTGTGATTAGTTCATTAGTCCAGAAATTTGAGTTACCCGAGTACAGATTCAATTTACGGGAGCATATGTATGGAAATTTTATGAGGATAATACCACTTATGAGCCCTTTGTTTGAAGAGTTTGAAGAAAATCAATCAAAACTCAATGATGGTAATCTTATAGGGCAACATGATATGGTAGTTACTTTAAAATCGGTTATGGAACTTCTTAAATCAGTCTATGATGATAGTAAGATTTTTCAGGTGTTGAAAATTAAGAAAACTACAGACATGTTTCATGAAGTAGCTACAAAGATCGAAGAGACACTTAGCCAAGTTTATAACAATAAATTTGGTTTATCTGTGGATGTTTATGAACAGTTTAAGCTTGTGCACAAACAATTTATAGGAAAGCGAATGGATTCTCCATATATGCAGCTGCAGGGAGATTTGGCTATGGTGAGTGAGGGAAAAAAGCCGGATCTCGAAATGGTCAAACAACTATGCGAAAAGTTACAGCTTGTCACGATTGATGATATAAAGAGGGAATCGATTGCGATTGAAATGGGCGTAGCAACTTGTGGATACCCTAATGATTCCATTGACATTTTGTTGTCTCTTCTAAAGACAATTAATGATTATGTGATGTTGGGATATCCTAAATTTGATATGTTCAAGTGGAAAGAGATCTCCTTGACACATGAATCTCGTGTTATACCAGATGAATATCGGTGCTCAAAGTCTCTTCAACTGATGAAAGATCCCGTGGTGGTTTCAACTGGGCAGACATACGAGAGATCAGCTATTCAAAAATGGCTGGATGCCGGACACAACACATGTCCAAAAACTCAGCACATGTTGTCACACACGGTGCTGACTACGAACTATGCCTTGAAGAATGTAATTGCTTTGTGGTGTAATCGTAATGAAGATGAGCTGCCCGGACGTAACATCAACCCGCGCCAGAGTAGTTCGATTGATTCGTTAATCCAGAAACTCGCCAGTAAGCACTCCGATGAGCAAAGGTTGGCGGCTTGTGAGCTTCGATTATTAGCCAGAAATGTTGATGCCAGAGAATGTCTTGCTAAGGCTATTCCACCCTTGGTAAAACTGCTAAGATCTCCAGATGGTAGGACTCAAGTACAAGCTGTCGCTGCCCTGATGAACTTGTCGGTACACGTAGCTACAAACAAAGCATTGATTATAAGAAATGGTGCGTTACCTTCTATTGTATATGTTTTGGAGAATGGAAGTACAGAAGCCAGAGAATATGCAGCATCCATCATTTGTGGCTTGTTGTTTGTAGATGGAAACAAATTCGTCATTGAACAGGCGGGTGCAATACCACCACTCATTAAAATTCTAGAAGAAGGAACTCCTCGAGGGAAATTCGCTGCAGCTGCCGCCATTCATAAGCTCTGTGTCTGTAAAAGATTATTAAAGATTATCCTCGAGGCAGGAATTGTTACGTCATTGAAGATATTGCTAAAAGATGCTGGGGGTTGGACAAAGGACAAGGCATTGTCGATTTTGTCAAAACTTGCTAGTGACCAAGAAGGGAAGACGGCTATAAGTAAAGCTGAGATAATGCCAGTTGTAGTGGAGGCGTTACAGGCTAGGACATCTTGGAGCTGTGAAATCGCCTTGCTGGTTTTGTGGAACTTTTATGGAGGCAACGATGTTTTTTCTTTGAAGATCATCAAGAAGCTTGGAGCAGAAGTGGCGTTAAAGGAATTGTCTGAGAAGGGAACGGATAAAGTCAAGGAAAAGGCAAGTCTACTTCACGAGAGATTGAATGAGATGCAGCAAGAGTTATGAGAAAAGGAGATCGAGTTTATGTCAACGCTTCTAGAGGTATCCCTTTTAAATTCACTATCTAGAAATGATCTTTTTGTGTTTTCGAGTTAAGAGTTTTACATGACTGGGTTGAGGCAGAAAAGCAAATAAAGGCATGAAAATTTCTCAACATCATTGTTATGATTGTTAGGTGTTTTTAAGTTAAAGCTTCCCACATTCAGTTTTCTCAACATGCCCAGATGCAAAGCATGACACTTTTATCACTTTTATCGGACAAGCTTATGGCTTGTAGTCACCCAGCAAAATCTGATATATGGTGCCCAGAGTCGAAAAGCAGATGATGAAAAACAAACTAAACAAATTAAACAGGTCACAGAACTTTTAAAAATGTGTGTAGACTGTAGTAGTCAACCATCATGTGCAATTAGCAAGACATAACTCATGAACCAAGAATCCTTGCATGAACCTCATTAAAGGAACCACACCTGAAACAAAGCCCGAGTGGTTCCATCCGGCTGAGACATGGGTCATATTGAAGTTGTTTAAAGCATCCACAGGTTTTGGTTTTAAGGCTGTTGACCAGATTTTCTTGGCCAAGTTGCCCCCAGATGTGCCCCCTCCCCAAGTCGACGCCTTTTTACCTGCAAATGAATAGAACACCCACTGACCAATATAAATACTTAAACATATGCATGACAACACACACACACACACACAAGGGCTAGAATAAACTCCAAATTTGACAAATTTGTTGCAAACCAAGATTATCTGACAGTGAGATCATCCCAAAAGTGGATTGTAAGTGTCTACTTATTCTTCTTGGGTGCGATTAAAGGTAGCTTTCTGGAAAAGTTTAAGCTGCAAGTTCACCTTATTCGTGCTAAAATAGGCCAAAAGAATACAATAAGATTCGATGTTGGATTGAAAGAAATCAATGCAGGGAGGCTCCAGAAGATGTTAGAAACAGCAACAGGAGATAAAAGAGGATAAGACTTAAGAAATAAGAAGTCGCTCAACCTCTTTATAGGTACAAACAAACCGACTCTTAAGCATTCATATATGTACCATCAATGTACATTATACCATAGTAAATATGCCATGGAAATGAGGAATTAAGAAACCAAGCTGACTGTGAATTAGTAAAAGTAATCCAAAGAAGGAATAACATGTAAACTACCAATTGACGACCATTAGAATTTAGATTTCATTTCGTCCATGAACTTACAGGCTTGAATCGTAATTTACAAGAAAATATAGAATAAAACCCTTAAAACTGCAACTGAAAGAGAAAAGAGAGTACGTGATGATCAATATGATACCTTGAAGTGATTGATGTAACACAGTCTGCCGCTTACGTTTGTACTGCTCTCAATCTTAATTGTCTTCTCCAAATCATATACTTTCTTTGTGACTTTCAAAACTCGAATGATGTAAAAGTTATCATAAATTTTCAAAAAATGCGTAGAGTGTAGACTAATAAACTGCACCAATAACTAGTCGATCAGATCTGATTTTCAAAACACGGGTAAATATAATAGAACATAAATAGGCTATCATTCATTATAAAGTAAAGAATGATTTATGTTTTATAACAAAACAAGGGCAGTGTTACATGTTGAGTTCTTTAAGTTTAAAAAAATGCCATGTAAATATCTTGACAACATTGAATATGCATGAAAATGTATTTATTTGAAAATGATTTTCTTTACTTTTTATAAAATAATAACTAGATTATAAAAGTTTTTAATGGAGAAGCTTTGCAACAGACCAAACTTACCTCTTTCTTAGGGTGGACTGAGTGGGGTGTGGTACGTAGCGGCATAGATGCCAAATGGCATCGACATGGCAATGAACAACCTCCCATGCGGTATTACGATTTTTTGTGCCAGCACAGCATCCTGGTATCGAGAAAGATGAAGAGAAAGATAAAGAGACCAGTTTGTGTGTTTTCTTAAGTAGGATAGAAAAATGATGGTTGCAGTACATATACACACACCAATGGTCCAAATTATCACACCTTAAGGCAACAGAAAACTCATTAGTTTCCTCTTGTCAAAATTTGGTTTTGTATAGTTGTAAATATTTTTTTATTTAACAGAAAAACATTTTCAAATAAACTATTAAAACACATTATAATGCAAAAAAATTTGGAAAGCTAAAAATGAAACCATATTTTAAATATGTTTTCAAACTCTAACGGGTTTTTGATACAGTGAAACTGTATGGAATGGAGTCGTTTAACTTACAAGTTTTTCACTAATGATAGTTATACATGAACAAAGATTGACATAGAAAATCAAATAAAATTTATGAAAGTGTGGTATTATGGTTTTTGATAATCTTCTTTTTGATAAGAAAATAAAAGAAATAAAAGTTATACTAAAAAAAATCAATTCTCTACTCAGTTTTATTGAGAATCAACACTTTCGTCACATGATAAAAAAAGTTTGTAAATCTCATTTAATTTCATTCTATCAATTTCAGTGTATCAAACAGCCCTAAGGTTGTGTTTGCTACATTGTTATCAGAGAGAGGGAGAGGGAGGGAAAGGAAAAACTCCATTCCTTTCCATCTGCAAAATGTTGATTGTTTGAATAGACGGAATTAAAAAACCTCATTGATGGTCAAAATTCCAAGCGATCTCTTTCCATCCAACTTTGGAAAATCGTTTTTTACTATTTAAAAACCATGAAAAACCTTTTCTTAAATCTATCGTTGGAGCAATACGAAAATTGACATAACCGCTCCTTCCATGATAACCGATTATATAATTATATGTTATTTAAAGTACCACCAATCTGTCGCACATCCAACGTAGAGGAGTTAAATCAAATGACACGTGGTTAAGGTCCATGTTAGACTTAGACCTGTTAATAGATTAATTTTGATCCAAATCTAATTACATGCTTCAATAGGAAAAAAAAACAATTTAATAATTCATTTCATAATCCAATAGATCGATTAATTTAATTGGATCAACAAGTGAATCGATCCATGATTCTTTGGGTTGATCCATTTAATTAATATTTTAATCATGTCACTTACCGAACGCCACCATCACCACAACACTAGCAACTGCCACCCACATCCACCACCATCGCCGCCACCGCCACCACAACGACCGACACTGCCACCATCGACACCGTCATCGCCACCGCAACTGCCGCCACTACCATTACCGTTGTCGCCAGCATCGCATTTTGGGGCGGGGCAGGTAGGTGAGGGTAGAGTGTGGTGGGTGGGGTGGATGAGTTATGGTGGGGTAGAGTAGGGTAGATGAGGGGTGGAAAAGGTAAAGTTGGGGTTAGGATGGGTAGGGTGGGGTCATGGCGGATTGGCGGTAAAGGATGTATATAGAGTAATATCAAAATTGAAAAATTAAATAGGTCTATCTGAATCATAATATATCTTATTATCTTTGTAATTTAGTTAGATCACGGGAAGATCATGATCCATTGATTAATGAATGATGGATCATGATCCAATCTAATCCAATGTCAAGCCTAGTCCATTTGTATAGGGAGCCCGAACCTCTGGTATCTATGTTCCCAACCATTATGTTACGATCGTGGATTGTATTTTCAAATATCGACATGACCAAAACAACAAACTATTTAATAGCTTGGGCATCAAGTTATTCTAACATTTGGATTCATATTTTCATCAGAGAAATCGAGCTAATGCTTGCAAGTACATTCAAGACTGAATATGCATCAACTAGCAATATTAAACTAGATGATAATGAACAAAATCAGGTGATGTAAACTGCTTTGAAATAATAGTGAGCAGCAATTCAACATGAACATGAACAGAGCTCATTGTCACTTTTTAAATTCAAATATTCAATGGCAGCTAAAGCAGTCACTTCTTGTTAGAAAATTTGGAGAATTTCGATTGCTTAGTAAACAGAGAATCGTGATTGATCACTTTCAGATTTAAATATTTCGACGATGCAATCGGATAAAACTATGTTAAACTAGAACATAGAATTTTGAAGTTATGAAATAAGTATCTATGTTTTTTCGCGACCAAATTGAGGGAAAACCACCCTCACCAACCGACAATTTCAACAATCAGATAAAACTCTATTAAACTAGAACAGAGAATAAGTATCTATGTTTTCTCGTGACCAAAATTGAGGAAAAACCACCCTCATAAAATTGGCGGGAAAACAATCACCAACCGATACAACGGTTAAGTTCAGCAGAAAAATAACTACCGGGACAAAACCGGTTACCAGGTTTTCGACGCCAGCGAGAGGCTTTGCCCCCCAGGTGTTCAGGGACAAACATCAGTTTATTTTAAATTATGATAAATTCAAACAAGTCTATCTGATATTTATCAATATTAGATCGGTCACCAATTTAATCTCATCGAACTTAAATAATATTGGATCACCAACACTTTGTAATCAAATCCACCAACCAGAACGAATAGAGTTCATAATCGACATAGCTTTGTCAAAATAATTAAACAGATAAACAATGTGATTAATAATTCGTAGATCTTTTTATGTTTGGCTACAAATCTACATCAATTCAATTCATCTTATTACTCTCGAATTTTAACAATTTATGAAGAGGCAAAATCAAATCTAGAAGAAAATCTACAACTCACTATTTATCAATTGGTCTTGGATGCATCAGGAACAGGAAACAAACCGGCTCCGGCCGCTCCACGAGGCGGTGAAAACCCTAGAAATTTCTGTAAATTCGTCCTGATACTGATCGAACATAAGAAATACAAAAACGCCATCGAGCAATCAGTCGGATCGTCTCCTTGCAAACCTCTATGACTCATCTTCTGAACAATCCTTATCGGCACAAACGGTAGCTTCGCAACCGTTTTCCCTTCGTACAGACTATTCAGGAGGCCGAAGACAACAAACAGAACTAGTGCAACGACGGCGCCGGATTTGAATTTGAAGAGCGATAAATCTCTGCTGGTCTCTTTGAGCGAGGTCTCGACTCGGTCGATCTTTTTCGTTTTGGATTTTTTCAGAGCGTTTAGATCGGATTTCATGGATTCGAGCTTCTTAGAGGCTTTATCAATGGCTGATTTGAGAGATTTGTAAGAGGTGCGGCGGTAGATCAAGAGCCATGAGATAGCTTCGCATACAATGGCGGTGAAGAAGGAGATTCCGACGATGGTTATGCTGTCGGAGTAGTTGACGTTTGAGAAGAACGGCGTTGCCATTGTTGAGGATGCGGAATTGAGAAGCGGCAGAGTGAGTATCATACATTATATATATATATATATATATATATATATATATATATATATATATATACATTGGTGAGAGTTTGTATTTAACACAATTGTGACGCTTCGCTGAGAACGACAAACTCGAAGTTGTTACGGTTTTTTTGGCCTTTTTATTCGTACGTTTAAATTTTAAAATCAATACCTGTGTGTATATATAGATGGATCATTGCAGAACCTAAATTTAGTGTAGAGCTGTATAACCAATGTCGCCTAATGATTAGGTTAATCTAATGGTCTTAATAAAACAAGCAAGTTTGGAATTAGTGAAATAAATTTGGTATTAGTGATAATTTAATTCGGGATAAAAATGGAAGAGATTAGAATTAGCAACAAGATTGACATTAGCAAAATAAATATCCTTTTTATTTAAATTAAAATAACATTCATATGATTAACTTTCAAATCAAAAAAATTATATCATAAAAACGAGAATTTATTAAAACGAGACCGATCATGATATATTTTTTTCGAAAAAATTTTACGTATTTATTTTTCGTAAAAAAAACTTTTACCCAGACCACGATGCAATATAGCATGGGGATATCATTCAATGTCGAATGAACATTTGTTATCGTATATTCAACGTCGAAGTAATACTATATATCATATATGCAACATTGCATATACATTCAATATTAACAAAGCCAAAATAATGGTCAAAATTAGTATTCAAAGTTGGTGGATTTCACGAGAACCAATGTTGTAGAAATCGCTAGGCGGGAGTCGGCCGGCCGACTATTTAGTAGGATTGGAATTTTTAGTATGTAAATTTCAGAATTACATATGTAACATGTTCAAAAATACTAAGATATAAATATAGATTAATTAAAAAATAATCAAATAATAATTAATAGTATTCTATAATTAGAAGTCAAGGTTAATCATTTAAATATTTCAAGGTAACAACCTAAATTTTAATTAATTTAGATTAATTATATATATATATATATATATATATATATATATATATATATATATATATATATATATATATATATATATACATATTAAAGGGCAATCTAATAATTAATTTAATAATAAAATATATATGTAAATTATTTAGAGACCCACTACTCTTGCTTTTTAATGACGTCTGACTTTCATTGAGAGAGATTCTATTGCTTTCTCTCCCGTGCTCGTTTCGTATCTTATGCGTTTCCTTTTCCTTCTGCGGCGCTTCCTTTTCCTTATGTTGCGCTCGCCGCTTCCCTCTCACTCCGGCCGCCGCTACTCACTCCGACCGCCACTACTGCCTCATCGGTCTCTATCGACATATAAGGTACGTGTATCTCTATCTCATCCTTTTTCTTCATCACCCATATTCAAGGCCGATTTCAACCGCCTGGAGCCGTCCAGAGCCGCCTAGGTCCGCCTTTGACTGCCGCCGCCTATTTAGTCCGATCTGGTCTGAGTCGTAGCGGTAGTATCCCGATTCCTGCCTAGTCGCCGATTAATTGTCCGACTAGACCTATTTTTGCAACATTGACGAGAACAATTATGATATATTTTTTTCGAAAATATTTTACGTGTTTATTTTTTTGTAAATTTTATTTTACCCAGACGACCATTCAATATATTATATCGAGATCATTCGATGTCGAATTAAAGTTTATGTGACACCCTTGCCACAATAACCACCATTACAACTCACCCAGGATTAATCACCAAACATAAATTACATAATGATCTGATAACTTAATTAAAGTGCGGAAGCATTAAAATACAATAATAAAATAATACAAATTTGTCAAACACCCTATGGTGCTACAAGGTTACATTTCTAAGTCTACATACTCAAAGTATTACATCATCCCAAATTTATTACAACAGTAATTCCATAAACCAAATACCAAGTTAAACAGTAGAAATCTTCAAATACTTCAACAAACGTCCTAGCTAGATGGTCCCGCAGCGGATTTCCCTTTTCCTGTAAAAATGCAACAACTGAAGGGGTAAGCGAATTGCTTAGTGAATACCATAAGATTGTACACATTCCACAAATCTTTATGATGCCACCCAGAGTAACCGCGATATCACATACCGTATACTCCACACGTACTCAAAGTACGCAAACCTGAGCCGCAGCTCCTTCGAGCTGACACTCGGCATAAGAAAACCAACCATCTGAGGCAGACATTACATCGGGGATGACTTACTGTCTATCCTGACCACAGAGGTGTCAAACTCTTGGTCATATAGCACAGTAACATCAGAGTACAGATGCGACCACGCAGGTCCATCAAAAGGATGCACAACAAATGAACGGACATGCAACAAGTATGAATGTGCATCAACATATACGCAAGTTAGTAGAGTGCCAAACAAATATGAAACAACATGCCTCAGCAGGCAATGCAAACATAAAGCAGATGCAGACATGTTAAAATCAAAGGTACTCACAGTGGGTGCGTTATTATACTTCAAGTTATCTTATTTCTCTTCGGGCTTTCAACCGGATCCACAAAGTACCCCACTGTGGGTTAAACAACACCACAAGGGACCTGTTTCATTTCCATATGTAAAACATATCATCATTATATGTTCTTTAACGAATTACCATCAATTTGTACAAATAAAAGTGTTACAACAGTCGGAACCGTCATCCGAAACTTACATTTTAAATCTCATCATTTAGTGTGTTATCGATCCCAAATAACCCTTCATTATATACCTTAATATGGTACAAAAGATATCCCAAAAGTGTGATTATTTGACTATCAATTCGGGTCCTTTTAAACCCATCCGAATTACCCAAGAAATGCTAAGAACTCGCCGAGTAGGCTTAGGGAACTCGCCGAGTTCCAGTCCGAATTCTGGACCCTTAACTGAATTTCGGACCCATCCGGATTGGGTTGACCCATCCGAATTCGGGTCCATCCGAGTTCGGTTCTTTATATGATTTCGGTCCTATCCAATTTCGGGTCTCATCCGAATTCGGGTCCCAACCGAATTCGGATCCAACACTTATGAATTTTTGAAGATTTGTTCATATGTTCTTGAGAACTCGCCGAGTTCCCCCATGAACTCGCCGAGTTCACATGCAGGTTTGCAGGTCGCAACTACGGGTTTTGCACTTAAAATTTTCAAAAACTCAATTCAAGCAACATGCAATCCATAATAATGTTATATTAACATATATTGATTGTTTCTACATCATTTTCCCTATCATTAACACCCAAATTCGTCCATATTGAACCAAAATATGAACTTTTCTTCAAGAACACAAAAACTTACAAAAGTTAAGATTTCTAACATTTTAGGACGAATTATCCAACGATTCTTGTTTCTGGAGCTTCAGTGATGCTCAATTGATGATTCCCAACTAATATTACATACATGCATCAACGATTTCTCAGATTAAAAATCCAAATTTTGAACCTCAAACTCTCAAAATAAAGCCCAAATTGAGATATAATGTTTCTTACCTTAATTCCTCTTGAATCTTGTTAATATATAGCTTTAATCCACGAATTTAATTCGACAACTTCAATTTTCAGCAAGTATTTTCCAGAGATTTTAGAGAGATATTGAGAGAGTTCTTGAGTTGTAGAGAGAGAGAGAGAGAGAGAGAGAGAGAGTTCAAAAATGAAAGACCAATGTTCTTTTATTCCATATTTTTGACTTTTGACACTTTTAGCCCCTCAACTTATCCGGTTCCATTAAATACTGATTTTTATCATAATTTTCATCATCATTAACTTTTTAACAAATATACTTAATAACTAAATTTAAATTCTCAAATTTCTTAATTTCTTAAAATAACAACCAACTTCCAAATATCCAGATACATAAACATTTTTAATAATTTAACTTAATACAAAAATTCATCTAATCATCCCAATTACAATTAAATCCGAGGATGTTACAGTTTATATTACACACTCAACGTCGAAGTAATACAATATATCATATATGTAACACTGCATGTACATTCGATATTAAAAGAGGTAAAAAATGGTCAAAGTGGGCAATCAAACTTGGTAGGTTACTATTAGTTCAATGTTAATTGAATAATTACCATATTAGTCCTAGTGTTATATTATAATCCAATAGTTTAGATTGATTCTATAGTTTTGCACTAAATTAAGATTCTGCAATGATCCCAACCCTATATATATAATTGTATAAATTAGATTAATGGCAAAAGGGTAAATAGTTGGACAATTTTATGTATCTTGTGCATTATAGAAAAAAAACAAGAAATGACATTTTGGGTAATGTGCAAAGCTCATTAAATTTAATATTTCAACAAATAATCAAATAATAAAGGCTAAATAAATTCAATTGATACATTTCCAAATTTAACAAAAAGTACACAAATTCAAAAAAAATTATGGAGATCGATGCTTTTCATCGTTAATCGTGTTTATCTATGCATCGTGTTCAAAAAAGACGCATTTAACAAAAAAAAAATACACAAATTCATTTATGCATTGTGTTCAACTTGTTCATGATTCATCTGTGAATCGTGCTCGTCGTTCATATTCTTCATTCATCTATGCATCGTTCATATTCTTCATTCATCTAGGCACGAGCACTGGTATGGGGACTGGGATCAACACGAGCCCATCATTCTGCAGAATTGCCCCTTCGAGAACAACTGGCATGAATGATAACTCTGGTTCTATGACTCGCTACCGAACCTCAACCCGGTTTGTGGTGCTAACCCTTTTGATTCCGGGGCTGGTTTGGGCAAGGCTGATGTAAGGTCGATATGATATGACATGTATGTTAATGTTATGGATGATATTTTGCCACGTTTTCGTTGTAATCTCAGAAGGCAGCAACCATGTATCGATTGTATTTCCGTAGGAGTAGACTCGACCTTCTGTATATCTAAAGAGGCATCTATTTTTATTGTAATTTCGTCAGCAGTTTAATTGTTTGAATCTTGGTATGCATTGGGTACAAATCTCTAATGGCACGTGTCTTGGAATTCGACGGCATAATTCTTCGGTAGTATTGATATTATATGATGGATTGATAAATTATTACTTTTTAGTTCGTTGGTCTTCCACAACATATTAATCATATTATTATTAGCTAAACACACTTTAAATTCATGGGTGATTACATGATCAAAATATGGTGAAGGTTAACAACACATAGGCATTTGGTCTAGTGGTATGATTCTCGCTTAAAGTGTGGCTATTTTGGTAAAATGTATATTAAATGGCTAAAAAGTGAATAAAGGTGTGAGATTTGGCTATTTTAGTAATTATCCCTATATTTTATGTAAATTATTATGTAATCTACATGGATTATCATGTAATCTACGTATATTCTATGTAGATTATCATGTAATCTACGTAGAATGTCGTGTAAAATATCAAATATCATATATTCTACGTAGATTAAATAAAAAATATAAAATTATATAAAATTTTATATAGACACATAATATTTCTATATGAAATACGATAATTTTTTAGCAATTAAATAATTTTCTATATATAAAAAATATTTTTTTATAAAAAACGTTTTTTACTATTAAGATCAATTCTCATGAAATAAAGAGAAAATGAAAATGAATAAAAGTAAGAGAGAGAAAGTGAAACAGAGATGCATACAATAAAAAATATGGAGAGAGAAATATAATATTTTTTCTTCCAAAAATATCTTTTTGATCCAAGTGCTCTAAAATGTTCTTAAGTTCTCACCATCTTTAAGGTTCTTAAAAGAACCTCTCCCTATATATATATATATATATATATATATATATATATATATATATATATATATATATATATATATAAGGAAACACTAAATGTCATGTGTCATCTTCATGTTTCAAGGGAAAAAATATATACAACATATTATTTTTAAAATAAAATGAACTAACATGTATATTTAAGAGTAAATTACATAAATGGTTCCTGTGGTTTGCATAAAACTTTAGATGCGGTCTCTGTGGTTTCAATTTTTGCATAAATGGTCCTTATGTTCACTGTTTACTTGCAAAAACGGTCTCTCTGCCGTTAACTTTAACAATCAAATGGTTAAATATTTTATAATGACCATATTACTCTTTTCATTGATAACATTTTGGTCCCTCAAGTTTGTAGTTCATTTTAGTTTTGGTCCCTTAAGTTAATTTTTTATTTAACTTATTATTATTATTAGAGTAAATTACACAAATGGTCCCTGTGGTATGTGGCTTTTTACCCTTTTGGTCCCTCAAACTTTTTTTTTTGCACGAACGGTCCCAAAAAGCGAAACCTTTTACCCCTTTGGTCCCTCTCCCTAACGTCCGTCTAAATATCCGTTTGAGAGTAAGGGTATTTCTGTCTTTTTAGGTGTCCTCTCTTAATGAAACGATGTAATCGTTTAAGTTTTCCCAGTTTGCAATGATGATCCCTATCTGACAGTTTCTTCTACCTCGCTTCCCTCCATTTTTCTACGTTCGGCCTGAGCTCAGTTCATCTTCTTCTGAAACCCTGAAACCCTAAAAAACGAAAGCAATCTGCTTCCCTCCATATTTGTAGCTGACCGGCGATCAAAACCCGAAAAAGACAAACAATGTGGAGACTACGCAAAGGAAACTATGAAATCGACTTGCAACAGCTTTATGGTATGTTCTGATCCTGAAATACCACTTTGTATTGTTTAGAAATACGATAGTATTCATGGCCTGTTATTATTTTTGGGAAAAAACTGAAACTTTTCATAAAAGTATTTTCATTGATTCCCCTGTTTTTTAATGTTTAATACAGGGACCAATCAGTCTATGTTTTCGATTAAGGTTCATCACGGTGGTGTGTTTACTAAATTTCCTAATAGGTCATATGTTGGGGGTAAGGTAAGCTATGTAGATGATGTAGATATCGATGCATTTTCAGTGTATGAAATGCATGAGGTAATGGAACAACTACGTTACC
Source organism: Centrapalus pauciflorus (assembly GCA_020465985.1). NCBI lineage: Eukaryota > Viridiplantae > Streptophyta > Magnoliopsida > Asterales > Asteraceae > Centrapalus > Centrapalus pauciflorus. Next base: position 285,933 of record JAANYP010008471.1, read on the forward strand.
TTGATGAAGTTCCAATATATTACCAGTATTTGATACCTAATAGTGATTTGGATTTTGGGCTTAGAGCATTAGGAAATGATGATGATGTTATCCAAATGTCTAAGTATGTTGGTGAAAACAAATTAATGCATGTTTACTGTGAACATGGGATGACTAATCTGTTGTGGTATTACACCCCACCCAAGTCTAAGGTTGTCATTGAGGAGTTACCTGAACCAGAAAGAGATGTAGCTTCAAGAGAATATACAAGACACAGAAAGGGAAAGATGAAGGTAGGAGGTAGTTCATCTTGTAAGAGGCTTTTCTTGGAATGGCATGAGCCTGAGAAAAATGCTTCCAATGATGATACGCAAGAACAAGAGAGAGTTGCAATTGATGCAGTGGAAGAACAACAGAAAGTTGCTATTGATGCAGTGGAAGAACCACAGGAAGTTGCAGTTGTTAGACTACAAGAAGCAGAAGAGGGAGTAGCTAACAATGATGATAGGCAAGAACAAGAAGAACCCCAAGAGGGGATAACACAATCAGAGTCAGTGGTACAACAAGACTTCTTACACGACTTTGATTTTAACTTCACAGACTTTGATCCATTTTTTGGAGATGCTTACAATGATGAGAGGCAAGAAAACATTGATAATGAGCATGACTTAGAAGGAGGAGAGAATGATGATAGTGATTTTATAGTGGATGAAGATAATATTGTGAATGAAGTGGATGTGGATATGAGGGACTTTCTAATGAATGTTGACATAGATGCTGAGTTTTGTGGTAATGAGGTTGAGCAGGATGTTGAGGATGTTGAGGACCAAGACATAGATGTTTTGGATAATGATAGCTTTGATAGTCACTCTGATGAAGGAGAAAGTGAAATTGACAGGAAGAGGAGGAAGTTGTTGAAACAATTAAGGAAGCAACATACAGGTAATGATGGTAAAGTTATTAAGCATAACTTTTTTGTTGGTCAAACCTTTGGGTCTTCTAAAGAAGTGAAACAAGAAATCAAGATGCATGCAATAGAGACAAGGAGGGAGATAAAGATTGTTAAAAATGATAACAGAAGAGTTAGAGCAGTGTGTGTTGGTAGTATACCAACGTTTAGGGCAAAGATGAAAGCATTTAGACAACTTAGGGGTGATTACACACAACAGTATGCTCTGTTACGAGACTACATTGAAGAACTTCAGGCAACAAACCCTGGAACTACTGTCAAGATAGAGGTGGAATCAGAACCTAATCCAGCTTCTCCAACAAGGGTATTTAAGAGGATTTACATATGCATAGGAGCATTGAAAGAAGGATTCAAAGCATGTATGAGGGATTTTCTAGGGTTGGATGGTGCTTTTATGAAAGGCCCTTATCCTGGTCAAGTGTTGACTGCAGTGGGGTTGGATCCAAACAATGGCATTTACCCACTTGCTTATGCCATTGTTGAAGCAGAAACATGTAATTCTTGGACTTGGTTTTTAGAATGCCTTGGTGATGATCTGGATATGTTTCAGAATTCCAATTTCACCTTTATAAGTGATAGGCAAAATGTATGAGGTTGTGCATATTTAAATTTGACCAATCTACTCATTGTTTTCTTGAAACATGGTATCATACCAGCAATCTACTAATTGTTTTCTTGTAACAGGGTATCATACCAGCAATAGCAAAAGTATTCCCATGTGCTGAACACAGGTATTGCTTAAGGCACATTCATGAGAATATGAAAAAGACATGGAAAGGTAGAGCTTACAAGGATCTGATATGGAGGTGTGCAACTGCTTCTACAGTTCATGAATTCCATAAGTCCATGAATGATCTCAAGTTGTTTAACAAAGATGCTCATGAGTGGTTGAATAAAATCCCACCACAACACTGGACTAGATCCCATTTTTCAGGTAACATGATATTTATTGAATTGCATATTTGTTTATTGCTTCATAATTATTTAATAATCTTTAGTTACTTTTAAAATAATCAGGTAGAGCTCATTCAGATATGTTGCTCAACAACTTGTGTGAGGTTTTTAATAGTAAGTTAGTACACGGTAGGGACAAGCCCATAATAACTGCCTTGGAGTTCATTAGAGAGTACTTGATGAAGAGGTTAGTTAATGTTCAGAAAGTGATTGACAAATCTGAAGGTCCACTAACACCTAGTGCAACAAAACTTTTTGAGAGCATCAAGAAGGATGCTAGAGAGTATAATGTATTGTGGAATGGTGATGATAAATTTCAAGTTAGTGGACCTTGGCAAGATCAATGTGTTGTGGATGTAAAAGAAAGAGTTTGCAGTTGTAGGAAGTGGGAAATCACTGGTATTCCATGTAAACATGCTGTAGCAGCAATGTGGAATATGGCTGTTAATGGACAAGATGTTGACTTACCTGAAACATGGGTTCATAAGGTTTACAGGCTTGAAACATGGAAAAAAGTTTACTCATTCAAGATTAATCCTATAAAAGGGAGCAGCATGTGGCCTAAATGTCCATGTCCAACAACTCTTGTTCCACCAAAACATCACAAGCAAGTGGGAAGACCAACCAAGAAAAGAAAGAAAGCAGCTGAAGAGGGAGAGAATCAGGAGAATGCTACTGACATGGTTAAGGGAGGGAAGCTTTCAAGAGCTTTGAAGACAGTAACATGCAACAAATGTAATAAGAAAGGGCACAATTCCAGGACATGCAAAGGTCAACAACCAGGCAATCAAAGGCAGAGACAACAAGGTGCAAGTCAGTAAGCCATGGAAGGGATAGGAGCTGCAATCAAATGTTTTATGATGTTTTAATTTGAGACACTGTTTGAATTACTATCTATTGTGTAATAACTAGTAATGATTTGAGACATATGTTATTGGTTTTAATGTTTGGTGGTGATTTATCACAGTACGTATGATATGGGTTTTAATGTTTATGAGACTTATGTTGTTTGTTTGGTGTCACTTTCTTTGAACCAATGCTACAAATGAAACCAGATTTACAAGTGAACAAATAACATGTAAAAGGATAATTTTTTTCATTCATTTCTTCATAACAGAGAGAATTACAACCTCAAAAGAAACCATCACCACTACCCATTACATCAAAACAGGGACCATTACATCAAAATAAGCCATTACAGCTACAAAAAGTCCCAACATACACGCCTGACATCTACATCAAAGACATCAACCTTTATACTTACATCAGAGCTACATAAATGGAAAATGCAATCCAACTAACAACCAACCACATCTTCAGCTTTGCAACTTCTCTTTCAGCTTGAAACCACAGAACTTCAACACTGTTCTTAGCTCGCAAAAGACCAGGAATGATTTCGGTTGCACGAGGACACATGGGAGGATCCACCCATCCAATAAAATTGCAGGTTTACTCCTATAGAACATCAACATTATATGAAAAATACATAACAGGAAGCTCCAAACCCTTACAACAACTAAAAACTTACCACATCAGGACGGCTCCAGAATCTACGACCAGGATTACGGGAAGTCCATGAAGTTCGTATCGTTGCTACCTTACCACATCCACACATCACCATTGTTAACTTGGGGAAGATGATCAACAGAGAGTGAGCAGAGCGAGAGAGAGGCGACAACGGTATTGAAAGAAGAAGAAGATGATTATTTCGTCTATATATTAATATAGAGAGGACACCTAAAAAGACAGAAATACCCTTACTCTCAAACAGATATTTAGACGGACGTTAGAGAGAGGGACCAAAGGGGTAAAAGGTTTCGCTTTTTGGGACCGTTCGTGCAAAAAAAAAGTTTGAGGGACCAAAAGGGTAAAAAGCCACAAACCACAGGGACCATTTGTGTAATTTACTCTTATTATTATTATTATAACTATTATTATTATTTATTATTAATAATTTAACTTTTTACATATTAATTTTTTTGTTTATTAAGTTTCCTATATTTTAATATATTTTTTAATCTAAATTACAAACTTAATAACTTTTTTATTATAAACAATTGTATCAAATTAGAATCGATTTTCTTTTTTAGCTTTTTCAAGTAAAAATTCCAAACATTTTATATTGTAGTTTTCCAAACCATAAATTTTTGAACATTAAGCTTTTATATGTTATTTCAAACGAAAAGAAGTTACTAACCGATTTTTTGTTTTGGAAAACGAAAATAAATATAAACAATTCTGTTATTAGTTTTTGCAAACGAAAAAACTATGAATAATTCTGATTTTCAGACTTTCCAAACAAAAAAGTCATTTTTCTAGTTTTTCGAACCAAACCATTACCTTTTATTTTTTTTTCTCCGAACGAAAAACTACGAACCATTGCGTTTTAAAGTTTTTTAAAAAAATAATATAGTGTGTAGCCTTTTTGTTCGGAAAAACTAAAAAAAATGGAATGGTTTGTAGTTTCTTACGATTGGAAAAAGTTAAAAACGTAATGATTAGAATAATATAAAAATCTAACAAAAAGAATAGACCCTTTTTGATTTTTTTACCTTTTTCCAAATGTAGAAAATACGCTTTTTCAAAAAATGAAATAGTTTATTTTTTTGTTCGATTTTTATGTTATACTAATCATTACGTTTTTAACTTTTTCAAATCGTTAAAAACTTCAAATGATTCCATCTTTTTTAGTTTTTCCGAACGAAAAGGCTACACACTATTTCATTTTTTGAAAAAACTTTAAAACGTAATGGTTCGTAGTTTTTCATTCGTAGGAAAAAAATAAAAGGTAATGGTTTGGTTCGAAAAACTAGAAAAATGAGATGATTTTTTTTGTTTGGAAATATTGAAAATCAGATTGTAGTTTTTTCGTTTGCAAAAAATAATAACAGTTTGTTTGTATTAATTTTCGTTTTCCAAAACAAAAAACCGGAATGGGTTGAATCTTCTGGTGCAGGAAAAAATAAAAAACAGATTGGTTTTCGTAGCTTTTTACGTTTAGAAAATGAAAAACTAAAAACATGAATAGTTAGTAACTTTTTCCATTTGTAAAAACAAATATAAGCTAAAGGTTCAAATTTATTTGGTTTGGAAAACTATAATATAAATTTTTTGTAATTTTTTTCATTCAAAAAAGCTAAAAAAAAAAGAAATGGATTCTAAATTGTTACTATTGTTTATAATAAAATAAATAAATAATTTTGTAATTTAAACTAAAAAATATATTAAAATATAGGAAACTTAATGAACAATACATTAATATGCAAAAAGTTAAATTAATAATAAATAGAAATAACAATAATAATAGTTATAATGGTAATGATGATGATGATGATAATAATAATAATAATAAATGAGTTAAATAAAAAAATTTACTTGAGGGACCAAAACTAAAATGAACTACAAACTTGAGGGACCATAATGTTATCAAAGAAAATGGTAAAATGGTCATTATAAAAGATTTAACCATTTGATTGTTAAAGTTAACGACAGAAATACCATATTTGTAAGTAAACAGTGAACATAAGGACCGTTTATGCAAAGTTGAAACCACAGGGACCGTATCCAAAGTTTTATGCAAACCACAGGGTCCATTTATGTAATTTACTCTAAATATCTTTTTGATCCAAGTGATCTAAAAGGTTCCTAAGTTCTCATCATCTTTAATGTTCTTAAAAGAACCTCTCCATATATATATATATATATATATATAGGGTTAGGTTCTATGGGGCACCTGTGTGCATCCTGCAACTTAGGAACCTATATACACCGTTAGATCTAGAAAATGAATGGCTAAGATTACAATGGCAAAAGGGTAATAAAGATGAAATTTGTGAACGCATTATGATGCACGATTTACATATTAGATGTGCATAAGGGTATTTTCGGAAAAACTATACATCAAGTCAACTCAAAATTAAATTTATATTGATTGAATATTTAATTCAATAATCAAGTATTAAATGCTAATAAATTTATAAAATGCACTTCTAAAATTAAAAAATTCCAATTGAACAAAAATCCAACATGATGCTTCATCATCTTCATTGACTGTGCATCTTCGTATTTATCTTTCCCGGGTTATGCATCATCGTGTTCATATAGAGCACCAGGTTATGCATCATCGTGTTCATACTATGCATCTTCGTATTCGTCTTCTTCACATCGTATACGTTCATAGGTTCATGAGTTCAACGTGATGCATCATTTTCATCTTCATCTCATCATCGTCTTCTCAAACTCGTCGGTCGATTGTATGTGAGAGAGAGAGAGAGAGAGAGAATAATATATGGAGAATGGTTAATGAGATTGATTTAGTTTCCTATTTTAATCCTAATCAATTAATTGAAGAATAATTAATTTTTTCAAATAAAGTATTCCAATATTACCCTTATTGCATCATTTGTAAACAAGCAATGCATTTTTGGTTCCCATTTGGTTCCCGATGCATATGGTGCCCCATAGAACCTCAATCTATATATATATATATATATATATATATATATATATATATATATATATATATATATATATATATATATATATATATATATATATATATATATATATATATATATATATATATATATATATATAAAACTTCCATGGAGTCCCATATTAGAGTGGAGTCCTAGAGTCCATATTAAATGTGTATGTTTATTACAATAAAATATTTTATTTCATGCAAAAATGTAATATATAAATGTTCAAAAGTGTATTATTGTTGAACAATTCACATAATTTGAAGTTCATTACGATAAAAATGTTATATTTCATGCAAAAATACAATATGCACATGTTCAAAGTGCATCATCAGATCACATGTGCATATTGTTTAAATTTTATAATTTTGCATGATATAGAATTTTTTTTTATCGTTATAACTTCAAATGATGTGACCTCGTCGATTGTAATGCACTTTTGAACATGTGTATATTATAGTTTTGTATAAAATAAAATATTCAATTGTAATGAACATGTACATTTAATATGCGAGTCCATGAAACTTAACCATATATATATATATATATAATAAGGAAACACTAAATGTCATGTGTCATCTTCATGTTTCAAGGGAAAAAAATATATACAACATATTATTTTTAAAATAAAATAAACTAACATGTATATTTAAAAAGATAGATATAACTGATATATTTAAGAAATTACTGTATTTTTTTTATTATAAATACTTATATGGTTTGATTTTAAATGTATACGCATTTTATGTCATAATTTATTTATCAAAAACCCTATCTACAAAATAAGTAAATTTATAAAGTAATTAATTTATAAGGCATCAACTCCAACCATTTATCATATGGATTTAAAAGTTATTTTGTGCTTCATCTTTAGAGAGTAGATACCATCGCTTTGTGCGTTCCTCTTCTTCACTCGTTCGACAATGGGTACCGCTCATCAGCTCCGACCACCAATCATCGTCTCTAACAACGGTCTACTATTATAGTTTTCTCGGTATCTCTCATCTACTCGAACTCGATCGTCACCAAACACCATCATCGCCTCAAGATCTGCTTAAACTCAATATCTGGTTGTTTGAAGATCTGCCTCCTAAACTCAGAATCTATTAACATGAAGTTTTTCCTCAATATCCGCTCGCCTCAAGATCTACTCTAAGCACTCTCTAGTCTCTACTCTTGTTAGTTATTATATGTATGTACTAGTTTATTACCCGCGTATTACGCGGATATTTTTAATATATATAAAATATAATAAATTAAAAAATAATGGTGTATATATATATATATATATAAAAGAAAGATATTATTATTTATCATGCCCTATTAATTTTATATATTTCTAAATATATATGAATAGTATTATTTTCTTATATTTTTTTAAAAAAATTTATTATATTTTATTATAATAAATAAGTTAGTAGAGTATTAGATTTTATTTTATTTGATTTGAATTTAAAAGTAGATTATATTAGATTTGGATAAATATAATTTAAATTTCTTTATTATTTTTAAAACATATAAATGCCACGTGTCGATTCATGGTGATGACACGTGGCTTCACCAGAATTGAGTATAGTTACTCTTTTAATAGTATAGATAGATTTGGGAGCATCATATATCATATTTGTTATAGATTTGTTAAATGCATTATTTAGAAACTTGGCATTGAATATGCGATTTTTATTACTTTTGAATGGTTTCAGATAATAGCCGATATTGAGTTGCAGCGATGACAATTTTAACCCAACACATCAAACGGAAGGCGTACTAAAAAAACTACATAAGGTTGCGTTTAGTTCATGAAAACTAGTTGGTTTTCAATTTTAGTTTTCAAGTTATAGTTTTTAGAAAAAAACAAGGGATTCTATGAAAAGTGAAAACTTGTTTAGACGATGAAGTTTTTGTTTTAAGAAAAATAAGATGAGTGATTATAAAATAAGAAAAATAGGTTAGGTAATAGAAAAGTAAGAGAGAGAAAGAGAGTATTATAAAAAATATAGGGTAGGTAATTATAAAAGTAAGAGTAAGAATATGAAAAGTGATATTTTAAAAAGTGAAATGAAAATTTATGAATTGTTGTTAAGTAAGCAAATTTTCATTTTTATTGAAAAATGAGGTGGAAATTTTCATAAACTAAACGCACCCTAAATTTTTCTTAAAAATGAAAATCTATAAAACGGTCTTTGGAAGAAAATTCAAAATTATGTAAACTTTATGACTTTTGACCGTCAAGCTGTTTAACCTGTTTGCTTGAACGGGCTGAAAACCGCTGCTTTTCAATTGTATAGTTTTCAACAGAATTTCAGGACTGAACAGCCCTACAAAGGCCCAAAGTCACGGATCTAAGGTGCACGGCCCAGAGACGGCATACGCAACAAAAAGATTTTTAATTATGATTTTTAAAGACTTCTTATGTTTAATTAATTCTCTCTAAAACCCCCTGACTTTACTTCAGTCTATTTCTAGTTTCTCTACTTCGCCGGAAAATCCAATACCACCGGTGAATTGGCGTCACTCATTCCGGCGACCGCGGAGGATTCAATCGCAGGTCAAGATTACACACATTGAATTACGCATTTCTTGGCTCAACCACGGTATTCGGTCACTTTTCTTTGCAGTTGGTGGATCAATCTAAGGTAGGTGTTATTGTAGATCCAGCTTCGGATTTTCAACAAATCTTAGCTTAATATTGTTTAAACTTCAAATGAAAGCGTATGCCATACTCACAGGATTTCATACACATACTTGATCCTTGTATGATACTAGCTATTTGTGATTCCGAAAGAGACGATTGAGCTGTTACATCACAAATTGCTTACGAATTGGCCTCCCATTACTCGAGCTACTCGAGCTCCTTCTTCTCCGACACTCTGAAGGTATGTATTCTCTCTATTATCTTCTTCTCCTTCTCCGACCTTGCTTACTCGAGCGCCTGTAAGATCATATCTCTTCAATCTTCTTACTTTTTTTAATGTATAACCATAGACCTCCCTTACTCACGCATCTAGTCTGATACGAAGCTTTTGGTCTCAGTCACGCATTTGGTCACAAAGTATCCTTCTTCATCCTGATTTTTACCAGTTCATTCACGATTTGAGGTAAGTTTTAGCATTCTGTTACTATGTTTTCCTCGATTTGGCTTTCTAGGGTTATAACCAGTCTCTCTCTTACTTGACATTTTTTGCTAATCAAATGGGTGTCTTTCAAATAATGAAAATGTTATCTTTTAATTTTATTGATTTTTTACACATACCACATTATTTTCTGTTCTGTTATTCAAAGATAAGCTTTTGAGACATTAATTGAGGAAGCAACCTTAAAATGGATTGATTTTCTTTTTTATCTTTTGGGATTATAATATGACCATGTTGGCATCATTCTATTCAGGATACATTTTTGTGTCGTATGAAATTATGAATGAGAAAAGTGTGTTATATATGTTGAAGATTTTTAGTACAATGCAAGTATTTGACCTTTTAAGTGATTCTGATTTTAGAGTAATCGCATTTTCCATAATTTTTTCATTTTCATCCCATTTTCATCTGTTTAGAAGTTTTATCAAGACTAGCATATTTGTTTTGAATTCCATACCAATTTCTTTGGATGAAAGTAAAGTCTATTGATCCCCTGCAAGGCAACAAAGAAACCAATATTCAAAATGTGTTATGTAGCTGATGAGCTGACAAAGTTAATTAAGAAAAAAAATGCTTATAATTAAGCTTTATAACCAACAAAAATAAATTAAAATGTATCTTATATATATACAACAACGTTTCAAGACAAAAGGATGGCACGGTACAGAGTCTTGGCCATAATGTATGTCATTTTGGCATGCATTACATCCGTAAGTTTAATTGATCCTCAAATGACTGCTGCCTTCCCATCAATACTTTGGAGAAGAGGACTTAACCTGTCAAATAAGAGAGAAATATATCCCTTTTTCTTCTACTTGGCTTTTCACCTAGACGCTTCAGCTATTTGATGATTTTCAGTTTCTTTCTAATAGTATATTTATGTTGATTAAAGAGCCTTGAGTTTGATGGATTATTGTGTAAAATTTTGAGTTTTAAAACATTACGTTATCATTAATATTAGGTTTTAAATTTCGAATTTGACTCTTGATTAATTTGGTTTTGATTATTAGAAAATTTAGTGTAGTTACTGATGATCATTCATGGATTGGATATTTATAGTGTAAATCAATTTGTGCTTGATGTAAATCCCCGAAGAGTGGTCCACAGAGTTGTCTCCCACATCATGACGATCTAGAGGGCCGCTCTGATAACAATGATGCAAACCCACCCCTCCTGGCTAGATATTTCCACTTTGACACCTCTGCCTCAGGCTTTGTTCTTGGTACAGGTCCCATATCACTGTCCAAAACTCGTCTTGCCAGTTAAGGTGAGACTTACACATATAAACCCAACATCTCCCCCATATCATGGGCGATGTGGGACAAGACTGTATTAAATAATTAATCAATAACCATCTTAGTTAACAATAGCCATGGCCATTTGCCTCGAAAAGGAGTAGGTAGCCATGGATGTGTCAAAAAGGAACATTAGAGAGAAGACAAATAGGCAAGCTATGAACCAACCCTTCTCAAACATGTTTAACCCAACAACAAGAATATGATAACACCTTACCATCGATGGCACCAAAACTAGAAAACATCCCAGTCAAGTTTATTCTAGTCCTTACATATCAGAGTTGCTCTTCTCTTAAGCTATTGGTTTAGCCTATTATGTGTACCAAGCCTATTTATTGTTTTAAAGGCTTGTTTGTTTCAAGCATCTTCTAGTTAATTGAATCCTACTTAGACCTCTCTAGTTTCTTTCTTTGTAACATTAACTAGTGATTCCATAGTTTTTGAATTGGTTTTTGTTTAGATCTTTTATCAATTGCTCTATGTTCTTTATGGTTTATAAAGGTGTCCCACTTGGTATTTACTGCACAGGGCCACTGAAATCCACGGGACGGCTCAGTGGCTCACTGATGAATAAGATTCGTCAGGACACCTCACGTCTAGAACAAGTGCTCTTCTGGCATAACCGTTGGCCTTTTTTCTTTTGTTTCTTTCAAATGCAACTTTTGTATTTAAATCACTATGACAACCAAGTTTATTTTGGTCATACTAATCATGCTCTTCTCTTAATTTTGTTTGGTTGTCTGTGAAGGATGCAAGTTTAAGGGAGAAATCTCTTGTTGTAAATTGAAAAGATGGAGGATTTCAAGGCTAAATTCAGATTAACAGTGATCGTCGTTCTTTCCGTCGGGATCGGTCTTGTTGCCTTATATGATTTTTTGAAGCCTATTTCAAATGGTTGTACCATGACATACATGTACCCTACTTACATTCCTATATCAGCGACAGAAAGTTCATCTTCTTCAAAATATGGACTGTATTTGTATCATGAAGGTTGGAAGAAAATTGATTTTAATGAGCATCTTAAACAACTTAGTGGGGTTCCTGTTCTTTTCATCCCTGGCAATGGAGGTAGCTACAAGCAGGTGAGTTATATTTTCTTCTAATATGTAATTTAGCTTGTTTCTTTTTCTTTTCTGCCCTGCCATTACTTAAATGGTGTAAATTTTGACTTTGATAAGAGTAGTTCAAAGCAAACTTACTTTTCTAGATTTTTACACCATATCCACAACAGATGTTTGTTATGGAACAATTTTGTGAATTCGTACTATATTTAACTGCAAAAAAAAAAAGTAAGGTTACTTCATCCGGCCATATGAACATGTAGTAAATGACTCTAGGAAAGAGTATGCAACAAAATATAACTATATAGAAAGAATCAACACACCCAAGTTAAAACAGTCAGGTGATGCCTTCGTTCATACCTGCCATTATAATTTTAGTTGTTCTTGTATACACCTTTTCATATATGAATCTTGCGTCTGGTAGGTACCATTTATTTTGCCCATATATAGACTGATTTACATGTACTCCTCAACCACATGGGAGTTGCTTTTATGCAAGCCTTTCTAAACCACAACCTATCTATTAATAGAGTGTTACATAATGGCAATTAGTTTATTCTTGTTCTTAGTTGCAAAAGACTATTTATTTCACTGTCTACCCTTTCCATTATACTTCAGAATGGCTGGGTGAAGGTTATTTTTCGTCTTATCATTTGAGGTTTTTGCATCATTGATGCACAAACGAAGTGGCAGTATGCTGCTGGTTCTTCTTGCTCTTTTTGAGGATGGACCTAGCAATTGAGTTGCTAGATGAAGCCATATGTTTCTTTGGTTATGCTGTGTATGTTGCTAGAAAGTAGAAACTTCTAGATATCATAAATTATTTCTTAGAGAGTAAAGGAATTATAGAAAAGGGATCCATGAGCATACTCCAAGTGATGGAGACAAACTCAAGCTGAAAGGAATACTTGAAAGTTTGATAAAAACTTGAGTTGAATGGACTGATGAAACTTTGATACTGATCCAGCTCTGCCAACATAAAGAGTGCATATAAATATGGCAACAACAGCATTGAATTTATGTGCGCACGCATGTGTGTGTGTTGAGAAAGAGGGGCGGGGGGGGGGGGGGGGTTGGGGGGGGATCCTTTAATCACTATGTATACATACACCAAAGTCTTTTAAAATTCATTCTTGCATTACATGTGCAGAAGGTCCACCATCTCCCAAGATATATAATATGGCTTTCAATTTCATATGAATTATCACAGGTCAGGTCCTTAGCAGCAGAATCTGATAGGGCTTTTGAAGGTGGCCCACCTGAGTCTATGTTATACCAAGAAGCTTCCTTAATGTTTGATGAGGGGGTAGAGATGGATGAAACAGATATTCCCAAGCTCAGCCGATACACTCGCAGGCTTGACTGGTTTGCAGTGGATCTTGAAGGCGAACATTCTGCAATGGATGGTCAGATACTTGAAGAACACACAAATTATGTCGTATATGCCATTCACAGGGTATCAACGTTATTAGCAATTTAAGTTTGAATAAGAGTGTCAAATTTGAAATACCGATATTGTGGTTATGTTAAACAGATTGAGAAGTATGCAGAAATATTCTTTTGCAAGCTTCATGAATCCGCTTTTGCTTGTAGATCCTGGATCAATATAAAGAGTCCCAAGATGCTCGAGTAAAAGAAGGTGCCGTTGAATCTGGTAGTCTGCCTAATCGTGTCATATTGGTTGGCCATTCTATGGGTGGTTTTGTTGCTAGAGCCGCAGTTGTGCACCCTAATTTGAGAAAGTCTGCTGTTGAAACTGTTCTTACATTATCAACTCCACACCAGTGAGTATTCTTAAACTTTGTAATTATTATTGTGCACCTAAAACCTTACCCCATAATAATTGTCTATATTTTTGTTCTAGGTCACCTCCTGTGGCACTTCAGCCATCATTGGGTCACTATTACGAGTACATAAATCAGGCATGGAGAAAGGGTTATGAGGTCCAAACTTCTAGAACAGGAACTCACTTGTCTGGTCCTCAACTATCTCGAGTGATCGTTGTCTCCATTTCGGGTGGTGGTAATGATTACCAGGTGATTATTTGTTATGCCATATGCTTTTTTTCTGATTTTGAGGTATGTGATATTAATATTTTGAGCTTCATCATAAATGCTTTACATATGAGGGTGTCCAATATTGAACTTTGACAGCTTATATGAATTATGGCGTAGTTCGCACAAACTCTTATTTAATAGGTAGTAATTCAATCAATTAGCTATCACAAAATTGTCATAGTTCTGAAATCGGAGTATAAGATACCATTTTTCACATGTTAAACTGTTCTGCTCAAAATTTGCTATCACAAGTACCATGCTACTTTTGATTGAATTGATTTGCCTCTGCCCTCTAGACATTTCCTTCTTGATATGTCTAAGTTTGCTATTTACCCTTGTCGGTTCTGTTAATGTGCAAAAAGTTGTATAATGATATATTAAGATTGCTAGTTATGTGTCATCTACTTAACACATTTCTCTTTAACAAAGTTATTCTTATGGCTATTAATAGTAATTATAGTGTCTTAACATGATAAGATTTAGTCATGTAAAGCTTCTTGTTTGTTACATCTGGGCTAATGTTGCATTCTTTTCTTTAGTATTGATATTGTTCTTTTTAGTTTATTTCTCTTCGGCGTGTTTACCTAGACTTTTTTGGTTTGTGCATATAAAGAGCTATATTTTGTCATTGACCTCCAGCCTTGTAATTGTAGCATGATAGACTCCTTAGGTGTCTCATTGTAGGTAAGGTCAAAGCTAGAATCACTTGATGGTATCATCCCATCTACTCATGGTTTTATGATTAGTAGCATGGATATGAGGAATGTATGGCTATCGATGGAGCACCAGGTTATCTTATGGTGTAATCAACTCGTGGTGCAAGTGAGTCATTCTTCTCCTTTGTAACCTTCCAAGTTTATAAAACTGTGAAGTGTGACCGTTTCTAATCTGACTGAGTTTCAGGTTTCACATACTCTTCTTAGTTTGGTAGATCCTGAAACCAGTGATCAGTTATCTGGCACAAGGATAAGACTAGCAATTCTTACAAAAATGCTCCGTAGTGGAATGCCAGGAAGTCTGGTGAAGCAATCGGATTTACTTCAGCAGCCATCACATCATCCTTTGCAGAAAGGAAGAAATTATGCTGGTACATTGATTCATCTCCTCTATTATTTGAAAGGGATAATGCATATAAAGGTATCGACCGTTACATACCTGAGGAGGATTTCTATTTAAGGTAGTGAACTAATTTTGTCCTTATAGTAACATAACGTTCTTTCAATTTTTTGATGAAAAAATGTCACTAAAATGGGTTTGCTAAAAGTATCAAAATTGTCACTAAATTTAAGAAAATAGCCTTTCTAGAATTTTCTTAAAGTACACTACCTTTTCAATGAGGGCAAATTTAGTTTATCTAAAACAGAAATTAGCTCTAAACACGTTTCCTTTTTATGAAAATTTCCCTTTTTTAAATAATATAGCTAGAATATAAGTACCAGGTATTGTTCAAGTTGATGATCTTTAGTATGTGGACTAGAACGTTTTGAGTTAGGGGTGGCTCAGGTGGGATAGAAAAGAAGAGTGTTGAGTCAGATGTTCCTCAGAGGCTCAGACGCCATAAATTTGCTTAATGGCCCCATTATGTGCGAGTGTTTTACAATAGACATGGTCCATGCAGCAGTATGGCTATCTTTGTAGTCTACAAATCTTTTATCAATTATGAATAGTGGCTGGCTTGTTTATGCTGGAAGCTAGCATTACAATGGTTTACCAAGGATTTTATAATCTGAAAATAGCATCCAAAAGTTCTATCATCTTTATGCATATAGGTTTTCATATTAAAGCCTTACTGCATGGATATTTCCAGGTACTGATCATTCATGTCAGCAGTAATTGTATGCGAGCTTCTATTACAAGTTTTTATAACATAAAATGGATGTAAGTGTTACTAAACAGTGGGAAAAAGATAAAGGCTTCAATGCTTAGAAACCAAAATTCAAAAGGCTCATTTAATCTGGGAAGAAAGTAGTGTCTTTATATGTGTCCAGTTGATGTGATGCACTCTAACATTATAGAGGTATGGAAGCTCACTTGCTTGGCTCTCCAGGGTCTCAGAAGAAAACAGTTACTGCATGTCCCAGTAACCTTCATTGGAGTGACGAGGGACTTGAAAGGGATCTTTACATCAAGACACCAACAGTAACTATTTTAGCTATGGATGGTAGAAGACGTTGGTTGGACATTAAAGAACTGGTTGGTCTTTTGGCATTTTCTTCTGTCTAACATACCACATAGGCATACACTATATTGGTATACTTCGATTCTATGCCCTTCTAAATTTCAGGTAGTCAGGTGCATTCTTTTCATTGGGGTAGAGGTTTCTATTTTTAGGGATATATACATAGCTGAGTTCAATGTTGGAAATGTCATTTTCCTTTAATATCTATTGGTTGCTAAAAATCTAAGTTCTGTCATATATTTGCTCTAATTGCATTGATTTCTTTACGATATGGGCTATTATTGTATGCTATCTTTTACTCAGGGCTCAAATGGAAGAAGCAACTTTGTTCTTGTGACAAATCTTCTTCCTTGTTACGGGGTTCGACTTCATCTTTGGCCTGAAAAAGGAACTTCTGCATCAGATTTGCCTCTTAGCAGAAGGGTTGTAGAAGTGACTTCAAAGATTGCACAGATTCCTTCAGGACCAGCACCAAGGCAGGTACTATAACCCATACCTAATAAGTTTTCCTTCTTTTCCTTCATTTTTATATACTTTAAATACGACTCATTACCACTTCATTCAGAGACCATGTCATACTCATATGATTTAGGCAATTATTTTGTGTTTATGAAGGAAAATCTTAGGTGGCGTGTGGTTCATGAAATAGAATTCAAAGGAATTGGAATTCAAATTTAGTTATTAATATGGATGATGGTGAAAGTAGAAGATGGTTTTTAGTATCGATTAGGGATGTAGGTTGGAATTTAATTCATGTATGGTTTGGAATTTAATTCATGTATGAGTAGGAAGGAATGTTATATTCCTTTAAACAAGGAAATTTCATGGAACATACATAATGATAGGATTTTACTATTAGTAATAGGATTTTACTATTAGTATATACTAGAAGGGGTATTATAGTAATAATAGTTGTAGTTAGTTATTTGGAAATTCTATAAATAAGGGAGGGAAAGAGAGTAGTCAGGAGAGAAATACTGTTAGATCAGTTAGGCTCATTGCTTGTGCTTTGAGAGAGGCTCCAACCATTGGTTGTGAGAGAGGGGATACTCCCTGGAACAATCAATTTTGATTGTGGTTACTTTTAGCTTTTTCTATTAATCGAATTCAGTAATTCATCTTTTATAATTCCTCTGTTTTCATCATTATTATTTTCTAGTTTCGTATCATTGGTCCGACCTGCCTCCTGCTCTATCGCGATCTCTTCTTCTTCTCCGCTGTTCCTGTTGATTTCTTGATCATGGAATCACGTTCTGTCCTCTCTCGATTGGCGCATTACGAGGAACAATTTCAACGTATCCAATCTGATGTTACAGAGATTAAATCAACTTTGGCATCCTTAGTAGCCGATCAGATTGAAGAATGGATCGCAAAAAACGGTAAGCCACACAATTCGGATGGGGAATCTGGATCAGGAATTATCATCGAGTTTGGTGGTGGGAGTAATTGTTCTGGTGGCGGCGATGATGTTGCACAATCTTCCCAAGGTCAGAATCTCATCAGCCTCGCAAAAAATTACCCGGAGATCAATCAAGGGGAGAACGTTTTTCAACGATCTGAGTGTGCAACAATGACAATTGTGGGTGAAAATGAAGATGTAGTTATAAGTAGAGTTGTTGCTAACAAGGTGTTTGATGAAATGCGTACAAGAGACTTCGATGAAAATAATTTCAATGCAGTACATGTTGATGGATTTGTTTCTCCACAAAGTTATAAGGCTGAGTTTGTGTTAAACAACGACAATAGCATGGGACAACTGAGTAGTGATCTGTCCAACTTCATCAGTTTCGGCTGGATTTTTGGTTTGCAACGTTGGTCAACTACACTCGACAACATGCTTGATTCTTATAGCATTATGAAGCCAATTACAAGGGGCAACATAGTTGGAACTCTTACAGGAATCAACATTCATGATGATCGGTTGGCTACAAATGGACAACAAGGATTGTTGATCAAGAACAAACCCAAAGTTGTGACAAAATGGTTAGTGAAGTGGAAGTGGAAGAATGTTGCAAGCAAGTCTTGAGGTCAAGACTTTCATATGGGGAGAGTATTGATAGGGTTTTACTATTAGTAATAGGATTTTACTATTAGTATATTCTAGAAGTGGTATTATAGTAATAATAGTTGTAGTTAGTTATTTGGAAATTCTAAAATAAGGGAGGAGGGAAAGAGAGTAGTCAGGAGAGAAATATTGTTAGATCAGTTAGGCTCATTGCTTGTGCTTTGAGAGAGGCTCCAACCATTGGTTGTGAGAGAGGGGATACTCCCTGGAACAATCAATTCTGATTGTGGTTACTTTCAGCTTTTTCTATTAAACGAATTCAGTAATTCATCTTCTATAATTCCTCTGTTTTCATCATTATTATTTTCTGTTTCGTATCACATAACTTTTAACCCTTTACCTTAGTTATCAAATATTCTAAACAAGCTAAATTTAAATTCCAATTCTGTCGAATTTCATTGCACAAACCAAACGCCACCTTAAGTTTTTATGATGCTCATGGTGGAAATATCATTTGTGATGAGATACTTAAATTGACTATCGATCTAAATGTATTGTCATGTCTGTAGATTGAACCAGGAAGTCAGACAGAACAACCACCACCATCAGCTGTATTTTGGTTGGATCCGAAAGATATGCATGGTTTCAGATTTTTGACAATCTCAGTTGCACCAAGTCCGGTAATGTCACCTTACAATCCAAGTTTATCATGCATGCTATGTCAAGTGGTCTAAATAAGATCTCAATGATAATTCTTAGAATAAACTGAATCACATTATCCATATTAGTAATCAAATTAAAATTTTCTGTATTTGATTTCTAGTGTCCTCTAAAGCACAAACAAGAAGATAGCTTCAGGTTGAAGCTGTCATTCTTATTGATTGCAGATCATAATATTCATTCTTTTTTAATGTTGTTTCATTTAGCGTCTAGTATATGGTCGTCTGTGCTCATTCAAACTCTTCCAAATTTAATCAGAGATGGGCCCTAAAATGTTAAGATGTTGTGTGTGCACATTTTGACTTGTATTGTAGGGCTGTTCATTTCTGGATATCCGAAATTTCGGATAGTTGAAAATGGTATCCGATCTGAAATTTCGGATACTATCTGAAAATCTGAAACATACGAGTAATCAGATTTCCAATCTTAAAAAGAAAATTAAATACACATCCACATAAACAAAAACCAATATTTAAGAAACATAACTACGATCTAAGTTGCAACATGTCTTTTAGCACATTTGGATACATAACATCACCAACATCTAAATCCATAAGCAAGATCTAGATTCCAATACGTTTTTCCACACCAATGATACCCATTACAACTTTATGTATGCATTACAATCAAAAGAAAATTGTTGCCTACTTACCAACGAGAACAGACCAACACTAATCGAGTGGTTGAGTACGAAAACAAGAGAAGAGGAGTAGCAATAGAGAAAAGAACAACAAGCAATTGAATGGCCGAGTACCAATCGAGGGCAAAACAACAGTAGACTGATCTAGTATCAATCTAGAGCAGAACAATGGTTGAGTATAATCAATTGGATCTTGGTGGCGTCGGCGAGAGGAACGACAACAAAACTATGATTCTTGGTGGTGTCGGCAAGAGCAGATGTGTAAACGCCAAGCTTTATGTTGCATCATCAACTAGATAGGCATCGAGTGGAGACTTTGATGAGATAAGTAGCTAGACTCGATACAAAGACTAGAGAGAAGATTCAAGAGTCTGGTCACTGGGTACTGAATAATGATGGAGATGACTAGGGTTACATTGTTTTTCACCTGACGTCTGATTTTAATTTTAGGTAATTGGTTAGTCAAGCCTTTTTTTTTGTTCTCTATTAGCCTAATACACTTTACTACTATCCGAGTAAGCCCAATGTCAAGAAATATGTAAAATACAAAGACTTGATTTCGGATATCTATAATCTGAAAAATCACAAAATCACTATCCAAAATTCCGGATACTTTCGGATCAGATGCTCGGATTCAGATATTTTTGAACAACCCTCCTTATAATTGATCTATGTACTTAATTTGTACCTTAATATTAAAAGTTACAGTTCACCTGGCATTTCATCTTTAAATGATGAATCTTCTACTTAATTCTGTAAATCATTGTTTCATTTCTTCATCATTGTTTCAGTTCTTCCATTGTAAAATGGCGACTTGTATTGTCTTTCACACATGAAACTTACAGATGATGTCATGTGGAAATTAATTTTTGTTTTCATTCTATATTTGTTGTGAAGATTATTGTACTATATTTGTTTTATGAAGGGGATTCGTGGGGTTTTTCAAAAAACATAAACATCAACGCAGCAAAATACAAAACCGAATCCACGATAAGATCACATCAAGTAATACATATGATAAGCTAAAGTAAAACACAAAAGGAATGTACCTCGTTGTTGATCATAAAAACGCACGAATGGAATGCTCCCGGTAATCCATTGGTGATGACACGATCCAACGGTCTCGGATATGCAATCAAATTATCAAAGAACGAACAAAGAACACACCTTTGTGTGTGTGTTGTGTGGCTGTATGGTACCCCAAAAAAGGGGGGGGGGGGAGGTTTATTAAATAAACAAAGAATTTATGTGATAATTAAACTCTCAATAATCATCTCAAAATCCATGTAATTATCCTTAATTATTTATGCTTAGAATTATCCATATAATTATCTCTTCAATTATAAAGATTAATCAATAAATAAAAGATGCATCTTTTATATGATCATTATCCAATAATAATGATATAAAAGAATGGATAATTACTAATGGTTATCTTTATTTATTTGCATATTATTATCCTTTCAATTATCCAATAATCAAAGGATAACCTCAATTCTATTAAATGCATCCTTTAACTAAAATCTGATTATAATTAAAAGACTAATGACAATTAAATCCTGCAACATCCTATGTTGCATTTTAGTCCTTGTATCTTGAGATATTGACAATTAATTATTTAATAATTAATTTTAACAATGACATCTGATATCATTATTATGTTATAAACTGTTCGGTTAATTGCAATTGCTCAGTTGTGTTCATCGGTGTGACCACCCTCAAATGTTTCATGACATCAGCCATGATGCAGTGATGATATCATCTTGACACACAAATGCGCTAACAGTTTACATTGATAACGAATAAGATCTTCAATATAGACAATTCATGGATCAAATAGTTGTATGCAATTATGTGTTTTCTCTGAAGTGAGCAACTTACCGTGTTTGCATTTACACAGACTGTTTCAGGCAGACCTCCGCCAGCAGCTTCAATGGCAGTTGGGCAGTTCTTCAACCCAGAGGAAGGGCATGAAGTGTTTTCTCCTCAGTCATTGCTTCTCTCTATGTACTCTCCTAAGGTAAGTATTTTCTTGAAGTGTCTACACTGCAAAAACACAACGGTGAATCGGTGATTCAGTACTTTGATTTCCTCTTTCATTCTCTCTCTCTCTCTCTCTCTCTCTCTCTCTCTCTCTCTAAATTTCATATGCTAGACACATACACACATGTCTCTTATGAGACTTCACAACCTCCCCTTTGGCCCTCCCCCTCCCTCTTTTCCTTCTCAAGAACCCCATTTGGCCAAAGGCTTGTAGATGGCCCACTTCTCCATGACTAATCAAAGTGACCCAATTAAAATGTTGCAGGAAATTTTTATCAAGGAGGATCATCCTATAGCTATGAATATTACATTCAGTGTTAGCTTGGGACTTCTGCCTGCTACAGTGTCT
The DNA here is from genome assembly GCA_020465985.1 of Centrapalus pauciflorus. Classification (NCBI taxonomy): domain Eukaryota; kingdom Viridiplantae; phylum Streptophyta; class Magnoliopsida; order Asterales; family Asteraceae; genus Centrapalus; species Centrapalus pauciflorus. The sequence goes on from JAANYP010008471.1 coordinate 307,800, forward strand.
CTGGAAACTACAGGTTGTGGAATAAAGAAGTCTGGACTTCCTGTTGAAGAGGCTGGAGACATGGATAATGGAAGTAAGCTTTTTCCTTTTTCTGTTATTGCTTTATCTTCAAAATCCTAACCAAGTCATTGTCATTTATGATATGTCTGGCAACCTTTAAGCCTTATTGTTTGCTACCATAGATTAATAAACAGAACTGACTTCAAAGTTCAAACCATGGTCTCAGTGATCCCAAGATGCATAAATGTAACATAAAGTTGTCTATCCCCTGTGCTTGCTGATTAATTGGATTGCAGGTGTACCACGTGAATTTTTATGATGCTGAGGTTAGATCAGAATGGTAACTGTTGAGCTGGATTAAGGGTTAATTTGTTACATTTCCATTTATAGTAAAAGGAATAGAAATTTACTTTGAAGCAAACTGGCATGGGATCAATCATGAATGCAACTTAGGAAGTCCTTCGATAAGCCAATGGGCACTCTGGAAACTTATTTCCTAGCTTTTCAATGGATATAATCCAAGTGCTTTAGTTATCAGCAGTGGAAATCTATAGTCACCAAGGGCCCTCACAAGCAATTGTTGAGGGATTTCGTAACAGGGTGAAGAGCATCAATAAGAATCTAGATTTGGATAAAATCTTTTGGATCGAGTATCATCCACTTTCCAAAAGTGATAATTTGACCCTAATATGCATGGGTATCATGAAGTTCACTTTGCGATAATCCAAAGACAACAGACACAATTTAGGCACAAAAATGAAAGTAAAACATTGAGAATTTTAATGTTCGTCTGGAGATCAATAACTTGTTCACCTATTTATACTCAATGAAAGTCGTTAATTTGGAGGGAAACAGTTTTCGATAATTGTCAGCTCAACCTTGTCAGCACAACAACCGTTAAGGTTAGCACAGCCGACTTACCAGAAAAACAAGCTCTACAGTGTATACTGTTTAGGTGATGGAGCACTGATCGAGTGGATCCCCCTTGTTTTCCAATCCACTCGCTGGCCAGCCAGCAGAACCGCCTTAAGGGGCTCTGCCCCTTGACCACTGGCTTTTGGCAAGCTTGGAACCATGCTCGCTTTTGCGAGCGTGCACCCCACACCTCCTAACCCGTTTTAAGCTTAACATTAATTCCCTTTGCTCTCTGGCAAATCCAATGACCTAAAAAAGTGCATTGGAAGATACTAAATTCACCAACAACAGAAGTGGCAATTAAGTTAGAAGGAAAGTCCATGCTATTGATGTTAGCGGTTTGGACCATTTTTGGGACTCCTTTAATCTTGGTTCTTTCATAGGATGTGTACCCAAGAGTTTTATAGGCCACAGATGAGCTATCATGCACATATGTTTGTATCGTATGATTTACATTAACGGTATAACATTGAGGTGTTTTTTTAAAAAAATTATTTTAAATGCACTTGACCTTGAGTCTAGGACCATGGACTGTATCCTTATGGCTTATATGGTGATCTGATCAGCATCATCATAATCTCAAAACTCTTTGTGGTCTGCAGTGCTACTCTACCAACATTCATGTTATAACTTAAAGCTAATGATACTGTATGAATAAATATATTATATATTATCATGCCATGCCTCGTCCAGGACTTCATACCGTTTGATTTCCATTTATGCCATGAACTGGTCTTATTTCATTGGTGATTAATAGCAGAGGCCCCTGACAGCTTGGTCTTTTCTCTGAGTTTAACTATTTATTAACTAAAAGATTGGTTTCATTGAATGGTGATTAATAGCAGAGGCCTCAGACAAACATCATTTTCTGAGGTTAACAATTCATTAACTAAATTTGTGAAACCTTCTGCTTAAACCTTTTGATTAGTCGTGCCTATTTTTTTGCGCTGATGGTTGCTCTTTCTTGATCTTATAGGACTTTGCAAACTCCGATGCTTTCCGCCTGTGGCCCTGGCATGGGACTCTACATCTGGTGTTCACATATATCCTAATTTGTATTCTCGTACAATTGAGGTGGATTCATCACCTGCACTTTGGAGCTCAACTCAGGGATCTGAACAGACCAATGTTATGTTACTGGTAGAGTTAACATGTAAACAGTATCTATCATCAGTTTATTGAATTGACATGAGTTCAAGTTTTAATCCCTCAAGGTGATCCATATGCAGATAGATCCACATTGTTCCTATAAAACTAGTGCTGGTGTTTCTCTGACTGCTTCGGGCCGTAGATTTATGCTTTTATACCCCTCCCAGGTGACCTTCAAGTCATGATGGATTTTATTTGTATAACCGACCTGGTTTTGTGACTTTACATGTATCAAGTCAATAATGATACTTGGTTCTGCTTCCTCTTTCCTATACTTAGCTTCACCTTAGAAATTGCATGTAGAATCTACTTCGCATTACTTCGCTTTTTGTCACAACTTTGTCAAAGTAATTTCACTTTGCAGTTAATAGATTAGTGGGTTAAGGTTCTGCATGGTTTAACTTTTTAAAAGTAATGTGAAGTAGATTGTTTTCTATTCTTGATATTCATGTTCTACAACATTGCAAATCCTCACATTGAGAACACAGGTTCTTGGTTGCACTTTGCACTTTTGCAGCATTAATGTGGATCCGTTGGTAGTTTATAGTGCATGTAAAGAAACTTCAAATTGTCAAGATCAAGGTCACTAGAATTCTAATGTATGCTTCAAGTATATAGCCTCTCTATCTGCCTCTTTTATTCACTGGTAATTTAGGTCTGTTTCCATTGGTGTTATGTGATACTGCTTCCTGAATTCCTGTTGCATGTGCAGCAGCAAAACCCCATAAATGAAATTACTTTTATGTTTATATGGCTTTAGGATGATTTCAGAATTGAAAAGCAGGGAAACTTTAGTTGAGATGGCTGTTTGGAATTGTTAAAGTTTTATTTGCTTTATGATGGTGGCACACTGCAGAATCCATGTCTTTACCTTGTTTTCACAAGTATCTTCTAATAATTAATAAACCCATCACAACATAAAAGACTTGGTGCAATCTGATGTTTTTTTATCATTGCATGCCAGCAAAATTAAAAAAAAAAAAAAAAAAAAAATCCTTTTTTGGTCATTCTAGACTTTCTAGTTGTACTGTGTAGCCCTAAATGCCTCAACTATAGGCTCAGAAATTATCTTCAGTTTTCTGCATGGTTGTAATTTATGAACACGCTGTTTCTTGATTAGCTTATTACTTCTATTGGAATTTCATGATGCAGATTATTGGTTTCTCCTTTGCTGTTGTCTTTTTTGCTCTAATGCGGCAATCAAATGCATGGGAGCTTGATCTGCCTGTTCCTTCGTTGCTGTCTGCTGTAGAATCAAATCTGAGAATGCCACTGCCATTTCTTCTCCTAGCTATTTCACCCATTCTATTTGCTTTGTTTTATTCCTGTCTAAGTTCAAAGCCGTTTCCTTCAGTTGGTAATTTCTTTGTTGTCTCAATAATTTGCTATGTAATGGCAAATGGGACCATAATCATTTTGATATTAACCACCCAGATACTCTTCCATGTGGTTGCCAGAGTACATGTTTTCTTTAAGACAAGGTCAGTCCATCTCTCTCTCTAACATTTTTGTGGGTGCATCTGTTGACATGAGAATTAACATTTAGGTATTCGTATGGATTTTCATGCAATTTTCTCTTCTAGTCTTCTATGTTCTGATTCCATTTAATTCAGAAATGAGAGAAGTTGGTTTGGCATTTGAACCAGTGCTTTAAATGAGTTAAAAGTAGTTTACTTGTTTACCCTTAAATTGTCTTTCATGGGAACTTGATATGTAACTACTTTAAAGAATATCCCAAACACCCAAGAAAACAAAACATACTCTAAATAAATATTTCAATATTCTTGAAGGAAAAAAGCAAAAATCATCATAAAAGCAAAAAAGCCAAGGTCTTGAGCCTTATGCAACAGACACTACTAGCTGGACCTTTTCAGTTGGCTTCTGTGCCCTTTTTGATTTTCTTGTTCTCCTTCCTCTTCAGAGTAACTTCTGATGATAACTATTTTTCATCTTGTGCTGGTTACTATTTATTTATTTAAGTTTTTTTTATGTAAGAAGATATCCTTGTTATCAACTAAACATGCACAATTTTGCAGGTGGAGATGGTGGATGCTTGATCCCTCCACTAGTTCTTTCTCCTCTACGGTAAATATTTTTTGGTTTCTAGCAATCCCGGAATTTCTTCTTGCTTCTACCTTCTATTTGTCCAAAATCCAGAGAATCTTGAAAGTATATATAATCATTTTCTTTGACAGGCGATGAGGGTCATTAATGTGAATCCGTCATTGGCTACATTACTGCTTGCTATTGCTTTGGTCTGCTTTGTGCATCCAGCTTTAGGCCTCCTTATTATGCTGTTCTCTCATGTCCTCTGCTGTCACCATGCATTGTGCAGGTAATATACCAAACTTCTTACCCTCCTCACTGCCGTTGTTGAATGAATCCATGAATAAACTGCATTTAACATAAGTGTTTGGTTTTTGTGATAATATTGTCAACGACGACGGACAAATTTTCATCAAACACCCACCTGTTCTGTGTTTCTGGTTTACAGAAATTGACCAAAAATCCTGGATACCGAAGCCCATTCTCTTTTTCCATATTCATACAGAATCTTGTTGCTATAAAAACAAGATTCTGGATTGAAACCATTGTAATTTGTAAACTAGGGGGTGTTTGAATTTTAGATGGGTTTAGGAATGACCATGGGTTTGGGACTTTGGGTATAGGCTTGAAAGAAAATGAATGGAATTAATGAGGAGAGAGAAAACCCACGAGTGTTGATGGGTTTCATCTTTTGGTAAGCGTTTCTATATTTTCTATTTCAAACAAACAATGTTTTTGAAACCTATACCGATTCCTTCTTTTGAAAACCCTTCATATCAAACGCACCATACAATCGGCTTATGACCATGTTCATGCAAGTGTTTATAAGATCGCTGCTTCTTGCTTTGTTGTGTCTTGGGAAGTAATTTGGTGCAAACCCGAAGCACATATTCCTTTGAATAATGGGGGCAAAATTGCTGTAAGGACAGAATACTCCTCTTATAGCATTAAGTAGTAGTGTGTCTAACCGTCAGTTTCTAAAACCTGATTTCTAACAAGTACCAATGCTTACATACCAAAAAAATATGTATTTGGTTGGTCAATTATGTTTGGTCGTAATCTAACATTGAAGTGTGAACAACATAATGACATGTCAACAATATTAAAGTCTCCTGACTAAGAACTGCTATGTCATGTAATTCGTTTCAAGGTTGTGGAACTATAAAGTACGTAAGACCTCTCTGTGTGACAGCTTTTTTACAGCATCCAGCAAGGCTCATACTGAAGATGTATTTGGGTTTAGAAATAGTGAGAAGTCATCCAAATTTAAAAATGATGAATCCGAGGAGGATTTACATGTTGGTGAGAACAGTTCCAGCACCCCAGACTCTTCAAGAAGCTACGGTGACACGCAACTAGAAATATTCCACCACCGGCATGGCTTGCTAATCCTGCACCTTCTTTCTCTGCTGATGTTTCTTCCTTCACTTGTTGCTTGGTTGGAGGTACAATCAGTAATTCTGTCGTCATCCACATCTACTCAGATTTCTGCTGATGAAATAATAATTGGATTAGCTGTTTGTTAACAAGAAAAAGGGTTTATTATGAAAAAAATCAACATGTTTTCACGTTTTTTGTATTTTCGTCCCTCCATGTTATTTTTTTCCATAAAAAACCTCAAGTTATTTTTCTTTTTGGTTTAGTGAAATTTGGACATTAGACTTCGGTTATAATTTGTGAACCGGGGTTTTAAAAACTGAAAAACCGGGTTTCAATGTCCAAATTTCACTAAACCAAAAAGAAAAAAATAATTTGAGGACTTTTATGGAAAAAATAACATGAAGGGACGAAACGCAAAAAAATATGAAAACATGTTGGTTTTTTTCATAATAAACCCTAAAAAACCACTAAAAAGAAATGGAATTTTAAGATCCTAACTAGTTGCCTACACAAATCATGCTACTTGTTTACACATCTAACACATATTCCAAGAATCATATAATACCTTAAAAACATAAGAAATGACATAACAAAAAACAATCTGATCAATTTTTTGAATCATACTTCCTTGCCTCTTTACTGCAAACAAATTATTATACTTTCAAAAGAATACGAAAAGGAAGACACTACCTATTACAAAAATGAGTGATTTTGATTTTGGGACCAAAAATCAAACAAATGGCATCTCCAACTCTTTCTTTAGAACATCAAAATATCGACCCGTTCTTTACCAAATCCTGTTTGGTTGCAGAGGCTAAGCATGGGCCACAACTTCCCATGGTTCTTGGATTCCATGCTCTGCATGGGTGTTGTTCTCCATGGAATCTGCGACTCGAAACCTGAGTTTAACATCTACTTTCAGATTCCTGGAATGAGAGGGTACGAAATAAGACAAGGCTTCGTGTACCTCCTTGCCGGGTACTGTTGTTATCTTTCTGGTTTAGACTTGGCTCCTTACAAAGCTTTCTACGCCATGGCTGCCGTAGGAGTTGTCTCGTTTGTTTTCAGAATCATCGAAAGAAAAAACCGAATGGGTGGAGAATCATATTATTATAGCAGTAGAAAGCATTCTCATCGGCACTGAAAAATGGTTGTGTTAGTTTCATGTTAATCGATGATTTTGTAGTTCATTGTATCATTTCTGTGTAATACGTATGAAAATTGGATGGATGCTAATATGCTATCCAGAATTTTGTCGATCTCAATATTTTTTGATTTTTTTTTCCCAGAAATCGGATTGTAAAATCTTGTAATTTTGTGTTTGACGTTGTTCCAGTGAGCTGCTAGCCTGCTATTGCTATTGATAGTTTGTGTTTGTGGAAGTTTTTTTTATGTTCTTTTTATGGAGTAGGTATTTTGCATGCATTCAATAATTGATTTATAACAATTCAACATATTGATGCATTTTAACGTCTGTTTCTTGTTGTAAATTTACAAAGTATCAAAAAAATTTACGATAAGAACATGTGTATATAAGGGTTTATTGTGAAAGAAAAAATCTAACATGTTTTTGCATTTTCGTCCATTTATGTTATTTTTTCAAAAAAGTTTTAAGCTAATTTTTTTTTAGTTTAGTGAAATTTGGTTAAGAACCCGGTTTATCAGTTTTTAATAATCCGGTTTATCAAATATAACCATTTATAATAGTCAAGCTTCACAAAATCAAGAAAAAATTTTTAATTTAGAATTTGTATCTACTGTTACATTTGTCAATCATAGAAAATCTCTAGAGTCTATACGACAATCTGTATGACGAATAGCTTAGCTGTGAGTGTATTATAAGAGACGAGATCTTGTCCAGACATAAAATAAAAAAACATAAAGAGTCTAAGGGGCTGTTTGATAGCACTTATCAGCCTCTTATTGGAGCTAACCTCTTATTCGGTAAGAGGAAAACCCGATAAGTGCGTTTAATTTGCATATACATAAGAGGCAAAATCCTCTTATTTTGTCTTACCATGATCAGATTTATTTTTCCTCTCATCACCTCTTATCAAAACCCTAAAAAGAAAAACACAAAACACTCCCTTCTCCTTGCTGAAACCCTAGCCGCCTAGCACCTCATCTCCCTCACCGGCACCGGCAGCGACACCGTCGACTTACAGGTAACGATTCACGACACCTTCTCTCTTCCCCCTTACTGTTCTTCGACGGCAGCCCCACCCCCCTTCACGGCGCCGTTCTCCCTTCCCCCCTCCTGATTTCAACCTATTTTTACATCTTAAAATTACTATTTTTGGTTCTAAAAACGATTTTTAGATGAATGATATGAATTTATCTAGGTTATTTTTTATTTCTACCCTAACTATAGTTGTGTATGTTTTGATTTCAGGTTTGCTATTGACAAGCATTCTTCGGCAAACAATCTTTGACTAGCATTCTTCATTTGAGGTATTCATTACTTTTTTTTTCAAGTATTCTTTGATATCATGTATAAAAAGTAGTTGATTTATGATTTTTGAACCATTTGATACTTGGATTTGATTCTTTGATCATGTATGATTCTTGAACCATTTGATTCTTGGATTTGATTCTTTGATATCATGTATAAAAAGTTAGTTGATTATGATTCTTGAATCATGTATGATTCTTAAACCATTTGATACTTGGATTTGATTATTTGATATCATGTATAAAAAGTAGCATTCTTCATCATGTATGATTCTTGAACTATTTGATACTTGGATTTGATTATTTGATATCATGTATAAAAAGTTAGTTGATTATGATTCTTGAATCATTTTCAAGTATTCTTTGGTACCATTTTGGAAAATTGTTGATATGGTTAATTGATTTAATTGTTGAAACTTGTTACTTGAATTTTTACGTTACTTGAATTTTTAGTCAAAATGGATTGTTGTCCATCAATTTATTTCTTATAGCCATGATTACTTTAAGGAAATATGGTTGATAAAGTAGGATGCGAAACTTGAATTAAATATATAGCATGTTACTTTTGAATATAGCATAATGGCGGACCGAGTGAAGTGGTCAACCGATGCACTAAAATTTTTCTTGGAAGCGTGTATTGAGGAAAAAGGTAAAGCCGAACCTAATGCCACTAGCTTTCGAAGACAATCATGGGCTATTATTTCCAAAAAGATGGAAGAAGTGCATAACATGTCACTTGAACAAAAACAACTGAAAAGTCAATATGATCACCTAAAGACGAGATACCGTTCGTGGCACTACTTAAAGAACAAAACAGGCAACTATTATAACCCTGCAACTAACACTTTCAACCTCTCAAAACAAGAATGGGAAGACTTTAGTCAGGTGTGTTTAGTAAACATTACTACATATATATTTAAATGCAAACATTACTACTTAACAAATATAATATATTAAAAAAATGTTACTTGCAGGGTCATCCGAAACTGAAAACTTTGAAAAATGCTCCATTGTTTTTCCCTGATTTGTGTGACACTTTATTTCAATCAACTACTGCTTCTGGTGAACATGTTAAGGCTGCTAGCTCAAATGTGATGAAATCTCGGGTTTCTTCATCTTCTTTTACTTCACGCATTCGAACACTTGAGCTTGATGATGAAGAAAGAGAAGACGACGATGATATGGGTTCTAAAGAAAATCCAACTCAAGAAGAGGGGACAAGTGAAAACCGAACTCAAGTTGCTGTTGGACCTAAGAAAAAAGATGACAAACTTGATGAATTGATTAAAGTATGTAGTGCTGCACTTTCTAAGGAGCTGTCTAAAGAGAAACAGGCACCAACAGAGCAACCAAAAGAAACAGAGCAACAAAAGCTTAGGTGTATTGAAAAGTTGAATTCCCTTGGGCTTGATGCGGCGGATCCCCTCTATCATGCAGCGTTTTTAATTTTTTCTAGTTCAAGAGATAATCAAGAATGGTGGTTGATGATGCCTTCAATTCCCGATTTGCTTAAAAAGTGGCTTGAAAGCACGGGAAGGTCCTTAGGGTATCTAAAGGAATAGTTGATTTACAACTAGATAAGTGGATGAATTTGACACGCTTGTTTTGAAACTTGATTGAACTAGATAAGTTGGTGTTTCTTTTTTGGATGAATTATTTGGCATGCTTGTTTTAAAACTTGATTGAACTAGATAAGTTGGTACTTATTTGAGCTTGATGAATATTTGGCATGCTTGTTTTGAAAGTTGTTTGTTGTTTGAAGTATGCTATAATACTTTTTTTATATTTTATTGTGTGTTGAAGAATATGTCGTGTTTTTAATAGGTATGGACGAAGTTGATCATCGACGTCGTTTACTACTCATTATTATGTTGTATTAAAAAGAAGAGGATGCAAAGGAAAAGGAAAAGGGATAACGACTCGATTCTTAGTGGTTATCAATATACAAAAGAGTTAATGAAAAACAATCTTCAATGTATTGAGTTACTACGCATGTCAAGGGATGCATTTATTCGATTATGTGTACACTTCAAAACAAAAGGTTGGTTAAAGGATAACAAAACTATATCAGTTGAAGAGAAGATGGCTATCTTTTTATCAATTATAGGTCATAATCAACGTTTTAGGGTGGCGAAACGTAGGTTCCAACACTCGACACAAACAATTTCTGCTATATTTCACGAAGTGTTGGAAAAAATGCAGTGGTTTGCAAATGAGGTTATCGTGCCTACATCGTTTAATTCTAATCCAAATGTTCCCGGAAACAATAGGAGGCTACGAAGAATTTTCAAGGTAATAAAAATAATTTTATAATACATGTTGTAGTTCCAATCATTGATTACTATTTTAACCGCTATCTTTAATGCAGGGTGCGATTGGTGCACTAGATGGAACTTTAATATGTTGTAGTTCCAATCAAAAATCAACATTTATACAGGGGAAGAGGAAAAGATGATTGTTATCAAAATGTTTTAGTTGTTTGCGACTTTGATATGATCTTCACTTTTGTTGTTGTCGGTTGGGAAGGAACTGCACATGATGCGAGAGTTTTGGCTGAAAGTATATCAAATCCTGAGTTGAATTTTCTTGTTCCTCCTCCAGGTATAAATAGTTTGATTTATATATCTTTGATATATCACATATCCTAACTATCTTTGATGTAATATTTGAAATATTTTAGGTAAATATTATCTTTGCGATGTCGCGTATACAAATACTCGAGGGTTTATGGCACCGTTTCGTAATGTTAGATATTGGCTTGGAGATTATCGGCGTACACGTGCCACAAACAAGTATGAAAAGTATAATCATTCTCATTCAAAACTAAGAAATGTTATTGAACGTGCTTATGGAGTATTGAAAGCACGTTTTCCAATCTTGAAGAGAATGGCCCCATATGCACTTGAGGTTCAAAGAGATGTTGTTCTTTCATGTTTTGCGGTTCATAATTTTATACGGAAGGAAGGATTAACTGACGAGTTTTTTGAGTATGATCAAACAAATGATGAACATGAAGAGGTACAAGGGGAAGGTCAAAATGAGGTTTTGGAAGGTCAAATACATGGAAATACTACCGATCAACAATCTATGAGTAACTTACGTGAACAAATTGCGAATCGACTAATGCAAAATGAAGATTGATATTTGGTATTTGGTATTGTAAGAACTTAATGGAACTTGATGTTTTCGGAACTTAATGGAAGTTGATGTATTTGCATTAAAAACTAATGTATGTTTATTATTTCTTATTAAAATGAACTGCTATGTCATTTAATTTTGATTTTCAAAAAAAAAATATTACTATTGTTTTGATGGTAAAAACATGTGATTTGAGAATGAATATATAAAATTAATAAAAATAACAGAATCATATAATTTTTTAAACAAACAGATTTATTAAAATTTTCTTATCAGATCAGTATCTTATCAGGACCACATCTTATCAATCAGAAGTGGGATCAGACATAAGACAGATTACCTCTTATGCCATCAAACAGCCTGTTATTGGTGGTAATTCCCTTGGAGTATGCAAAAAACTAGAAAACGAAACCAAAGACCGAATAAAAAAAAATCAAAACCAAAATATAGCAAAATAAAACCAGAAAAAAAAAAACCAAACATGATCGTAATTCATTGAAAATTCATGCTTTAACGATTATACATTACTATGTGTTAAAAGTTAAAACTGAAAAATAAGTCTATAAACACATAACGATTCAAACCTGATGCTTTTCATTTATACCAAAACCAACTTGAATCAACCCATACTCATCCCTAGAATCCACCAAGCATCACAATTTATGATAATTGACATTCATTAATCATTAAATAATTAACAAAAATCTTTAAATTAAATTATGATTGTGAGTGTAAAATAGGGTAAAAAGCAGAGACTAGAGAAAAATGGAAGTACGATTGTGAGTGTAAAATCATTTGATAAAGTATATTGCCTAAAATATCATTGATTTCATCCGATTGAAACTGGCTGGAGGGTTTGGTTGGGGGTTTAAGGTTGGTTCCATTGAGGAGAGCATGAAGTTCAGAAGAACCGCCATTGATGATCTTCATTTGCTCTCATCAATTCAAAAGATCATTTTCTCCTCTCATCATCACCACCACCAACAATCTCGAACAATCACAAAAGTCCGATTAAAATGGGTCAAAAATCGATCTCTAGACAACATCATCGACATCCACACCGATCTCAAAGCCGCCTGTCTACTCAAAGACGCCATCATCCACCGCCCCTCCGCCACCCAGTTCCTCACCGCAAAATCAATCTCCGACACCCAAAAACTCCTCGGAATCACTGTTCCTACCCTCCGTTTCATCCGCCGTTACCCTACTCTCTTCGAAGAATTCCCACACCCTAAATACCCTTCCCTCCCCTGTTTCCGCCTCACCAACATTGCCCTAAATTTACACAATTTAGAGCGCAAAATCTACGAAAGTCACGAATCCGACCTAGTTGAAAGACTCTGTAGAGTGTTGATGATGACCAGAGATAGACAGATTCCTCTTCAATCGCTTCATCCGTTAAGATGGGATTTAGGGTTTCCGTACGACTACGATAAAACCCTAATCGACAACCATCCAGATAAATTCCGAATTGTGAAAGGATCAAACGGATCATCGACTTTGAAACTTGAGAAATGGATTGATGAATTCGCGGTTTCTGAGCTTCAAAAGAGCAATGAGATCAAGGAATCAAGCAACGATGGTGGTGATCATTACAGGAGATTTACAAGAGGGCAGGCTTCATTAGCATTTCCATTAAGTTTTCCTAGAGGTTATGGAGCTCAGAAAAAGGTGAAATCTTGGATGGATGAGTTTCAAAAACTGCCATACATATCTCCATATGAGGATTCAAGCAGAATCGATCCCCAAAGCGAATTAATGGAGAAAAGAATAGTTGGTGTTTTACATGAGTTCTTGAGTTTGACTGTTTACAAGAAAACCAAAAGGAATTACTTGAGGAATTTGACAGATGAATTCAATATGCCATTTAGGTTTACTCGAATCTTTACTAGGTACCCCGGAATTTTCTATCTTTCGTTGAAGTGCAAGACGACGTCTGTGGCGCTTAAGGAAGGGTACAAACGAGGAAAGTTGGTGAATGCTTGTCCGATCGCAAAGTATAGAGGGAAGTTCCATCATGTTATGAGGACCGGATTGATTTATAGGAAGAAAGGGTTAGAGATGTTACCTGAGCTAGACAAATTGGTTGTGGACGAGGTGACTGGGATCGAAGAAAAAGATTCAGAAGATGAAGAGATTGAATCGAGTGGCGAATGGGTTGAAGATTCGGAGTTTGATGATGTTTCTGATCAAGATTAGCAGGGTTAATTGATGTTAGATGATCAAGATTCAAGAACAGGAGTTGTATTGTCTTTGAAAAGAGTATAAGTCGGGTATGTTACAGTACCAGGTGGCTTTCGCTCAAATGGTATTCATCGTGTCTTTACAACTTGCCTTTTTGAGTTAAACGAATTTTGGTGATAGTTACCTGCTTGTCATATATGATTTAGGAATGAGGTTATCAGTTTTACCTTAAAAGGGCAACTGAAATTCTAAAATTGCTTGGAATTGATCATTGATTTATCGGGAAAAAAATAAACTGGAATGACATGTAATCATGTGTCCTCATGCTAGAACATGTTGTTGCGAGTCGGGTCTCCTGCTGGTCACTTGAACAAATGAAATGTAAGGCATTAGTCCCTTTGACCTGGCTATGCTACATTGAAGTTATCATGGGTTCGAAGAAAGTAAAACATGGTTAGAACCTGGTGCAAAGTGAAGGTATATGCATAAATACATAGAGATAGAAACTAGAACTATATATTTACCCTCAAAATGATAGAAATTCATTGATCATTTGTGTTTGTCTATTATATTTACTTGTTCTCTTTGGTTATCTTGATTCTTGTAGGGGCGGACCTACATTGTCCGTTAAGCATGTCCACACTAAGGGTGTAATCGAGCTAAATGGTGTCAAGCTCGATTATATAACTCAAGAGTTAAAAATTATAGTGTGATCTTGTCTAAAATTTTAAGCTCATAACTTAAACTTAACATGACAAGGCTATCAATAGTCTATAAAGTGTTTCACAATATATACATTAAGACTTGATAATTATTATACATAAAAGAGAAAGTAATATATACATATTTTATTATACATTGAATCAATTTCAAATATTTTTCGAGTCAAACTTGAATAGTTCACAAGTTGGCTAAATACTCTATTACCCTCAACTTGGCGATAAATACTAATAAATATATAAAAAGTATCACATCGGTCTCATTTATTTTATCATATGTCATCAGTTTCATATGCCATATCATTTTACCATATTCCAGTCTAAAACTAAATTCAAACAAAACCAAATCAAATTTAATTTAACTAATTTAATATTTAATCAATTCTAATTTTTATAAGTCTTTTATATATCTTTATAAATAATTATTTTTTAAATCAACCCATGTATTTATTATATGGTATTAATCTAGCATCCTAATAAAAATTTATGGTGTTTTCTAATTTTCTAGTTAGAAACTGTATAATTAGAAGAAGGAAAATTGAATTGTATGTCACTTACCCATTTAAAGAATATTTCAAAACAAAATTTGATGAAACCACATACAACTTTTAACAAATTATAATTCTTGGTTCCTGTGAAAAATGCCATGTATATACTGACTCACACAAAATGAAACCAGCATACTCATTCCAGTTCACTAATCCCAAGCACTGGGAACACCACCACCACCACCACCATAGCCACCGTATCCGCCTCCACCGTTACCGCCACCATAGCCACTGTATCCACCTCCACCATAGCCACCTCCACTGTTACCGCCACCATAGCCACCTCCACTGTTAAAGGAGTTCTCCTTCCTAAAGTCACGGCCACCAAAACGTCCTCCTGATCGCCTGTTCTTACCACCACCATAAGATGACCGACTGGCATAACGAGTAAGCCATGCTGGTACTTCTTGATTTGCTTCCTGCATCAAGTCAGCTAATGGTTTTGCTAGAGACATATTGTTCTCGTTAAAGAAAGCCGTTGCCAATCCCGTCTTCCCGGCTCGCCCTGTCCGTCCTATCCGGTGAACATAGTCGTCGATGTCATTTGGAAGGTCAAAGTTGACCACGTGAGAGACGTGAGGGATATCGAGACCACGTGCAGCCACATCAGTTGCAACTAGAATTGGTGTTTTACCGCTCTTGAATGATCGCAGTGCTTGTTCCCTTTCCTGCATTTGTTTTAGTAAGAAAGGATAAAACAGATGTTCAAAAGTTTGCTATATATCCAAAATAGTCTCACTTTTTTGTATTTTAACGCATGGTTTACTTTGAACTATCCAGTCATTGTGATTTAGTTTCCTTAACGATCACCATCAAACTTCTAATTGGAAGAAACAAGTTTCTAAAAATGCACACTTTTGGGCCACAGTTTCTATCATACTTCTAATCAAGTTTGCAGACCAGAATGACTACTAAGAAGTCAAATATTCAACACTAATATATGGGTTTAGCAAGTAATAAATATAAAAAAATTGGAAGAATCGAGTCCCCATCGATTATTTATAATAATGGCAATTTGCATAATAACACGAATAGGTGATTTAACTACCCCCACCCCCCTTTTTCTTTTTCCCCTGATAGTCTCCAACAATGGTAATTCTTAAAATTCACATCCAACTTACCGGCTGTGTTCTATCACCATGAATCGTTGTAGCAGGGAACCCATTACTATACAGCCAGTGTTCAAGTGAATCGGCACCCTTCTTCGTCTCAACAAAAACTAATGTAAGAGCCTGCCACAAATAAGTATGGACAGAAAGATCAATCTTTTGAAAGATTTTAGATCAAACAAGTAGATTTCATAGAAGCTGCCATAAAAAATCATGATCATGTGTGATTGTGCACATGCCTGGATATTAAAAACATAAAGATGCATCAACATTACTAATAGTACCTTGTCCTGAGAATCATTTTCCTTCTGTGCATGAAGGAGGTCCATAAGATGACTTCTCTTGTCAACTTCTTGAACAAATTCCACCCTTTGGACAATCAAATCGGTACTTGAACCAACTCGTCCAACAGTTAAAAATATGTAATTGAAAAGAAAATCAGATGCCAGTCTCTGCACAACAAAGAGAAAACTCATAACATCACATGATAGGCATGTTTGGTAAAAACTAACGGTCTAACTCAAGCTGTGAGTTGGATCTTTTCGATGAGGTGTAGTTTTCAATTTTATAAGTGTATGATAAAGGTAGTTGTAGCTGTAGCTTAACTGTATAAGAGGACATAAAAGGACACACATTAGTTTTTTAATTTATTGAGACGGTAAACTGGTAATGTCTTTCACTAAAAGCTCAAGATGATTTCTAAAGCTACTTGAAGTAGCTTATATTTATAGAGCTTACGCCTTCAAAATAAAGCTAAAGCTCGGAGCTCTCTCACCCAAACAAGACTTTTGTTTGAATAGGGTCTTATTCTTTTGAAAGCAAAAGCTTAAGCTTCCAGAAGCTCTGTGCCAAGCATGCCCGATATGAATTAGATTTATAAATGATGCAATATTTTTTCACTATCACTGCCATATGAAAATAATGCTAGGAATTACACTCTGCAAGCAAATAATAATACATCAGACGATGATGATAATAATGTAATAATACATTAATACCGAAAACTAAGCTTCATAAAAAATAAAACCTGATAACTATAACGATGATGACTGCAACAACAATAATGAGTATATATAACACAATTGAAATAAAAATGATCTACAAACCTGGATTTCAGTAGGAAATGTGGCACTGAACAGCATCGTTTGTCTTTGACCTGGTGGAGGCATGTCCGTTTGCTCAACTATTTTTCTGATTTGAGGCTCAAATCCCATATCCAACATCCGATCTGCCTCATCAAGAGCTAGATACCTTATCGATTGCAATGAAACTTTTGCCCTCTCCAATAGATCAACTAACCTTCCTGGAGTGGCGACAAGAATGTCAACTCCTCTCTCGAGATCTCTTAACTAGCCGTGCATGAAACCCCACCAGACACCAGGTGATTAATGATATAAATCATAGCATATTTTAAAAAGAAATCCATGTAATATTTAATTAAGAGCAAAGATAAACACAGAGATTATAAGGTACATCAGCAACGCCTTAATATTAGAGATGCCTTCAAACTTGGAATAACATGTAAGGTCACTTTTTGTTACCTAAATTGAGCTCAATAAGCCACGGATGACAATTATAAGACTTCCATCCCTAAACTAAACAACCTAGGAGCCTTCATGCATCATGGTTGCCCTTTTCAACAGCTAACGACAAAAACAGTAAAAAAGGAGCAAGCAATGTGCCCAACTATGAAATATTACAAGTCTTAGGGTAGATCAATCTCACGAAAACGGAGAACCAAGAATGAACATGTGTTAAGGATCAGAGAAATGAAAATACTAAAGAGCAGATACAAAACTTACATTCATACCAACTTGTTTGCTTATGTATCTGAAAACTAATCAATACGAGAGAGGAACGGGTATAAATGTAAATTTATACTCCCTCCGTCCCATATATTTTGTATCTTTCCTTTTTAATTTGTCCCAAAATAATTGTCCACATTCATATATAGTTAAGTAAATTTTATCAGATTCCACTAATGTCCTTAATTATGTGGTTTACAAAGATTGACTTTTTAGAAGGAATTAATATGAAGAGTAAAATTACCAATTTGTTGATTATAGGTTATAATCATTATGGATTTCTAGAACTATGTGTTTTGTCCGGTAGACAAATAATTTGGGTACGGGGGGGAGTAAAAATTATCAAACACGTTATTGGTCAACAAGGGGAGGGATCACAAATAATTACCCTAAAGAACAAGATGTATCAAAAGCAGCGTAGTGGAGATGTAAACTCCATGCAAGATTAACAAGAAGCACATTCAAAGGAAAAATGTCTATACCGATAAATGAAGATATGGTAAAAGTTCCACCCAAACACAAACAAATGAATGAATGATATGGATAAAATCTACCCACCCAAGGGAAAGATTACATTCAATTGTATGCTATCCGAAGTTATTGCTATACAAATATGAAAAGAAAAGAACTTTTAATGAATGAATATGCATCCATGATTCCATATAATTACTTAAATATCAAACTTCAAATCTTCAATTCTAATCACCTGTTGATGAATCGGTGCTCCTCCATAAACAACCACCACCTTAACACCTGTTTGATAAGAAAACTTGCGAGCCTCCTCGTGTATCTGCATGTAATGATATATAAAAATATAGTGACTGATCCGATCATCTAAATTACGTTATAAAGAGTCCATTAAATTAGTAATAACAAAAACCTGGCAGGCTAGCTCCCTTGTGGGAGATAGAATCAAGGCAAGGGGGAACACAGTCCTGGTACCACGTGGTCTCTGTACAAATTGCCCCCTCATAATCCCACTGATTATAGGGAAGCAAAATGCTGCCGTCTTCCCAGATCCAGTCTGAGCACATGCCATCAAATCCCGTCCCGCGAGAGAAATGGGAATTGTGTAACGTTGGACCGGAGTAGGTTTGACATATTTGCACCTTCTAATATTCAGATTCAGGGCCTCCCCTAAGTCAATCTCTGCGAATGTATTAACCGGAGGTGGCACATTTTCGCCATTAGCATCCACAGGAATATCCTCGTAAGCATCGAAATTTATACCACTACTTTCTTGCTCAGATGTGAAGTCATCAGGACCATCTATGTCATCATTACCGAACGGGTTAACCTCCACTTCTCTACCACCCCAACTACCACCTCTAGTTCCCCAACCCCCTCCACTACCACGGCTGCCACTGCCATATCCCTGCTTACCATGTTCAAGCCTAGGAGCAGCCCACCGTGACCCACTTGTTTGTCCACTATGACCTAACCTATCATTTGTAGGTGGCGCACCACCATATGATGTAGCTGAGCCGGTTGGCTGCCCAGATGAGGGTGGTCTATTACGAAGATGTGGTGGAACATAAGCAGGCTTGCTGGAAACCGTTGTAGCCCCGGAAACCCCATTATTGTCAGAGCCTGAAGCTGCATTTTCAACTGAATCTGCCCAAGAAGTTCTCATGACTTAGAAGTATCAATCCCCAACCTTACCTGAAACTAATATCTCACAACACAATAGCTGCAATACAATTCTACGACCCAAGTCAACAAATACCAGAATTGAATGTCTCTTCTAGGTAGCTCTCAACACCAAGCGTTTCAAGAAAAATGCAACCTTTAGCAAACAGATCAATCCTGTTCACATTTTAAAAAAATAAATAAAAATCTATAATGTAACAGATACCCCTTTATGACCTCATCTAGTTAAATATCACAGATATAGTAAGCAACTCAGGTTATGCAAAAACACATAAATCGTCAAATTTTTATTAAGATTAATGCATCACAATACAAAAAAGGCTACTGCTACATATAATTATAATGTAATCCCATTGGAATAGTTACATAATTTCAATCACATGAAGCAAGTAATCCACAAACACACATGGATAAGTATGCAAATTACAAAAAAGGTCCAGGATTTTAGGTCGTGCAAGCCCCATGATTAACAGTATTAGCGATCAATAATAAAAAGAATGTAGGGATAAAGAGAACGATATTAAAGCTTCATAGGATCAAGATCGAGTTTTTTCAAATGTAGAATGATTTGGCACAAAATATACATATAGATAGACAAATTTGCAGACAAAAGTTAACAAATATGAAGGCACCTGAGGTGGTGAAGTTGAAGAGGAGAGAGATGGCATCAATGGCGGGCGGAGAGAACCAAAGCAGAATTTTAGGAGAAATCAGAAACCCTAATAAAGGGGGGCAAGGAGCTATATCTCAGATAGAGAATTTGGGACAATGTTGAGAAAATATCGGATTAGCGGGTGGGTAATTAGATATTTGTATTTCTTTTTGGGAAAATTTTATATATGCATCCCTATTTTACTATCATGGTAAATTACATATTTCATCAACGTGATTTGCTAAAAAAAAAAAATTATGGATTAAAATATTTAACTTTACTAATAGTCTTTATCGTTAACGTTTTGTTACAAATTTTATCTTTTAACCATTTAAAATGATCATATTACTTTTACTTGTTTAATGATTATTATTAAAGTTGTTTGTATAATTAATTCTATTATTTTTAACTAATAAATTAATCTAAAAATTATAAATAATAGTAAAATTAATTTAATATAAAACACATAAATTTGAATAAATTAGTAATAAAGGCAAATGAATTATTATTATTATTATTATTATTTATTGAAAACTAATAAATACTGTTTTGAGTTTAGATTCTTGAATTAAAAACAAAGGTAAAGTATAATTAAATAAGAAAATAAATATAAACATCGCCAAAAGGAGTTATAAAGATTGACGCTTTTTTAAATTTTTACATAGACAATTCTTTTAGTTAACATTTAAAAACATTTTTTCTAGTTTAAACTTTTTTTTTAAATATTAAAATATTTCGAAAACATTAATTGTTTTGAAATAATTAAAAATTTTAAACATTTTTTATTAAAATGTAACATCCCATTTTTCGACCTGGTACGTGGAATATTTTACTAGATTATTATTTTATTAATATTGCGTTGGTCGAATAAACTTCCGATTAGTGGAATTATACGTGTCGGGATTGGGTTATATGTGGCGCCTGATTAAAATTTTAGTGGATTAATTATATTTATGAGATCACGTGATTATACGGGTTGGATTGATATTAATATTGAATTTACGGTATCGGGTCCGAGTTATTGAGTACGGGGTTGCTATATTTGGAAAGTATATACATGTATACCTTTTTGAAATGTTGGTTTTTCTCCTTGCAAAGAAACTGGGAAAATATATGTGTGTGTATGTGTGTTTTGGTGGGCTGAAATTATAGGAAACAACCAGAGAATTGTTGCTGAAGTTGTGATTTGGTCATCAAACTCCTCCATCCTTTTGCTCTTGAGCCAAGGTAAGAATTCTTCAAGTGGTAAGCTTAAATTTCTTGTTAAACATTGTTAAAGTTGTGGAAATGGCTACTGAACCTATAGGGTATAGATACATGTTATTTTGTATGTTTATTACTGCCGGAAATCGAAATTGTGGGGTAAAATGGCCCTGGACAGGGAAAACTTGCTCGCCCAGGAGCGCCATCGCGATCCTCTGAGCGTCGTCGCGATGGGTCTTATGGCGGTGCGAGTCGAGTATGGCCGAGATCAATGGACGCGGACTGTTATGGTCAGCGCGACACGATGGCCTGAGCGCAGTCGCGGCCGCGATGGCGTGAGCACAGGTCGCGATCAATCTGTTTTGAGTTGGATTTCTATTTTTGGCTTTGGGGTCCTTTTGGGGTCTGATTCAGTTATGGGATCAGTTTAGGAGTTTGATTATATGTATCTGTTGGGTTTGAATTAACAATCTGGGATTCGTGTGTATACAGGGACGAGCAAACGCGCCGGGTCGAATCAGGGGTCACAGGGTTTAACGAGTTGATCAGGGTAATCAGGTGAGTACTCGAGTTATTTTCCAAATGTGTGCCTCTTTTATGGGTCTTAGTTGTGTAGCTATTGTGTATACATTGTGTATTGTGTATGAGACATGGATGTGAACCTCATGTATAATTCTATTTGATATCGCCATTTTTGTATATATTTATCAGGCGATATCTGTTTTGATTTACACCTTAATATTGCTTATAGTTCTCTTTTTGAGCAAATTTTGGTATTTAGTTATAATTTTGTTCTTTGGAGTAGGTTTTGTAAAAAATTGCCCAAAGTAGCTGTTCTGGAAATAGCGTAGCGCGCTAATAGCAGCAGAAAGCCCATCCGGGAGTTGTCACCCAAAAACGCGACGCGGCCTCCAGAAGCGCGACGCGTAAATGGCCTCTAGCAACTTGCAAGTTTTAAATTGATTCTCATGGAGGTCCAATAGGAAGTCGTCATTTCAAAAGCGTTGCGCGCTCTAACAAAAACGCGACGCGTAAATGGCCCAGTATAAAATTTCAGAAACTCGATTTTTGAAAGCAGATTTCGAAAAGGGGTTTGGCTATGGCGATTTTGTGCGATAAGAAGTGAATTGCTGCTTGATTTTTATCATCCATTTCAACCATCTAACACCAATTTCATCAATAGGGGAGTGATTTCATCTTCATTTTGTCTTGATTTTGAGTTGTAATTCAATGTTCATGGCAATGTGTGTTGTAAAACTCTTCAATATGATGGAGTAGTAACTTTTTGATCATTTGGGTATGAAATACCTTAACATTTGATGATGGTTATGTAAATACTTGGAATATTAATATGCTTAGTTGTTATTATGGATGAATATAATGGTTTGTTTGCAAAAACATGTTTTGATTCATTTTAGATGTTGATTAACCTTTGATGTGAGTTAGGGTGAAACACCCTCACAACTAAATAGAGTATTTCACACACATTTATACAATAATTCATATATAATATGTTGCGGAATTTGCGTCAAATTTAAAATTTTCATTAATCAGAGTTATCAACGTGAATCACCCCACTTTGCTTCCCATAACGAGCAAAGTGTGATAATTCACGGATTAAAGTATGTCGGGTTAGAATCTATCGTTAATTACATGCCGCAAGATTAGTTAGGTACATCCAATCGCATGAAAATCAAAACGGGAGTCCACTATTCCTCAAACCCGAGCCATCCAAAACTATACCAAAAAGTGGAGT
This sequence comes from Centrapalus pauciflorus, assembly GCA_020465985.1. Taxonomy (NCBI): domain Eukaryota; kingdom Viridiplantae; phylum Streptophyta; class Magnoliopsida; order Asterales; family Asteraceae; genus Centrapalus; species Centrapalus pauciflorus. Next base: position 330,505 of record JAANYP010008471.1, read on the forward strand.
GCTTCAAGCTAACTCCAACCGAACTTAGCAAGACGGACCGGCCGTACCCTTACCCTTGACAGAGCCTGAAAAGGTTAACATTTAAGAGGGTCAACATAAAGTTGAGTGAATTACTAGATTAGATATAACACAAGTTATATAGATGCAATAATGATCAACATGATGATTCCAAACGACATAAACCAAGTGCACAAGATGAGTGATCAATACCACATGCCCCTTCATAATGCGGGGTTCCCTAGCAAGTACGGGTGTGGTGATGCCTCTAACATAGTACGAGGCTGTCCCTAACAAGTACGGGACTGTCCCTAGCAAGTACGGGACTTCCGACAGTGCAAGTACGTCGGCATCCGGCATCAAAAGGGCCAGGAATAATCCATGGATATCCAGGTGAGTCCAAACGAAAGGTATGATCAACAAATGAGGTCCAAGATGCCTCGAGTATACGAATATGTCATGCATTGATGAAATGGATGAATAAGCAACAATCGTATAATGTCATAGTATGAATCAACAACGAATGATCAATCATAAAGCAACAAGTACATCATATATGACTTTATGAAAATCTAATACTAGAACACACAGTGATTGGTTAACAAGGTTCCCAAGGCCTTCCAAAATAATCACAATAGCCTCGAGAATGGCTAAGACTCGCGACCAAGCCTCTTTCGATTCGATTCGCCTATAAGTATTCATAAGGCGTACACATAAATTCCCGAACACAATATAAGACCCTATTAGAGGCCTAAGGATGAGGGGACACCAAACCGAAAGCACTAAGTCCATTAGAGGCCCTAGGAGTTCCGGAATGGTTTAAAGGCCTTCAAACCCTTTAAACACTTAATTTAGACGTGCATTGAACGTACCGGACCCGAGCATCGACCCCCAACATTGCAAAATGGATTTTGGAGGCAGAAGGGTAGTCATGGCGCGACCCAAGGGGGGTAGCGCCGCGATCAAGGGCTTGCCCACCCTCTGACTGCACTTCAAATCCCTTAAATGCACCAAACCTACCCAAAACTCCCATAAATGCTCCTAACACTTGAAATGGACTTTACCAACCATATAACCAACATATTAAGGTCATTCAAACCCCTCTAAACATAATAGAATCAATTCATAACATTTCATGATTCCGAGGAGCTCATACGGACTCCGAACAAGTCCGAAAACGACTAGAAAACTCCAACCGACAACACCGAGCTCCATTTGAGCTCGAATTCAATTCTAACCAATTCCATAGCATTATTAACTATACATGGTCCATGTTTAGACATTAAACTCACATTTAGACATTAAAACCCATTCACAAAATGTTTTGGAACTCGCTGTGGCATTTCACCGAACACTTGGCGTGCGGTTTGGGCCTAAAACGCCAAATTGAGTTCTTACACGTGATTTGAGTTACCCAACATATGAAAACGCTTTATTATCCTAAATAAACACTTTCTAGACATATTGGCACCATTAAACCTCATTCCATGATTCCATGGAATTCATATGAACTCAACCGAGTCTTTAAGTGACCAATACGCAATTAAGTCTTCAAAACTCCAAATGAGTTCCTACTAGCTTCCGTTCAACTCCATGGACATAAATAACACATTTGACTCATAATTTATCATATGGAATGTACAAGAACACATAAATCCATTTCCATCCACCGTTGGAGCTCAAAAGGAGCTCCAACTTGGGTTTTCATTCCATAACATTAACTCACCCAAACATTTACATATTTATGACTCAAATGATTCAATAACCCATAAATATTACTCTATACATGATTTTAGGGTCATTTACTAACTCAATCATAAATACCCACTTAGGGTTGTGTTCTCAAAAAAATGAAGAACACATTGGAGAAGAAGAAGAGAATGAACAAGAAAGTGGTATACCTTCCAAGATGACACCAAATCAAGATTTCTAGCTTTAATCCTTCACCCTTGAAGCTCAAACAAGAAAACCCTAGGTGTTCTCTCTTGTTTTCTCTCAAATGTGAAAAAGATGAAAAGTGAGTGTGTGTGTGTGTGTGGTGTGTTGGTCGATCAAATGAAGAAATGAGGGGGGGGGGGGGGAGGGAGAGAGAGAGAGAGAGAGAGAGAGAGGGAGAGAGAGAGAGAGAGAGAGAGAGAGAGAGAGAGTTTGGCCAATAACCAACTTTACCCCTCCTACTTTAACCCCACACACACATAAACCCTTAACAAAATGCATCCATTTTATTTAAATAACACAACAACCTATAATACTTTAATTCATATTCATGCTAATTATAACAAAGTATTATATTAATAACTCAAATATTATAATTAGCTATTATTTAATTGTCTTACAAATTTTGGGGTGTTACATAGGGTTTATTAATTTCTATTTTAAATGAAGTGATTTTTGATTGCTTTGTTTAAATCCTTTAACTTGTGAGAGTAATGGAAAATGGATATAGAAATGTTTTGCTATGAATCATTATATTATTTGTATAAGGATGTGAGTCTAATGCAAATTATGTTAACATTGTGAAGTGAAAACATCATCCATGATAATAACCTATATATGAGTATAAATGTATGTTCTTAAACTTTTGTAAAATAATGGTTGAGTGATCTTCATTGTTTTATGAATATATTTTTTGGTACCAAATATTATTTGCGTAATATTTTGATACTTGAATTCATACTCATATCTTAATTTGTATAAATTCTCAAGGGAGTGATCCTTTGATAGTTTTATATTAATTAAGGGGTTAAGTTATTTGATAGTCTTTGAGTGATCTTGGCTATTGAATAACTTAAGTAATAACATATTTTTATTCCAAGGTAGTATCATTACTTAATCATCCAGGTGTTAGGGGAAATAATCCCAAGTGATCATCCTTTAATTATTAAGTTTTAATTTTTCTCTCGTTGCTATTGTCACGGTGTTTGCAAACTCATTTGATAATCTAAATCTTAATGATAAATCTTTACACATTATCGACTATCTAACTTTTAATCTACTTCTTATTGTTTTGCAAATCCAATTGTCCCTGAGATCGACAACCCGAACTTACTTAGCTATACTAGTATACAATAGGTAATACATGTCTATTTGTCCGCTAGTTTTAGTTAATTATTTCCGTTTTTATATTTAAAACAAAGGTGTGCTAGCGGCACATCACTATTCTTATTATATGTGTTCATATGCATGAGATGAGATCCATTCCGAGATATTTGTGATGAGTTCCATACGGATGGTGACTCGCAATGGGTGATCGTGTGGGCTAACTGTCCCTAACCAGTCTTCAGAGCGTATATATACGGCAGGGCCTGTAGCCAGGTCGCTCTTGAGCTACAGGGACTTGCTAACCACTGTTGCGTGCAGTTTGAAGTGTCCCCACAGGGATTGTGATGATATACAGGGTTCCAGATCTCATGCTCATTCGTGATCATATCTGAGATGTGTAGAGGATTTCCAGGGAATTAGATAGAGATGTGTCATGTGTGTTATGTGTTATTCTGCAGAGTCTAACCCTCGCGTACTCACGAGCTTCCCACCTTACGTTTTCTAGTCTAACATGTTCAGGGAGACAGAAAGGGGAACAACAGTCACAGCCGCCAAAGTAGGAGCTACTGTTACTTGGGAAATTTGTATCCGTTATCGTATAATGATAGCAACTATTGGGAAACTGTGACTTTGTAACCTGTGCATATACTCAGCATGTATAGCAGATAGTAGCAGTATTATGTTAGTTACTTGGAATTTGATTATCTGTATTAAACTCGTGATTACACTGTTAACTCCTTTGTATTAAAGTTTTAAATTACCAGTGATTTGTATTATCCTCTGACACATGTTATATGGATTACATGTGTTATCACCACTTCTGATATTGTGAGGACGTGACATTTATGTGGAATGAGAGGGTGTTACAAAAAAAGCTTTAAGTAAAATATTTAAACATTTTGAAAGTTTTATGTATACTTTTTAAATGTTTTAAAAAAATACCAGAAAAATGTCAAATTTTTTTGAAAAGTTCAAATTTATTTTATTATCAACAAAAACATCTAATTTTTTCTATAAAATATCAAAAAGAAAACCTAAACTTATAAATATATTTTATTTTTAATTTTTAATTAACAAAATAATGAGAATAACAATTTATATGTTTTCAGGATGTTTTAATCCTAATTAAAATATATTTATTTAAAAATGAGTATTTCAAAAGTTTACATTTTATTTTAAAAAGTTCAAAAAATCTAACTCAAAACACTAATAATAATTATTATTATTTATATGTTTTTGATGTATATTTTGCCATTATTTTATTATGTTATACATTAAATTAATTTTACTGTTTTTTAAAAACTTTTTAAACTAGTATATTATTTAGAATAATAGAAATGACAATAAAAACAATATAATAATTATCAAACAATTAAGGGTAAAGTGATCATTTTAAATGTTCACGATATAAATAATAATTATTAAACCCCATTATTGTCAGAGCCTGCAGCTGTATTTTGGGAGCTTTTATGAGCTTCACCTTTTGGTTTTTGGAGGCTTAAGCTCAAAAGCTATGTTTGGTTAATAGGAGCTTAAGCTTTTGATTTAAATTTGAAAGCTCTCAAAATCTCTTTTACGAAAAAGCTACTTGAAATAGCTTTTAAAACGAGCTTAAGCTTTTGGTCAAACAAAATTACATTTTTACCCTCCAAATAATTAAAATCTACAACTTTTAAATAATATCAATGTCTTTTTATGTTAATTACACCAAAAGCTACAGCTACAACTATATTTACCAAACACCTTTATAAAAACAAAAAGCTCCGACTCTTTTAAAAAGCTATAGCTTCTAAAAACTCCATCACTAAAAGCTCAAACTAGTCGTGCCAAACGACTTTGATCCAATATTTTTTTCAATAATTCCACATTTGATCATTTTAATCAAGACCATTAGATTAATCTAATCTATGGACGATATTGGGTTCTACAGTTCTATAAAATTAGGTTTCACAATTATCTCATCTATATCTATACACACACACATACATATAAAAACCTCTTGAAATCAAGTGCACCCGAAGGTACTACCCTTAAAAAATATTTTTTTTAATTTTTTTCATAACCATGACATTATGTCCTTAAAATTATGTGAATGTTCATGCACATTTATGTGAATAATCATTCATACCATTCACATTATTTTTTTTACCATTCACAAGATTTATTTTTTGAAGTTTGATTTGCGACTTTTAATAAAAGAAATCTTATAATGTTGTCTTATGCATGTCTATGCGAAAAATATATATAAATGATCATTCACAACAGGGTACGTTGGGTACGCTGCAATCTCATGGCTACACTGATAAACCTGATTCTATATATAGGAAAATATTCAAATGAGAACCTAACTTTTGTGAAATTGCTGAAAAACTTATTTAAATTTTCAGTTTTTCATCAAAAAAAGGTTATAATTGATTAATTTGCATATTTATTGTTATTTTTTGGAAAGACTTTTTTTAGTTGACTCATAAAATGTAACACCCTCAACTAATCCCCAATGCCACGCGAATAACACATCAGCAACGATATAATATAAAAATCTCTACACTATTCCCAATGCATACTAGCAGAACCCGATAATTTTAAAACATTAATTACACAATAACAGTCACGGAAATCTCTGAATAAACTATAACCTATCCGAAGTATATAAACAGTCCACAAAATGTAACTACCTCTACACGGGTAGCTAACTCCTCGATCACAGAAATGTAAACCTACTTTGGTGCAGCAGGCCTACTAGCAGTCCAATCACCTGGGACACACACAACAACACACATAGGTCAGCTAAATCCGGTGAGAGTGCAAGGGTTAGTGTACGATTATAAAGCTCAGAAAATAATTAACTCGACAATAAAACGTTCAGCGTTCTCTACTGAACAAGTATATGAGATCCCACAAGATAACTCAATAAGTACTCAACTCGCGTGGATAGGTCCACGTACCAAAATCCCTAGACCGCACAAAGCAGTCGTCAGGAACTCGAAAGGGAATTGGGAGCGACCCAACCCCTGCCCAGCCGTACGGTTTAGTATCTCAACAGCTCAAGTGTCCCAAATCTCATATTTAAAACACAGTTCTCAATATAACACAATAATACGTGCATGATAGTATCTCAATAAAAACTCGTAAGAAAGCTCATAATATCTCATAAAAAGCTCAGTAAAAGATCATGCAAGTATTAATAAATAATCGTACAAGTATCTCAATAAAAACATGCAAACTCACCTGCTCAGCTAGCTACACTAAGTCTCGGTTCCCTGCCCTTTCCCTACCCAATCAACACGAGACCCTGAAATCACAATATCACAACACAATATCACAAACTCAACCCAACAACTCTATACACAACTCTCAACAACTCACGATACCCCAAAGACCCGAATACACGACTCACAGAACCCGAAAACCCGACCCGAAACCCCAGCCGCATCGCGGCCGCACTCATCCAGTCGCGGCCGCACTGACCATATCGCGGTCGCGGCCGCGCTGACCTTAAAATCGGCCGCGTTCACATCGCGGTCCGAGCTCGGGCTCAAACCGCCTGCGTTCATCTCAAGAACATCGCGGCCCGCGATGAGGGGATCGCGGTCGCGCTCACGGACGAACAGAACCAGGAATGCTCTGTTTTATCACAGACCAGGGAATTAATCCCCAATCACTATTTCCACTCGATTTTTGCCACAATTATGAACTCGAATTTACTCAGGAACATATATAAACCCAATTCAACTCTTTTACAACAACTACTATCAATTAATCCGCGAATTTTAGCTCGAATTTACCTTAAATATGGACCCGGATCAAAAGAAGAATTTGATGAAGATCTCAGGAGCTTTAATCCCAAAGCTTCAATCTCTGATGTTATTGCTGTTATTCACAAATACACACACTCACACCTTGAGCTCTGGATTTGAAATGAGCTTAAGAAACAAAGGAAGCAACATATATATACGTTTTGGGTTTAACTCGGTCCGACACCCAAAAATCCGATCCCGATACCCCAAAATACAATTTTATATCTCCGGGTCCCAAATTAAATAATTAAACCAATAAAATAATTCCACGTACCCGTCTCAAAATCGGGATGTTACAAGTCCTCCCTCCTTATGAAGATTCTGTCCTCAGAATCTAGCTCAAAGCAAAGAGGTGAGGATATCGGCTGCGCATTTCTAACTCTGGCTCCCATGTGGCGCTAGTACCCTTATGGTGCTTCCACTGCACCAACACTAACGCCACCTCTTTATTACGCAACCTCTTCACTTTCCGATTTGTCACTGCCTCAGGCTGCTCGGCATACTAAAGTCTATCATCGACCTCAATCTCTGATAACGGCACTCTCTGATCATCACGGGCCAAGCACTTACGGAGATGGCTAACATGAAAAGCATTATGAACTCCCGACAACTCTGGAGGCAAATTCAGACGATAAGCCTGATCCCCGATCCTCTCAATGACCTCAAACGGTCCAATATAATGCGGACCCAACTTACCTCGCCTACGAAATCGAATAATCCCCTTCCAGGGTGAGACTTTTGTAACATCCTCGGAGTTAATCATTATAATTTAGATTAATTATTTGAGAAATTTGTAATTTGCATAATTTAGTTGAACTATGAAAATGATTATGTGTTCAGTTATTTAAAGTTGGTTGTTATTTTAAGGAATTAAGGAATATTAAGTATGTCAAATTATTTTGGTTTAGTATGATGATTTTTATTTGTTGGTGATAATAAAATTTAGATAGAAATCAGTAATTTATGGAACCGGATAAGTTAAGGGGCTAAATGTGCCAATAGCCGATAATTGGAAATAAAAAGACTCTTGGTCTTTATTTTAGTTCATTTTCAACACTTCTCTCAATCTCTCTCTCTAAATTTCCACTGAAAATCGATTAAGTGAAGATAAATTCGTGGAATTATATCTGGAAATTTACAAGATTCAAGTGGGGATTAAGGTAAGAATCATTATATCTCAATTTGGGCTTTATTTTGAGGGTTTTGAGGTTCAAAATTCGGATTTTAAATCTGAGAAATTGTTGATGCATGTATGTAATATTAGTTGGGAATCATCAATTGAGCATCACTGAAGCTCCAGAAACAGGATTCGTTGGATAATTCGTTCAAAAAGGTTAGAAATCTTAACTTTTGTAAGTTTTTATGTTCTTGAAGAAAAGTTCATATTTTGGGTCAATCAGGACGAATTTGAGTGTTAATGTTATGGAAAATGATGTAAAAACACTCAATATATAGTAATAAATCGAATGTATGGATTGCATGTGAATAAATTTAAGTTTTGGCAATTTTCACTTAAAAACCCGTAGCTGCGATATGAAAACCTGCTGGTGAACTCGGCGAGTTCATGAGGAACTCGGCGAGTACTCAAGAACAGATGAATAAATCTTCATAAAATTCATAAGTGTTGGATCCGAATTCGGTTGGAACCCGAATTCTAATGAGACCCGAAATTTGGATAGGATCGAAATCAATTTAAGAACCGAACTCGGAGGGTCCGAATTCGGATGGGTCAACCCGAACTCGGATGGGTCAACCCAATCCGGATGTGTCCGAAATTCAGTAAATGGTCCGAAATCCGGATAGGAACTCGGCGAGTTCCTTATGCTTACTCGGCGAGTTCATTCATTTTTGGGGTAATTCGGATGGGTTTAAAAGGATCCGAATTTATGGTCAAATAAACAAACTTTTGGGATATATTTTGTACTATAATAAGGCATATAATGGAGGGTTAATTGGAAATAATAACATCTTGAATAACGGTATATAAAATGAGTTTCGAATGATGTTTCCGAATGTTGTAGCACTTTATTGTATAAAAGTTGATGGTAAATTGTTAAAGAACATATAATGATAATATGTTTTCATTATGGAAATGAAACAGGTCCCTTGTGGTGTTGTTTAACCCACAGTGGGGTACTTTGTGGATCCGGTTGAAATTCCGAGGAGAAATAATATTGCTTAAAGAATAATAACGCACCCACTGTGAGTACCTTTGATTTTAACATTGCTGCATCTGCATTATGTTTGCATTGCCTGCTGAGGCATGTTGATTCATATTCGTTTGGCACTCTACTAACTTGCGTATATGTATTGATGCACATTCATACTTGTTGCATGTCCGTTCATTTGTTGTGCATCCTTTCGATGGACCTGCGTGGTCGCATCTGTACTCTGATGTTACTGTGCTATATGACCAAGAGTTTGACACCTCTGTGGTCAGGATAGACAGTAAGTCATCCCCGATGTAATGTCTGCCTCAGATGGTTGGTTTTCTTATGCCGAGTGTCAGCTCGAATGAGCTGCGGCTCGGGTTTGCGTACTTGGAGTACGTGTGGGGTATACGGTATGTGTTACCGCGGTTACCCTGGGTGGCATCATAATGATTTGTAGAATGTGTAAAATCATATGGTATTCACTAAGCTTTAGCTTACCCCTTCAGTTGTTATATTTTTACAGGAAAAGGGAAATCCGCTGCGGGACCGTCTAGCGAGGACGTTTATTGAAGTATTTGAAGATTTCCACTGTTTTACCTTGGTATTTGTTTATGGAATCAATGTTGTAATAAATTTGGGGATGATGTAATAGGTTTAAGTTTGTAGACTTAGATGTGTAACCTATGTAGCACCGTAGGGTGTTTGTCAGATTTGTATTATTTTATTTTCTATTTTATGCTTCCGCACTTTAATTAAGGTATCAGATCATTATATAGCTGTTTGTTGGTGAATAATCCTGGGTGAATTGTAATTGGTGGTTAATGTGGCAAGGGTGTCACAGCTTATGGTATCAGAGCAATAGTTTGAGATTCAAGTGTCCGTGAGGTCTTGGTCTCAAACATTAAGTGTTGACATGTAGTGATTTTAAGTAATGATCTGAACTAAGATAGGTTACGATCTAGTAATCATAAGAATATTGACTATCATACGGGACAATTGGGTGGTGTCTATAAATAAATGACATGTTACTAAATAAGTTATATGTTTCATATTTCAGAACATGTCTGGAGGAGGAATGACACCCGAAGAAACAAGGGAAATGATGCTAGCCTTGATGGCTGAGCAAAATCAGATGATTCAAGATCAGTTTCGGGCTCGAGATGAGGCCGAAGCTAAGCGAAGGGAAGATAAGAGGAAGAATAAAGAAAAAGAGGGAGGAAATAATGACGAGCAAGGTGACAACACTGGGTCATCTAATAAGCCCAGGGGTTGTCGTTTCAAGGATTTTAAGGGAAATGGAGCGGTTGAATTCAATGGACTGGGTGATGCTGTTGCCGCTCTGGAATGGATAACAGCCACTGAACGGACATTCCGAATCAGCGATTGTGCTGAGAAGGATATGGTCCGGTTCGCTACTGCAATGTTCACCAAAGATGCAGTTATGTGGTGGAATTCGATGGTGAATGCACTAACAATGGAGAAGGTTGCTGTAATGAAGTGGGCTGAGTTTACTGAAATTTTCACTCAGCAATACTGCCCGGCCGATGAGCGCCGAAGACTTGAGGCAAAATTCATGACGCTGATTCAGGGGACTAAGTCTGTGTCCCAGTATGCAGTAGAGTTCACGAGGCTAAGTTTGTTCGCGCCTCATCAAGTGGATACCGAGGAAAGGAAAGTGACGAGGTTTGAGGCTGGTCTTGATCTGGAAATTCGAAGGGTGATGAGCAATGTACGCTACCCCACATTTGCTGGTCTACTGGAAGCCGCCAGAAATGTGGAACAGATTCTAAGTATGTCTGGATATGTGATGGGGTCTGCTGCTGCTTCAGCTAACCCAACTCAACCTTCACCACCGAAACGTCAACGCGAAGGAGGATACTCTGGTTCTTCACGATCATCGCAGTACTCGCCGCAACAGTCATTCCGTCGACAGTCTAGTTCTTCTGCTCGTGCACGTGCATACTCTATCAACACCGAGCCACAATACTATAACAAGTGTCATCTGGAACACTTCGGCAAGTGCACAAACGGGCGTGCTTGCTTTTGCTGCGGAGAGTTGGGCCACTTTCAGAATGAATGCCCACCGAAATCTGATGCTTGCCATAAGTGTGGGGTATGGGGGCACTATAGTCGGAATTGTCGAAAGAATGCTCCAGTAGCTGCTGCTCCATCGACAACACGATCATCTGGAGGATCTAGTGGTGGTTCAGTCAACCGCCGGAACCAGCCACAAAGGGCACCGGCTCGTGCATTCCAGATAACCGCGGAAGAGGCTAGGGAAAACCCGGAGGTGGTCACGGGTATGTTTATTGTAAACTCTTTACCTGCAAGAGTGTTATTTGACTCGGGTGCTAATAGATCGTTTGTATCTACTATGTTTGCACAACAACTTGCCATGCCTTTGTCTAAGCTATCTGCTGTACTAGATATTGAAACTGCTAGTAATACTCTAGTCAAAGTAGATCATGTATACCGAAACTGCACCTTAGTGATTGAAGATGTAGTCTTCAATTTGGACTTGATTCCAATCGAGTTTAGTGAATTTGATGTAATTGTCGGGATGGATTGGTTGATAGAGAACGAAGCCCATATAGTATGTAAGAAGCGGATGATAAAGATAACTACTCCGGAGGGGCGTGAGATCTGTATCTACGGGGATAGGAGAAGTGGGGATCTGTGTTTGTTGACTGTTGCAAAAGCTCGAAAGCTTGTTGCAAAGGGATGTGACGCCTACCTGGCATATGCTATTGATGCCAAGGCTGAGAAGAAGACGTTGGCCGATGTGCCTGTTGTTTCACAATTCCCGGATGTGTTTCCGGAAGACTTGTCTGGCGTGCCGCCTGAGAGACAAGTGGAATTTCGCATTGACTTGATCCCTGGAGCTGCACCGGTAGCTCGTTCTCCTTATCGCCTTGATCCTACTTAGATGAAAGAGATAATGACACAACTCCAGGAGTTGTTGGACAAGGGTTTCATTCGACCAAGTTCATCGCCGTGGGGAGCTCCGGTGTTATTTGTTAAGAAGAAAGATGGCACCATGAGGATGTGCATCGATTACCGGGAGCTGAATAAGTTGACAATAAAGAACAAGTATCCATTGCCGCGGATAGATGACTTGTTTGACCAGTTACATGGAGCTTGTGTGTTCTCTAAGATTGATCTGAGGTCTGGGTACCATCAGTTAAAAGTTTGAGAGGAAGATGTGCCTAAGACAGCTTTTAGGACACGTTACGGGCATTACGAGTTCTTGGTTATGCCTTTTGGATTAACCAATGCCCCGGTTGTTTTTATGGATTTGATGAACCGAGTTTGCAGACCGATGTTGGACAAGTGGGTGATTGTTTTTATAGATGACATTTTGGTATACTCTAAGTCTGAAGCCGAACACGCTGATCATCTAAAAGAGTTATTGGAATTGTTAAGAAAGGAAAGGTTGTATGCCAAGTTCTCAAAATGTGAGTTTTGGCTGCAACAGATTCAATATTTGGGACATGTGATATCGGGGGCCAGAATTTCTGTAGATCCGGCTAAGGTAGAAGCAATAAGGAATTGGGAGCCGCCTCGTTTAGCTACAGAAGTCAGAAGTTTTCAGGGATTGGCGGGCTACTATAGGAGATTTATAAAGGACTTTTCAAAGATTGCAGACCCTTTAACTGTCTTAACGAAGAAGAATGCACCTTTTGTTTCGGAGACCGTGCAGCAAGAGGCGTTTGATGTTTTGAAGAAGACGTTAAGTGAAGTGCCGATACTTGCTCTACCGGAGGGCAATGAGGACTTTGTTGTGTACACGGATGCTTCGAGGTTGGGACTTGGTGCAGTATTGATGCAATGTGGAAAGGTAATCGCGTATGCCTCAAGACAACTTAAGCAGCATGAAAAGAATTACTCAACTCATGATCTTGAGTTGACAGCTGTCACGTTTGCATTGAAATTGTGGAGACACTATCTCTATGGAACTAAGTGTCAGTTATACACGGACCATAGAAGCTTGAAGTATATCTTTAGCTAGAAGGAACTCAATATGAGGCAGAGACGATCAATGGAGCTAATAAAGGATTACGATTGTGAAATCCTTTATCACCCCGGAAAGGCTAATGTAGTAGCCGATGCCTTGAGTCGAAAAGCTTATGCTAAAGATTTCTGTTATATGATGACGTCTACAATGCTGACCTCCACAATAATTGATGATGTCAAAGCTGCCCAAGTAGAAGCTTTGAAAGAAGATAATGTCGGTGCTGAGGATATTAGAGTACAGATTAAGAATATGGAAACAAGTGAGTCGGGATTGAAAGGTGTATACGGAAGGATTTGGGTACCGAAATATGGTGGAATGAGACAAGTAATCATCGAAGAAGCACACCAGTCTAGGTTTTCTGTACATCCTGGAAGTACAAAGATGTACAATGACTTAAAGGCAGACTTCTGGTGGCTCGGATTAAAGAAAGACATAGGTCAGTATGTGGAAAGATGCAGAACTTGTCGGTTAGTGAAAGCCGAACACCAACAACCTTACGATAGTTTGCAACCGCTTCCCATTCCGGAATGGAAGTGGGAACACATAACCATGGACTTTGTCACGAAGTTGCCGAAAACTAAGCGTCAACACGATGCAGTTTGGGTAATAGTCGATCGGTTAACTAAGTCAGCACACTTTATACCGATTCGGGAAAGCTATTCTCTGGAAAAGTTAGCACAGATTTATGTGGCTGAAATAGTTTCTAGACACGGGGTGCCAAATTCTATTGTATCGGACCGGGAGAGCCGATTTACTTCCAACTTCTGGTCGGCATTACAAGAAGGGTTAGGAACGAGGATTGCTATGAGTACGGCTTACCGTCCGCAAACTGATGGTCAGAGTGAGCGGACCATCCTAACGCTGGAAGATATGATGCGGTCGTGCATATTGGATCTCGGTGGTAATTGGGACGATCATTTGCCACTGATCGAGTTTTCATATAACAACAGTTACCATGCGACGATAAAGAAGGCACCGTTTGAGGCATTGTATGGGAGAAGGTGTAGGACTCCTACGTGTTGGAGGGAAACAGGGGAAACGCCGATTGCTGGGCCGGCATTACTACAAGAAACGAATGAAAAGATTCAATTGGTAAGACAAAATATGAAGGCGGCCCAGGATCGTCAGAAGAGTTATTACGACAGGAGGCACAAACCAATCTGTTTTGATGTAAATGATTGGGTTTATTTGAAGGTGTCACCTATGAGGGGTGTTACACGTTTTGTAAAGAGAGGAAAGTTGGCTCCGAGATTCGTCGGACCATTCAGGATTATTGAGAAAGTAGGAAATCAGTCGTATCGGTTGGAGTTGCCGGAAGAAATGTCGGGCATACACCCGGTGTTCCATGTGGGAAATCTCAGGAAGTCATTCACTGCCGAAAACGAAGATTGGGCAGATCACACTGAATTGCAAATTGATGAAAGGCTCCGGTATGTTGAAGAGCCGGAGTGTGTGTTAGACACAAAAGTGAAGAAATTAAGAAGCAAAGAGATAGAAATGGTGCTTGTACGTTGGAAGCATCACAAAGGAGCAAATCATACCTGGGAGACTAAGTCTGAAATGATGAAGAAGTATCCGAGACTGTTCGAATCCGAGTAATTTCGAGGACGAAGTTGAGCGTGGTGGAGCCCATGCTGTAACATCCTCGGAGTTAATCATTATAATTTAGATTAATTATTTGAGAAATTTGTAATTTGCATAATTAAGTTGAACTATGAAAATGATTATGTGTTCAGTTATTTAAAGTTGGTTGTTATTTTAAGGAATTAAGGAATATTAAGAATGTCAAATTATTTTGGTTTAGTATGATGATTTTTATTTGTTGGTGATAATAAAATTTAGATAGAAATCAGTAATTTATGGAACCGGATAAGTTAAGGGGCTAAATGTGTCAATAGCCGATAATTGGAAATAAAAAGACTCTTGGTCTTTATTTTAGTTCATTTTCAACACTTGAACTCCTAGAACTCTCTCAATCTCTCTCTCTAAATTTCCACTGAAAATCGATTAAGTGAAGATAAATTCGTGGAATTATATCTGGAAATTTACAAGATTCAAGTGGGGATTAAGGTAAGAATCATTATATCTCAATTTGGGCTTTATTTTGAGGGTTTTGAGGTTCAAAATTCGGATTTTAAATCTGAGAAATTGTTGATGCATGTATGTAATATTAGTTGGGAATCATCAATTGAGCATCACTGAAGCTCCAGAAACAGGATTCGTTGGATAATTCGTTCAAAAAGGTTAGAAATCTTAACTTTTGTAAGTTTTTATGTTCTTGAAGAAAAGTTCATATTTTGGGTCAATCAGGACGAATTTGAGTGTTAATGTTATGGAAAATGATGTAAAAACACTCAATATATAGTAATAAATCGAATGTATGGATTGCATGTGAATAAATTTAAGTTTTGGCAATTTTCACTTAAAACCCGTAGCTGCGATATGAAAACCTGCTGGTGAACTCGGCGAGTACTCAAGAACAGATGAATAAATCTTCATAAAATTCATAAGTGTTGGATCCGAATTCGGTTGGAACCCGAATTCTAATGAGACCCGAAATTTAGATAGGATCGAAATCAATTTAAGAACCGAACTCGGAGGGTCCGAATTCGGATGGGTCAACCCGAACTCGGATGGGTCAACCCAATCCGGATGTGTCCGAAATTCAGTAAATGGTCCGAAATCCGGATAGGAACTCGGCGAGTTCCTTATGCTTACTCGGCGAGTTCATTCATTTTTGGGGTAATTCGGATGGGTTTAAAAGGATCCGAATTTATGGTCAAATAAACAAACTTTTGGGATATATTTTGTACTACAATAAGGCATATAATGGAGGGTTAATTGGAAATAATAACATCTTGAATAACGGTATATAAAATGAGTTTCGAATGATGTTTCCGAATGTTGTAGCACTTTATTGTATAAAAGTTGATGGTAAATTGTTAAAGAACATATAATGATAATATGTTTTCATTATGGAAATGAAACAGGTCCCTTGTGGTGTTGTTTAACCCACAGTGGGGTACTTTGTGGATCCGGTTGAAATTCCGAGGAGAAATAATATTGCTTAAAGAATAATAACGCACCCACTGTGAGTACCTTTGATTTTAACATTGCTGCATCTGCATTATGTTTGCATTGCCTGCTGAGGCATGTTGATTCATATTCGTTTGGCACTCTACTAACTTGCGTATATGTATTGATGCACATTCATACTTGTTGCATGTCCGTTCATTTGTTGTGCATCCTTTCGATGGACCTGCGTGGTCGCATCTGTACTCTGATGTTACTGTGCTATATGACCAAGAGTTTGACACCTCTGTGGTCAGGATAGACAGTAAGTCATCCCCGATGTAATGTCTGCCTCAGATGGTTGGTTTTCTTATGCCGAGTGTCAGCTCGAAGGAGCTGCGGCTCGGGTTTGCGTACTTGGAGTACGTGTGGGGTATACGGTATGTGTTACCGCGGTTACCCTGGGTGGCATCATAATGATTTGTAGAATGTGTAAAATCATATGGTATTCACTAAGCTTTAGCTTACCCCTTCAGTTGTTATATTTTTACAGGAAAAGGGAAATCCGCTGCGGGACCGTCTAGCTAGGACGTTTATTGAAGTATTTGAAGATTTCCACTGTTTTACCTTGGTATTTGTTTATGGAATCAATGTTGTAATAAATTTGGGGATGATGTAACACTTTTAAATTTGTAGACTTAGATGTGTAACCTATGTAGCACCGTAGGGTGTTTGTCAGATTTGTATTATTTTATTTTCTATTTTATGCTTCTGCACTTTAATTAAGGTATCAGATCATTATATAGCTGTTTGTTGGTGAATAATCCTGGGTGAATTGTAATTGGTGGTTAATGTGGCAAGGGTGTCACAACTTTCAACATCACGGGGTCTCCGACCTGAAACTCTAACTCAGACATCCGGCGATCCGCATAACTCTTCTGGCGACTCTGAGTTGTCCTAATTCGTTGCTGAATCATAGCGACCTTGTCGCTAGTCTCCTGAAGAACCTCTGGCCCGCTGATAGGACGCTCCCCAACCTCTCCCCAACATACCGGAGTCAAACACTTACGCCCATAAAGAGCCTCGAATGGAGGCATGCCGATAGACGCGTGGTAGCTGTTATTATACGCAAACTCGACAAGCGGCAAATGCAAATCCCAGCTACCCCCGAAATCAATAACACAAGCCCGCAGCATATCCTCCAAAGTCTGATTAGTCCGCTCTGTCTGACCCCCTGTCTGCGGATGATAGGCTGTACTCAACTGTACTCGGGTACCCAACTCTCTCTGAAAGCTCTGCCAGAATCGCGATACAAATCGACTATCTCGATCAGACGTAATAGATCTCGGAACCCCATGTCTCGCAACAATCTCGCTAATGTACAGGCGCACCAACTGATGCATCGTAATAGTCCCACGAACGGCCAAGAAGTGGGCACTCTTCGTAAGCCGATCGACAATAACCCAGATCATATCATTCCCACGAACAGTCCGCGGAAGTCTCACTATGAAGTCCATGGTGATATCATACCACTTCCACTATGGAATCTCTAACGGCTGAAGTCTGCCATGCGGCTTCTGATGCTCACTCTTAACTCTCAAACATGTCATACACGCCTCCACATACTTCCGTACATCCCTCTTCATCCCCGGCCACCAATAATGAATCCGCAGGTCTCTATACATCTTCGTACTGCCCGGATGGATCGACAATCTAGACTTATGGGAATCGTCTAGAATCAGCTGTCTCAAACCACCTACTCTGGGGACCCATACTCGACCACAGAGGGTCATCAGACCTCTTTCGTCCCTGCTTAACAACTCCAGCTGACCAACTAATCTCTCTCTGCACATTCTCGCCCCTCAGCCCCTCCTCCTGAGCTAACCGCAGACCATCAATCAAGGTCGACGTGACCTCTAATCGAGAAGCTCGGGATATAACCGTCTGCTCATAAGATCTCCTACTTAAAGCGTCTGCCACCACGTTAGCTTTCCCCGGGTGGTACTGGATGTCACAATCATAATCCTTCAGGAGCTCCATGCTACGCCTCTGTCTCATGTTCAGCTCCTTCTGACTGAACAAATATTGCAAACTCTTATGATCAGTAAATACTGTAAAACGCGTCCCATAGAGATAATGCCGCCATATCTTCAAAGCAAAGACTATGGCGTCCAACTCCAGATCATGCACTGGCCGACTCAACTCATAGCTCCGAAGCTGTCTCGAGGCATAAGCAATCACCTTACCTCTCTGCATCAGTACACACCCCAACCCGGTGAAGGAAGCATCGCAATACACAGCAAAATCCTCGGAACCCTCTGGCAACGCTAGAATCGGAGCCCTACACAACCGATTCTTCAACTCTAGAAAAGCACTCTTCTGCTCCTCGGCCCACACAAATGGCACTGACTGCCTGGTCAACATCGTCAAAGGCACTGCGATCCGCGAGAAATTCTCTATGAACCGCCGATAATACCCAGCCAAACCCAAGAAACTGCGAACCTCAGATACAGATGTGGGCTGGCCCCAACTCATAATCGCCTCTACCTTCGCTGGATCCACCTTAACGCCCTCGTTCGTCACTACGTGCCCTAAGAACTGCACCTCTCGGAGCCAAAACTCACACTTCGAAAACTTGGCATATAGCCTCTCTCGCTGCAAAGTACTCAGGACCTCCCTCAGATGCTGGCTATGCTCCTCGCTACTCCTCGAGTAGATCAAAATATCATCAATAAACACAATCACGAATCGATCGAGCATCGGCCTGCAGACCCTATTCATCAGGTCCATAAATGCTGCTGGGGCATTAGTCAGCCCGAACGGCATGACTAAGAACTCATAATGACCATATCTGGTCCTAAATGCAGTCTTAGGCACATCCTCATCTCTAACTCGCAGCTGATGATACCCGGATTGCAAATCGATCTTCGAAAAGAAACTCGCCCCCTGCAACTGATCGAAAAGATCATCAATCCTCGGTAAGGGATAACGGTTCCTCACTGTTACCCTATTAAGCTCTCTATAATCTATACACATACGCATCGTCCCGTCCTTCTTTTTCACGAACAACACAGGAGCTCCCCACGGCGAAGAACTGGGGCGAATGAACCCTCGATCCAACAGATCCTGCAGCTGCGTCATCATCTCACGCATCTCGGTAGGAGCTAACCGATACGGCGTGCGCGCGATAGGAACGGCCCCGGGAACTAGGTCGATCCTGAACTCAACCTGCCGGTCCGGCGGCAGACCCGGCAACTCATCTGGAAACACGTCGGGGAAATCTCTAACCACTGGCACATCACTGACCTCCCTCTTCTCTTTCTTCGCGTCTACTACATAAGCTAAATATGTGGCACACCCTTTCGCCACATACTTCTGCGCCTACGCCATCGACACGATGCTCATCTCTCCCCTACGCCTCTCACCATACACAACTGCTGACTCTGACTCAGAAACGGGGATACGAATCATCTTCTTAGAACAGAAGATATCCGCCTGACGTGCCGTCAGCCAATCCATGCCAACAATGGCATCAAAACTACTAATCTCCATAGGCATCAAGTCTATGGAAAACCGATTACCATCTATCTCTATCACACAATCTCTATAGATACAGCCCACTAATACAGTACTACCATCAACACGCTCAACAATAACAGGCACAGATAACTCAGATGAAGGCATAGCAAAATAATCACAGAAGGAGTTAGATACATATGAACGATCAGATCCCGAATCAAATAAAATAAAGGCACGCAGTCCATTAAGGATGAACGTACCAGACACAACATCAGGCGACTCGCGCGCCTCCTCTGCAGAATCCTGGAAAACCCTGCCACGAGCCCTCGGTGCTCCACCTCCCCAAGGTGCCAAAGATGACCCTGACGGCCCAGCCCCACTCGAACTCGATCCCGGAAATCCTGCACTCGGGTTCGGACAATCTCGAGACATATGACCCGGCTTCCCGCATCGGAAGCAAAGAGACTCCTGGGAGGTACATGCAACAGCTGTGTGACCAAACTGGCCACATCTAAAACAACGAAGATGCTCCCGGGCACACGGCCCTGCATGGCGGTGATGACACCGCTGGCAATCTCTCTCTACTGACGCCGAACTCTCAACTCGGCTCCCAGAATCTCGCGATCCCCTCCCAATACTCCCCTGACTCTGACTCTGCCTCTGGCCCTGACTCTGACCCTGCTGTCGCTGCCCCTGCTGCCTCTGACCACCCCGACCCTGCCCCTGACTCTGAGTGGCTCCCAACTGTCTATCATCCCGGCCCTGATCTCGCTGGGCTCCCGAACTCTGTCCCTGCTGCTCGGAATACCCGCCCTGACGGCTCTCTCTATAAAATCTCGAAGACCCGGAACTCTGACCCTGACCCGACGGCTCGATGCGCTGTCTCTGGGGAGCCGACTGCTCCCGCTGCCTCTCAACCTCCCGCTCACGACGGCGGGCATACTCCATGGCTGATGCAAATGTGGGGTCACGCAACATCCCCACAAACTCCCTAATGTCTGGCCTCAAACCCTCAATAAACATATTGACCTTTCGGTCCTCTGTGGCTACCTGATGCGGCGCAAACTGGGCTCTATCATTAAATACATCGATATACTCTTGGACGGACCTGGATCCCTGCTGCAGCTGGATAAACTCTCGCTCCAACTCTCTCCTCGTGTCCAACGGACAGTACTGCAGCTCAAACTCTATACGGAACTCCTCCCAAGACATCCAGATAGGCCTCATCAACTCCCTGAGCACTGACTACTGAACTCCACCATCTCAACGCCCCTCCCTTCAGAAGGTAGGAGGCATAACTCACTCTATCTGCTCGATCGACATGGGCTATACGGAATGCTGCCTCGACCTCTCTCAACCAATCCAGTGCCTTCGAGGCACCTACTCCACCAAAGAACTCTGAAGGGCGACCCGTCATAAAGTCCTTAAAGGACCCACGCGATGGCTGGCTAGAAGAAGCACCAGCCCCGGAACTATGCTCTCTCTCGGGCGGAGGCACCGCACCTCGGCCCCTACCCATACTCTGACCCGGAAAACGCTCATCTAATATCTGATCTATCACAGAATATAAGTCAGATCTACGCAAGGGCTCCTCATCCCTATGGTCATCCCCCTGAGGCCCGCTGCCCTGACGGTCCATAACAACCTGCATAATAAAATAACAACACGAATTAACTCTACAAAACTCTACACACTACTCGTTTATCACCTACTACTCTACTTCGGATTACAATCCAAGGATCTAGACTCTAGGGTTTAAGCTTAAGCATCCACTAGATACTTAATCTCTTAAACCTAGGCTCTGATACCAAGCTTGTAACACCCTCAACTAATCCCCAATGCCACGCGAATAACACATCAGCAACGATATAATATAAAAATCTCTACACTATTCCCAATGCATACTAGCAGAAACCCGATAATTTTAAAACATTAATTACACAATAACAGTCACGGAAATCTCTGAATAAACTATAACCTATCCGAAGTATATAAACAGTCCACAAAATGTAACTACCTCTACACGGGTAGCTAACTCCTCGATCACAGAAATGTAAACCTACTTTGGTGCAGCAGGCCTACTAGCAGTCCGATCACCTGGGACACACACAACAACACACATAGGTCAGCTAAAGCTGGTGAGAGTGCAAGGGTTAGTGTACGATTATAAAGCTCAGAAAATAATTAACTCGACAATAAAACGTTCAGCGTTCTCTACTGAACAAGTATATGAGATCCCACAAGATAACTCAATAAGTACTCAACTCGCGTGGATAGGTCCACGTACCAAAATCCCTAGACCGCACAAAGCAGTCGTCAGGAACTCGAAAGGGAATTGGGAGCGACCCAACCCCTGCCCAGCCGTACGGTTTAGTATCTCAACAGCTCAAGTGTCCTAAATCTCATATTTAAAACACAGTTCTCAATATAACACAATAATACGTGCATGATAGTATCTCAATAAAAACTCGTAAGAAAACTCATAATATCTCATAAAAAGCTCAGTAAAAGATCATGCAAGTATTAATAAATAATCGTACAAGTATCTCAATAAAAACATGCAAACTCACCTGCTCAGCTAGCTACACTAAGTCTCGGTTCCCTGCCCTTTCCCTACCCAATCAACACGAGACCCTGAAATCACAATATCACAACACAATATCACAAACTCAACCCAACAACTATATACAGAACTCACGATACCCCAAAGACCCGAATACACGACTCACAGAACCTGAAAATCCGACCCGAAACCCCAGCCGCATCGCGGCCGCACTCATCCAGTCGCGGCCGCACTGACCCTATCGCGGTCGCGGCCGCGCTGACCTTAAACTCGGCCGCGTTCACATCGCGGTCCGAGCTCGGGCTCAAACCGCCTGCGTTCATCTCAAGAACATCGCGGCCCGCGATCAGGGGATCGCGGTCGCGCTCACGGACGAACAGAACCAGGAATGCTCTGTTTTATCACAGACCAGGGGATTAATCCCCAATCACTATTTCCACTCGATTTTTTGCCACAATTATGAACTCGAATTTACTCAGGAACATATATAAACCCAATTCAACTCTTTTACAACAACTACTATCAATTAATCCGCGAATTTTAGCTCGAATTTACCTTAAATATGGACCCGGATCAAAAGAAGAATTTGATGAAGATCTCAGGAGCTTTAATCCCAACTTGAAGCTTCAATCTCTGATGTTATTGCTGTTATTCACAAATACACACACTCACACCTTGAGCTCTGGATTTGAAATGAGCTTAAGAAACAAAGGAAACAACATATATATACGTTTTGGGTTTAACTCGGTCCGACACCCAAAAATCCGATCCCGATACCCCAAAATACAATTTTATATCTCCGGGTCCCAAATTAAATAATTAAACCAATAAAATAATTCCACGTACCCGTCTCAAAATCGGGATGTTACATAAAATAAGAATTTATTTGTGCATAAACTCTATAAGATTTTGTGCCTAAAGAAAATAGTTTATGCAAAAATGAAATCTCCCATCTTATGCATCAACAAAGAAATTGTTTTCTTAAAAATAGTAAAAAATGTTTAAATTGATAAAAAATATAAAAAAATTGATGAAAAAATAAATTTTAAAATGGTTCCCCAATTCTTTATTTAAGAAATGAGTGTCATATACTTTCTCCTATACATATGTATGTATAAATTAAAAATATTATTATGAAGAAATTATAACAATATTAAAAAACCAATATTATACTGTTATATAGCAACTATATATTGAAACGACATATAAAGTAAGAAATTAGAAATAGAAATGTGTGATTCCATAATTCAACCAAAAAAAGAAGCAAAATCAATATGAAACCTATGGAAATTAGCACTTATAAACGTTATGATCGGTTTGTCTGACAAGATAAATAAGTTAATTTTTTGAAATATATAAAATCACGATTTTTATTTAAGCTTCTACTATGTAATGGGTTGAACAAAAAACTTGAATTTCATAAAATGAATCGTGTTTTAAGAGTTGTCAATAAAAAAGAATTAGCGTACTAAGTATATGCAAGTGTAAAAAGATGTACTAATTTGCTCTCATTTTATAAAGAAAATACATCTCTTCTTTTAGACATTTCACAAATTTCAAAATATTGATACTTTCTTGTTTCGACCAAAATTTACATACGGGGCTTGTATTTTGGACCATAAATTGTGTGCAAAGTGGGATCCCATACTTCATTCTTGACAAACAGATGAATTTCACCAAATTCATTTCGTAGATACACTTATCCCAAACAAATGCATAGAAAAGAAGAAAGTTGAAAGCTAATTCCTTCTTAAACTTCACAATTGGAAGTAATTCAGATAAAAAATTTGCAAATAAGGTACAATAACCATATTAGCCTTTAGATAATGACATATATTAAAGGGTTAATATTGAAAAAACCCAACCATCTTTCCTCATTTTATCGATTAAGTCCCTAAATTTTTTTTTCGATTGTTTAAATCCCTATACAAACTTTGTCTAATCTGAACCTATATATTTGACTGGTTCATCAGGTAACACCAGTAACCCTTTATCCCTATACGCTTTTTATTTCTCCAGAGAGGTTTCTTCTTCCTTCTTCATCGTCACACACACACACACACACACACACACCAGGTGTTCATGTCTTCTTCATCAAACTTCAAGTTTAGATCGAGCAACACAAGTGATGATACAATAATATGTTGGTGTGGTCAGCCCGTGTTAGAATGGACGATTTCATGGACAAAAGAGAACCCAGGAAGAAGATTCTATGGATGCCCTAATTTTAAGGTACATTTCTTGAATGGACGATTATTTGAATGAACGATTTATTGAATTTTTCCTAGCCTTGAAAATTTAAAATCCCTCTTATCTATGATAAACTTATGGTAATTTTCCAAACAGAGAAGGGGTTGTAACCATTTCAACGTAATGATTGGTATCGAGATATTATTTTTGAGACTCATAACAGTTTGGAGGTCTTGAAGAATGAAAATCAACGTTCTCATGAAGTGGATTTGAAGAAGCAATTGGAGATGCTTCAAGAGGAAGTACTGAAAACTAAAAAAAAATTGGAGTTTTTACTTAGGTGTGTCATAGTCATGGTTATGTTGTTAGGCGTTTTGGTTATGTGTAGGTAGATTATAGTATTCTAATATGATGGTAGTATAGTCATCGTATTTATGTTTAGCCGTTTTGATTATGTTATGGCACTAATGATGGTGTATCAAGTTATGTCAAAAATGAATTTTGATGTTTAAAGTAATGTGAAGTAAGTTTGTTGCATTATGATGTGCCTTTGGCTGGTATATAACATATGAAAGGACCGCTCACTCCCCATCCATGAAGCCCACAACCTAAACGAACACTCATTTCTATCATATGTTTTACCACACCTAACAAGTAGCCTCGAATGATCATTTTTAACAAACCTTAGCTGATAGCCATT
The DNA here is from genome assembly GCA_020465985.1 of Centrapalus pauciflorus. NCBI lineage: Eukaryota > Viridiplantae > Streptophyta > Magnoliopsida > Asterales > Asteraceae > Centrapalus > Centrapalus pauciflorus. The sequence continues at coordinate 355,493 of JAANYP010008471.1, forward strand.
AGCCACAGCATAGTTAGTGAGGCAGTGTTTCAATTGAGCAGGCCCAGTGAACTTTTCTCCAAGAGTTGGCTTCATTAAGTACCACCTTTTTGATGGATCATGAGTTGGATCATGAGTTGGGTAAACAATCCCAGGTTCTAAGTCCTCACCATGAGCCTGTTCATTAAAAGGCTCCTCATGATCAGAATGAATTTCCTCATCATGGATATTGTTACCCAACAAGTCAAAGTCACAAAGCTCGTACAAGAAAGGATCATTAAGGTCCATCTTCATAGAGTTCATATCACCCACTTCTTCACTATCTAAGGAAATAGTCTCAGACAAGGAGCTCCTATCATCATTTGCCTCATAACTAGAGTCATCACTGTCAGCCTCGATGTTTTCTCTGTCTTCTACTATAAACTCACTCAAGTTTTCACCAAGTACGTCAATATATAGTTCCATCTCACCATGTTTAACACCAAATTCCACAAACCTATCAACATCAGAGTTTGTTTTTATTTCCCTTAAACCATTTGTTAATTCTTTTCCAGGAATTATGTAGTATATGTTAATCATGGTTTCATACCCAACCATATTACTTATTGCTTCATGTAAATCACTGAATTTCAATCCATTACAGTTGATGTCCTTAACTACATTTTCAATACCATATTCATATGATAACACTGGATCAGTTACAAACATACCCCCATGATGCATAAATAATGTAATGATCTTTTTTGTATTTGAGGATGAAGCCATTCTGTTTAACAAAATTTATTAACTTACATCAGGGAATCGATCAAATAACAAGGATGGAGTACTGGTCACGAATGTAGTACATACTGACCTTCATATGGGGCGTTGGAAAGTTACTGAAATCCTTGGAAACTTACTGAAAAATAACAAATACCAAACCAAGATTAACATTAACAAACAAAGTAATGAACTTCAGTAATGAAAGGGGTTTTACAACTTTGTTTGAAACTTACTGAAATCGTTGGAAACTTCGACGATGGAGGGAATGAAAGGTTTTGCAACTTCAGTAAACCTTCAGTGAACTTCTGTAAACCTTCGTTGAACTTCCGTAATGAACTTGGGGTTAATCGTTCGAACTTACTGTAACCTTCGACGCTAAATTAGGGTAAAGAATGAAAAGGAAAGGGTTAAACAGAAAAGAAATGAAGGGGTTAAAATTCGGTGACCGCTTCTCCCGGTTGCAGGTAAGAAATATATAGGTTCAGATAAGACAAAGTTTGTATAGGGATTTAAACAATCGAAAAAAAAGTTTAGGGACTTAATCGATAAAATGAGGAAAGATGGTTGGGTTTTTTCAATATTAACCCTATATTAAATAGCAAAAGACACATGTCAATAACACATAATATTAAATTACCAATTCGAGCGTCGTTTGTTCCCATACCAATTAAGTAGCCGTATAGCAATGTAAAGCTATCTATACAATAAGAAATGTATGGTTTACTTACAATAGACATGAAAAACAAAACCATTTGCCATATTCCAGTCATCTTAACGAGTACATCAAGACTGAGAAATCTGTGAATTGCTTCAACAATGTCGTGCCTTAGCAGGTCAACTATGGACAACAATCCAACAAATTGTCATATATCACCATAACTATCTAAATTTTTTAGGCAAATTTATCATGTTACCACAATAAAGAGAGCAACTATGGTTGAACACTTATTAGTGGAACTAATAACATATTTTGTTGAGACTTTCTTCTTGAAATCCCTTTGCAGCCACCAAGGGTCAAAATCCGATTCATTATTTAGAAAACTTGAATTTAACGATGGACTGATTCGCGAGGACCGATCATCGATGGAAAAGCAAAGGATTATTTGTTCTAGAGCATATTTGCTTATTATATGCTATAACTCCTTATTTCACAAATTGAACTAATACTAGATCAATCTTTCTTTATAACTAATTCGTTCAGCCCTATCAAATCAAACCAACTTAAAAAAAACAAATAAACAGTATCATAAAACCAATATTAATACAATGAAAGAGTAATTATTAAATCTATTCATTCTATTAAAAGAATAATTACATGTCACATGACGATCAAACATATAGCCATTTGGATTAACGAAGATATGACATGTGTATCATACAATTTTTATTAATAAAATAAAATTAAAGTAATTTATTTATGAAAAAACATTTGACTATGGTTTCTGTTTTTAAAAACTCATGAATATCACTTCTAATCTTTCAATCTCATTGGTAATTTCTTATCCAATTGTGTTTTCCTACTTTTAGCTTCTTATTGAAGCTTTTCATCCCTAGCTACCGAATTCCAAACCCATTTATTTAAGCATATCATGTTGTACACATATATTAAACCAGTGATATATAAAGCAAGATTAAAAATTAAATTGCATAATTAAAGAATCTATATATGTTAATAAGAGAATCTACATATATTAAAAATTAAATTGCCCGCATCTTGGTGACGCTTCATTTGCTTAAATCATCAAATCCTAATCGTCCTTGCCTCTGTAATCAATCTCCCTTTTTCAATTCTTCATTTTATGCTCAAATAGGGCCGACCCTGAACAGATTAACACGGACAATCACTCAAAGCTCATTCCCCAAAATTCTATTATATATATATACTTAGGCCTGTAACGATTAAATAAGGTTATTGACTTGTCAAATTTTTAGCTTAAATCATATAATTATGAGTTTTTGTTTTTGTTTTGTCATTTTTACTTGAATTTTGTTTATTTTGAATATACATGTATATTTGTAGGACTCTTTTAAGTTTTTACCCGGCCTTTTGCTCGATCGATCCATCTCCATAAAATGTTTGATTAAATGTCTAACATCTTAATTGTCTCGAATCTCTGATTTGGACGGAAAATGTACTAAAACACTATACGGTCGCTTGCCAAACAAACGAGCCCGTCACCAAACGTTTGCTATATCAGTGATTACTGATTAACTTTTCTGTTGTTCATTCTCTGAAATCCATAACGTAAAAGAAACAAGTCAAACCCTAGCTTTGTCTGTTCTTCCAAGTGAATCGATGTCCCCTAGCTATCTCTGTTATTTTATGTAAATCCATGTTTGTTCTTCCAGGTAACTGATTCCCATTTCTTTTGATTTTACAACTTACACTAAGTTTAGTGGCTTTCTGTTTTCACTCACAGGTTCGATTTTTCTCTATTTTTTAACATATGGTCTATTTTCCTGATTTACACATGGCTGAGGAATCACCGACCCTCTTTTTCTGTTGGTAGTTTATGTTTAAGTTCAGGGCTTTCTGTAAAAGGGTCATCGTCCTTGCGGCTGAGCCTGGAAGGAATCGAAGATGTGGAACACTTCGTTTGGGTGAGCATTATCACTTACAGTACTTGTGATCAAGTGCAAAATAAACGTTCTAATCATTTTTTTGGCGCATCATGATGCTTGATATGGTGATCAATTCTTTTCTAAGCCTAACTTAATATGTTGGATTAATTCCATTGCTTTTTTTCCCCCAAAATTTTCATACTTGATGCTTGATCATGCTAAACATGAGATTTTAAAGATTATGATGTCCAAGAATATGAGTTTTAGAGTGGATTGATTGGGTTCTTGCTGTTCTACATTCAGTCTTCTTGATAGGCACTTTAAATTCCTACTAATTGGGGGATTGAAATGTTCAGTTATTCGAGAATTCAGTTCTACAAGTGGGTTGCCTGTTAAGTCTTAGCTGTATACTTGATTTACTCAATGTTAAATTTTTTTATTGATTTGACATATTTAAAAATTTTTGGTCGTTTGTTTGTTTCCTTTGATCGATAGAATAAATTGTTGAGCAACCTCTGTAGCATGAAGATTTTGAAAATTTTATGATATGGAGGAAAATGGAACCAGCGTATCATTTGAAGAGTTCAAACCGTTCGTCTCCAATCAACCAGAGTCTACTCCTACATGTAGGTGAACTACCAAGTACCAATATATGTTATTTACTTCTTTTTATTGTTCTTGAGTAGGTTGATCGACAATAATGTACATTTGTACTTCCTTTGCCATTTCCCCTACTTGGACCTATGTGTTTTTTTTTACATGTACATAACTATGGTCCTGAAATTAATGTTTCTGAAAAACATGAGACTTCAAAATTGGGGGTTATTGTTGTTTATTTTTCATGGGGTTTTCCTGTCCTTTTCTTTTGGTGGTAATTTTACAGATGAGGGATTGTTCATGAAAAATATATATATTTCCTTAAAATTGTAAGGGTGCGTTTGGTACAGAGAATGGAATTGCAGAGAAATGACAATAGAGAATGGAATTATTGAGAAAGGGAATTGGTCTGGAGAAAGAGAATTGATTCATCTGTTTGGTAGAACAGAGAATTCAACAGAGAAATGTAACAGAGAATTATGTCTCTTGTTTGGTGCATTAGAGAATTCAACAGAGAATTCTATAATTAAACATTTTATTATTTGCAATCATAATTATTTACCCAAAAAATATTAAATAAATACTACAATTTAATTAAAACCCAAAAAATTATTTTGTAATAATTATACATGTTATTGATAAAACAAAAAAATTATCAACATAATTTACCCAAAAAATAATAAATAAAGTACTACAATTTCATTCAAACCAAAACAAAATCATTAATTTTGTTAAACATAAATAGTAAACTAGTATCTCGTGGAACTATATAATTCTAGAACGAAAATCAAAGATCCAGATGGAATCGAACCACCATCCTCCCATACGGGCGCGGGCGCTCTTACCAATCGAGCTAATGGATCTATATGTGAATATTAAATAAGAACATTCAACCAGCAGAAAAGTATGTGTTCCCCCAAATTCTCTGTACTGAATTCCAACAACCCAATGCACAAACATGTCACTTTAACAAGTATATATCAATTATACTTTCAAATTAGTGAGAAAACGGATTTACAGTGTGAAAGGGTACATTGTCCTTGCCCATAAACTGATACAACTCCACGTTACCAGAATTCTTCCACCACTCCTCCCACTCAGGTGTGTAACGTGAAGTGATTAACTATATATAATGTAAGTATAATAAAAAGACAAGTCACTTCATTCTTTCTCACCTTGTCTTTGAATCTCTCATGGGACAGGAACCCCCACTTCAAATATCTAGTAATACATCGTTGCCTCAATCCTTCTTTAAGCCATGCATTTGTTGCTTGAATAGCATTCTGACTTCATGATCCAGCCACTGACATGTTGTTAATGTGCTCCCTCAGTTTACCCTTTAACAACAGGAGTTCAAGAACAAGTTACCCTTTCAAACAAACACAGGCTAAAATAGAGTTATCACTGAAGATATACAAATCAACAGTGATTAAAAACTATAGAAGGTTCTTTTGCCAAGAAAGAAGGCTATCAGAAATTCCTACAATTAGAAAAATGATTCTAAATGAATGAACCAAATAAACTCAATTAATGTTCCTAATAAAGATGTTTGATTTGATGACTATCAAATTTCTAGTTCAAGAGAGAGACGAATTTAATGCACAAACCGAGAGTACAATTCAGAGATCAATGGAGTGTGAATAAAAAAAATGCACAATCAAAGAAATCCGTGACCACCAAAACAAGGAGATTAACAAGTTCATAACAATCTTGACAACTATAACAAGGAGATTCTATCAAATAACAAGCATGTAACAAGTATATCAACAATTTCATATCAGTTTGAGATTCTATCAAATAAATCCACACTAGTTTTCAATGAACTAAATAAGGAAAAACAAGATGAGGTTTAACAACAATTTCATATCAATTTGAGATTCTATCAAATAAATCCATACTAGTTTACAATGAACTAAATAATGAAAACAAGATGGGGCTCAACAATTTCATATCAATCTAAGATTCTTAAACAACAAAAATATATGTAACAATCTGAGATTATAATATCAAGTAAGAAAGCATAAACCTTTGAGTGTGTGTGTCGTCGCCGGTAAGTAAAGAGAGATAGGAGGCGCCGCCGAGGGAAGAGAGGAAAGAGCGCCTGTGAGCAGAGAGAGAGGCGCCGGTGAGCAGAGAGAGGAGCGCCACCATGAATGTGTGTGTGGTGTGTGTGTCGTCGCCGCTGTTGCTGATGGGAGGAAAGAGAGCAACAATCTCCGGAGAAGGAAGGTGAGGGAAGGGGAGGTCGCCGGAGGGGAAAGGCGGTTGCTGTGTTGAAGAGAAATGGGGTCGCCGGCTAGGTTTTGGAAGGGTAGAGAGAATTTCAGGAAGAGGGTTTTTTGCAAATGAAATATGAAAATAGGGTTTGGGGGGGGTGGGCGCAAGGGAGGGAGGGATTGACTAACTCTCCGCTTTTTCTTTGGAGAAATGAGATTTCCTTTTCTCCCCAATTCTCCCCACACTGCAGAGAAACAAAAACAGAGAATAGGAATTGATTTATTTCTCAATTCTCATTTCTCAGACCTAAACAAACAAGAGAAATGGTTTCATTTCCATTTCTCTGCCCCCATTTCTCTGTACCAAACACCCCCTAAGATCTAATCATTCTCCTTTTATCGATATCAATAGACAAAATTTCATTCTATGATGCATAATTACCCATGATAGACTTTTTTTTATTGAACTCTTATGTTGAGTGAAAAGTCATGTATCTTCTAGGTTGAATGGAGTTTATTTATAAGTTATTCGGTTATTCCCCAGAATTACAGTCTGTATATTGATTATTCATTTGCTTGTTTCCAGAAATCCGGACTATATATCAAGTAGAATTCGCTAGATGAGACATTGAGATGTCAACACCTAATTGTGTGATCGAGTAATTTCTTGTTTCCAGTCTATGTATCGATTGCTATTTAGTATTACTATTACATACTTTGGTTTGATCAAACTTGGTTTCTTTGATTGATGTTTAAGTGCAAGTAGACTGATGTTTAAGTTCAGATTTTGGCTTTAGGTTTGTGTGTAATTTCTTCAATTGAACTCAGCTAACAACTTTATTGCCAACAGAATCACATGGCATCTAAACTGATTCACAGATCCATATATGAAGCTGATAACTCATTCGAGACGGCTTTAAGAGAAGCTTTCGAACTTCTGGAACCCCAATTGAGGCCTCCATTTCCATTAACAATTCGTACGGAATCTGAATACTTGAATCTCAATCGTGCTATTCTATACGGTATCCTGACCGAAATTCATTTGGCAAAAGTTCATATTAAGCATTTACATGGCATTGTCATTGATGGATACAATTTCTTCACAAGTTTACTCATTAGGACCGTTAATGAATTGTATTCAATGGCTACTGAAGATGTGAAAGTTCGATTAGTTTGGGTTACCTCAGAAATGATCAATGTTACGGCTATTGGAATCGATGGTTTGTTAATGGGTTTATTGAGGCAAACTCGTGGTGGGGATTATAGTGAAGCGAATTTGTGGTTGTGTTTGGAGATGGTTAGTCTTTTCATGGCAAAATGGGACTGCTTGTTGGAAGAACAATCATTGGTTTTGTCAAGTGCTTTGTATGTCTTTCTTAGGCTGTTGGCTGATCATTGTAGAATATCTTTGAATCCAAAGATTGAGATTTTGAAGCAAAAGGAAATTGAATTTTGTATTCGTGTTTTCAGAGAGCAGTTCCATTTGTGTTTGAAAATTGGAAGGGATTTGATTAGGCTTCTGCAGGACTTGGTTCATGTACCTGAGTTTCGGGATGTGTGGAAAGACCTTCTATTGATGCCTAGTAATTTTAAAACACCTGGCTTTTCAGACATTTCACAGCTGTATCAATCCAGAACTTCTAGCCGATACTTTTTACTTCGTATTACACCTGAAATGGAAACTCACTTGAGGTTTTTGCTTACACATGTCAAACTAGGAAGTCAAACTCGGTACCAAATTTGGTTTGGGAGGAAGTTTTTGAACGTGCCAGAGAGCGAAAGTATTCTGATTGATATTGTTAGGTTTATTTGCTGTGCACACCACCCATGTAATAAGATAATCTTATCAAATGTGATCCCTAGATGGGCTGTCATTGGTTGGTTACTGAAATGTTGTACGAAAAATCATGTGGAAGCTAATGTGAAGTTGGCCTTGTTTTATGACTTGCTCTTTTTTCGCGAGGAAGTTGATAGTATAATGAACATCGAGCCTGCTATATTGTTGATGATAAACTCCATACCCAAATATGTTGATATGACACAGAGTCTTATGGAGTTTTTGTTTCTTTTGGTGGATCATTATGACATTGACAGGAAGGATTTAATTGTTAGGGGCGTAATATCGGGTCTTGATGTACTTGAAAGAAAAGGGGTGGTTGGTTCATTTGATGCATTGATAAGTTGTGATATACTTTCTCCGTCTCTTAAGGAGAGGCTCGTGAAGCTGTTATCGAGCAAGAATGTGAGTTCTCATGGTAGCTAATGTTTCTCCGGTGTCAAAACTTGCATTCACCTACAATCTGTGCTGGAATTTGATAGAACTTGGACCTTATTCGTCGTAAAATCATCTGGATCGATCTGACTTTTTGGTAGATATTGAGCATAACTGTTTGAAGAGCCGTGTGTTACCATGTTGCACCCATTTAAAGAAATGATTTGGATTTGGATTTAGGTGGCTAATTTCATTCTACAGATATAAATGCCTAACTTTTTTTGCTGGTAGAATGTTTATAAGAAGCAAAAACGGAGGCTAGGAGATGATCAAGCGACTTGGTTGTGGCTTTGCTTTCTGATAACCAGGACAGGATGTAGATTATATGGTAATTTGTTCATCCTTATAAATTCATCCATTTATGATTTAAAAGCAACTTATATTTTTTTCAACTTGCGCGATAATGTTGTCGTTTTACCTTCTCTGTAGCAAATACACTTATAATATATGCATCAAATCATGATATTTTTTGGTAAAGATCTTGACGTAGGCAGCAATCTGTTGAATCCTTTGTTATGCAAAGTATGATTGGTAATTCGATATATACTATGGATGTTCATGACTTCATGCTGCTACGAAGCTAATGATTATAAGTGCATTAAGAGGCTATTTTTGTTGTCTCATTTAAACCATGTTGCTTCAATTGTTATAGGGTATCAAATGTATGTCAATTGCTAATAGGGTGGTAATTTTGATCCACGGGCCAAACAGTTAAATTAACCCATTGTAAAAAACTAAGATATAACATAATTTTTTTTCAAAAATTAAAATTTATAAAACAGAGTATTAAAAAAATTGTTCTTTGAAAAAAATTTCAAAATTATGTAAAATCTATGACTTTTGGTCGTCAACCCGTTTACTAGAATGGGCTGAAATTGCCACCCCTTGCTATTATGTTTAGACTGAACTTTTTTGTGGTGATTTATCAAGTTTTGGATAATTCTAAGTTCTGTGAGTAATTTTGAGCTAAATGTTACTGCTATTTGAGTAATTTGGATTGTGTTCTAGCATTGAGGTTGCTGTTTTTAGGAAGGGTGATGCTAGATGGATCATGGATGTGTTTGCAGGAACTGCAAAAAAAAAAAAGAAAAGAAAAAGAAAAAGAAAAGAAAAAACCAGAAGGTCATCCTGCTAGACCATGGCAATTTGTTGTTATGCTGCACCTATTTGCCCAATAAGGCATGACAATGCTGAAACCATACACAGAGCTCTCAGTACTGGAGTAAATGTTAATGTCTTTACTGGTAATTAATCTCCAGATATGGAACATTAGATTTGTTTTTCATGCTTAACATAAAACTAAATCATATATTTATTATTGGGGAAATTGCACAAAAAACCTTAAGTTGGATCATTTTTGCAATTAAAACCCACATTCATTTTTCATTGCACAAAAAACCTCCAACTGGCTAAATTTTTTTAAATTTGTTTTTTTTTAAAAAAAAACATGACTTGAACCGGTAGCAACTTGATGACATGTAAATTTTTTAAATAGATTTTTGCGTAAAAAACCCTAACTTGTTTAGTTTTTTCAGTTAAAACGCTAAATCATTTTTCATTGCATGCAAAACCTCCAACCAATAAAATAATTGAAATTGTGTTTTGTTCACTGATTGTATTTTTGATGACATGGATATTTATTAAAATTTTATTTATTAAAAAAAGAATTTGTTTCCCAATGAAACATCCACCATCTAGCAAACCTCGCTGCTCTGACTGATCATATACAGAAGCTAAAATGAAACATAAATAAACGAAATCGAGCATAAAACTGAACCTAAAATTGCAACTCGTGAACACAAAACGAATTGATTCCTTCAACACAATTGAAGTTGAAATTCAAGAGTAAGCGGCAAAGTTAATCGAACATACGTATATAAAATAAACAGCCTTGAACACAAAGAGTGGATGAAGTAATCGGAGTTGTCAGTTTAAGAATTATACATGTAATGTCACGTAGGCGCCACATAAGTCGGGTTTGCCATGTAAGCATAGCAACCTATTATAACCATTAACACCCTAATTTCAAAGATATTACTGGTTGGAGTTTTTTGTGTAATAAAAAATTGTTAAGGGTTTTTAATCATAAAAAATATCCAACTTTAAGATTTTTTGCTTAAATTTTCCTTTATTATTGTATAAGTGACCAACTTGTCATTGCTAAGGAGACTGGCGTATGTATGACATTGACCCCTCTTCATTGCTACGGCGTATGTATTCGCATAGAAACCGCCTACGGATCCTTTTTTGTCTTGTGTTTGTTGAACTTTCCTTGGTAAATTTCAAATGTTTAATCAAGACTTTTTCCCCCTAGAACCATTAATTAAGACAATAAATTGGCTTTAAGATAATTCAATAAAACTTTGTAAAATTGTGTTTATATAATACGTTTAGGCGGCGTTTGGTTCGCAGAATGTTTATTCTTGGAATGGAATCTGTCAAGGAATGGAATTCCGGAAGGAATGGAATCTGTCGGAATAGAAATGGAGGCGGGTGAAGATGAAGTCTAGGGTTTGGTTTAAGAACTGTCAAAATCTTTGAAATGAAATTTGAATTCCATGGCACTAACCCAAGAAAAATAGATTCCTTCAAAAGTTGTGTTTTTTTCTTAAAAAAGGAATCTTCATTTCATTCCTTTTTAGTGCCAAACAACACACAGGAATGGAATTTTCATTCCAATTTCATCAGATTCTGTGAACCAAACGCCCCCTTAAAACCTCAACAAGTCTAAGGTGCTGTCTGTTTTTTAAGATGTTATAGATGGAAGACCTTTTTTTATAAAAGATGATACAAAGGTTTTTACCTACAAAAAGAAGATCGTTTGTTTTTTTAATTAGAAAACATGTCTTTTTGAGTATAATGAAATAGTTTTATAAAAAATTGGTTTAGTAGAATATATAAATTATTTGAATTTATATGTAATTTATTTTCGCCTAAAAAAACTTATCTACTAGGGGTGTTCAAAAAATTCCGAAACCAAAAAACCGATACGAAAAACCGAAAAACCGTTCCGATTTAAGGTTAACCGAACCGAATTTTTTATTATTTTCGGTTTGGTTGACCGAACCGAAAAAAACCTTCGGTTTCGGTTCACGATTTTGGTGACGGACGGTTAACCGAAAAACCGAAAAGATTTTATTTTTATATATTTTAACTTTTAGACTTATAAATAATAACATTTATCCCAACAATAATTTAAAATTTTAACTTATTTATTAGTTTACATTAATAGTTAAATCCAAAACTATAAAAAACTATGCTAAAACAATTTAGTTTATAAAGATTATAAACTAGTTTTCTTGTTTCTATTAGATTTTTAAAGATAATATTTAGTTATTTAAAGATAATATATAGATAAAAGCCCATCAATCAAACAAAAAGAAAACCCAATTGTATAAGAAAATATCTAAATAGGGTTTGAGATGTTTTTGTCAATGTCACTATCATACTTATCCATGGAGGTTTAAAGCTTTTTGACACTCCCACCTTCCTTAATGGGTTTAATCCACCGCTTCGTTTCTCGAACATCTCATATTCACAAACCCATTTTCCTCACTCACTTGTTTCTAAAACCCTTCTCTTCCACCAAACCTAATTCAGACGAAAAACCAACATCGGAGAGAATAGAGAGAAGAGCATACCAGAGCGACGGCAGCCGACGACAGTCGACGGCGATGCGGCAGCAACGAGGAGCAGAGCATGAGGGAGGCTAAAAGCAAATAGAGCTTGAAGGTCACGTTGCAACAGTGGTGAGAAGCAGGGTTACAAAGTTTGAAGATCACGTTTGTTTTATTTTTTTGAAGACATTTTAAATATCTGTAGGTTAAAAGAAAAAAGAAGATCTTAAAACTTATTCTATCTTTTTGAAAACAAACAATCATCAACCAAATTTGCTTCCCAGCTGCAGATGTGAGGGCAAAAAGGTCTTCAAAATAAAAACAAACAAGCCCTAAGTAAGTTTAAAAATATGTTTACACGGGCCAATAAACTACTTAATATAATACTTTGAAAAGCTAATTATGATTTTAACCAAACCGTGTTTTACACGGGCCAATAAACTAGTTCAATGACTATAAAAGGATCATGACGAGCCAAAGACTTTCAATGATACTTATAGCAGTGTTATTCAGTCATAGGATTCAATGTTTTTAAAAAAAGTAAAATTTTTGTGAGTATATTACATGCAACACTTCCTATTGGCTTGTAAGATACTACGAAAGAAGCCAATTTTTTAAAATATGAAATTCAACAAAATCAAGATTTTATTTATGAGCTTCTACTATGTAGTGGGTTCAACAAGCATGAGTTAAAATGGTTTTGGCCTTGAATCTGATATGATGAAATGTGTTTTGACTTTCCAGCATTATTGTGAAGAATGAATAAGTGTACAAGTATATGCACAAGAAGAAGACATGTATGAAATTACTTTTAACATAAATTTCTAAAAAGAAATGATTTGCAACTTGATTGTAATTTGTTGATCAACCATTTGTCTTTGATAAACTTTCTCTCCAGCGAACTCACTTGTCTGTATTTTATTATTTAAATTCTAAAATTCTTATTGATTTCTTTCTTAAAAAGATGTGTTTTTTTATTTACTTTTTCGCTGAAATTCTGATAGTCACTGGTAACTTGTCGACTGTGACTTTCAACCGGTTACAATTAGTATTATCTCATTTCATTAAGATTTTTCCGGTTGAGTGTTTTTATGCAATGAAAAATAATTAGGGGTTTCAATCACAAAAATTGTTCCACTTGAGGGATTTTTCACAACTATCCCAATAATAAATACACGATTTAGTTTACAATGAACATGTATACTTCTAGCGAGCTTATTGTAAGAAAATAGCAATTTATTAAAAAACAGGATGAAACTATAAGATTTGGATTAACCAATTAAGATGGTAATGATAAATTTTTACTCATCCGGTGATGTATCTTTGTCCAAGATAAGACAATGAGAGTATAAATTGAAAAGAAAAGTAGTCTTTAAACTTCTAGCAGAACCTTCATGATGCAAACCTAATGACAAAAAAAAAAAAAAAAAAAAAATATTCAATAAGAATAAGAGACTTAGAAGTTAGAAGTCATGTATAATAAGCATAGTCAATGAGAAATGTATAAGAAGTCAACACCAATATCATAGCAAGAACTACTTCATTTCAAATGTGTTGTGTGAAAATGAGAACCACAAGTAACATTCAAATTGCTTGCATAATGACAAAGTGGTCCTCTCTCATGATATGTTCTTTACATTATAGTCAAATATGTTGATAGAGTGGTTCAATAAGATTAAGTCACTAAGACACCTTTCTCTTTTATGCATTCTTTGAATGGAAATACAACTCATGTTGTGTTTTATTTGGCTTCAAGTTGCCAATTTTGATTGGATGTTATATGTATGCTAAGCCTATGATAGGTGAATATTTTATAAGAATTTTGATGGTTATAAAAGTTGAGAAAGAAGAGGGAAGAACCAAGTAATGTAATATATGTAAAATAATCAAAATAAAAAGGATTAATTTTTAAGATAATCATACTATGATGCTTGTAATATACTTAAAGATTAAATTACATAAATGGTCCCTATGATTTGCATAAAACTTTGGATACGGTCCCTGTGGTTTCAATTTTGCATAAACGGTCCATATGTTCACTGTTTACTTGCAAAAATGGTCCATCTGCCGTTAACTTTAACAATCAAATGGTTAAATATTTTATAATGACCATTTTACCCTTTTCTTTGATAACATTTTGGTCCCTCAAGTTTGTAGTTCATTTTAGTTTTGGTCCCTCAAGTTATTTTTTTTATTTAACTTTATTATTATTATTTTTATTATTATTAGGGTAAATTACAATTTCGTCCATGTGGTTATATCAAAATTATGGTTACCGTCCTTTTCACGGTAAAATTACAATTACAGTACTTATGGTTAAAGTTTTGTTTTGCTTTTCGTCCCTTTCTCCAATAATTTTTTAGAAATGATAATTTTACACTTTAATTTTATTTCATTATTGGTCCCTAATCAAAATATTTCATTTATATTTCGTTTTCTTAATCATTTATTATTCATTTATTATTTATTTAATATATTATCTTATTGTTACTATTAAAATTTAAACGAAGTAATAAAATATTTAATATGTTTTATTTTCATTATTTATTTGACATTATTATTTCTATTATTATTATTTTGTAGTTTAAGTATTTACATTACTCAGTGGTAGTAATTGAAAATAACTTGTGTATAACTAAATTTAATTTATTGTATTGTTGTTAAATATTGTTATCAATATTAATATTATTGTTCTTACATATAAATTTTAAATATATATTGAACTATCTATATATTTATCCTTTTAAAGGGTATTTATTTATATTATTACTTTTCATTTAGAAGTTTTTAATAATTTATACATTTGATTTATTTATCTTTTGTCTCTACCTTATATTACTTTATATAAATACTTATAAATTTAGTCTATATTTTGTCCAAATTTATACATATATGTATTAATTTTTATATTTTATATCTTAATTTTTTATATTCCTATAAACATTATATGTTAATAAAGAAATATGTTACTTAACATGTAATTCATTCTAATTTATTTATTTCATAATGTTAATATTCATATAAATTACATATGTTCAATGTATTTAACCATTGACCATAATAAAAACGTCATACGAAGTTATACAAAATTTAACAAAATAATTTAATTTATACATATAATATGTCAAATCTATATATTTTTTTTTTAAGTTTAACAACCTTTAAACATATGCACTTTATATACATATAAAATTTTTAGTTTAAAAAATTATATATTTCATGAAAATAAATAAATACATTTAGAATACTTACAAGTTTTATAAATGAAAAGTAATAAACAAAATAAATACATTTAGAAAAAGTAAATATATAAATAGTTCAATATATATCTAAATCAATATGTGTGAACGATAATTATAGTATTAATAACCATAATTAACAAAAATACAACATATTAAATTAAGTCATATACAAGTTATTTTCATTTATTACTGCTTACTTACTTACTTAGTCGTGTAAATACTTAAATCATAATAAAATAATAATACTAATACTAGTAATAATAATATCAAATAAATAAATAAATATAACATATTGAATAACGTATACTTCAATTAAATTTTAATAGTAATAATTAGACCATGCAATAAATTAATAGTAAATATATCAAATAAATAGTAAGAAATAAACAAAAACCCTTTTAGAAAATAAATATATAGATAGTTCAGTATATATTTAAAATTTATATGTAAGAACAATAATATTAATATTAATAACAATAATTAACAACAATACAATAAATTAAATTTAGTCATATACAAGTTATTTTTCATTACTACTACTTATTCATGTAAATACTTAAACTATAACAAAATAATAATAAAAGTGTCAAATAAATTATGAAAATAAAACATGTTAAATATTTTATTACTTTGGTTAAATTTTAATAGTAATAATAAGATAATATATTAAATAAATGATAAAAGAATAATAAATCATTAAGAAAATCAAATTAAAATGCAAATATTTTGATTAGGGACCAAGAATGAAATAAAATGCAAGGGTAAAATTGTCATTTTTAAAAAATTATTGGAGAAAGGGACCAAAAACAAAACAAATTTCTAACCATAAGTACTGTAATTGTAATTTTACTGTGAAAAGGACGGTAACCATAATTTTGATATAACCACAGGGACGAAATTTGTAATTTACCCTTATTATTATAACTATTATTATTATTATTATTAGGGTAAATTACAATTTTCATCCCTGTGATTATATACAAATTATGGTTACCATACTTTTCACATCAAAATTACAAATTTAGTACCTATGGTTGCTCTTTTGTTATGCTTTTGGTCTTTTGACCAAAGATTATTTGAAAAATGACCATTTTGTCCTTTTTATTTGGTTTCATGTTTAGTCCTTGACAAATTACTTTCTTTTTTATATTATTTTTAATTACTTTTTATTCAATCATTATTTAATTAATAGTACTTTTTTTATTACAATTTGACTAAAATAAATAAAATTTTAATATATTGTCTTTTATTATTATTATTGTTAATTAACGTATTTAAATGAAATAATATATGACGGTAAGTTATTTATTTACTTTCTTTTATTTTTATTAATTATTATAAAACTTTAATCCAAAATAACATTTCATGTGTGTGTGTGAATAAGCCGTATCATATTAATATAATTGTATTTAACTTCAACACATATTCAATTATTTATACTTTACTTAACGTTTTTTGTTTATTATATATTACTTTATTTAAATACTTATATATTTAACCAAAAATTTTTGCCAAAATTATACATATGTGTATTAACTTGTACCTTTTAATTTAATTATTTTGTTAAGTCGATACGTACTAATTTGTTTTACAAAAATTTATAAATATACCATTTTCATGAAATACACGACTTAACGTATTAACTAGTTAAGTTTAGCTAAACTACATAAGGAATATAACTATACTTAAAATAATAATTTTATTAGAACATGTAATATGTTAAGTTTATATATTTTGTTAAGCTTTATCTACCATATATATATACACACACACACACACACGCACAGAGAGAGAGAGAGAGAGAGAGAGAGAGAGAGAGAGAGAGAGAGAGAGAGAGAGAGAGAGATCGAGAGAGAGAGAAGAGAGAGAGGGGGGGGGGGGAGTTTATATATATGTACAAAATTTTTTGTTTAGCAAAAAAATTATATATTTCGTGAGAACAAATCAATATGTATTGACTTAACAAAATAATAATATTAAAAGGTATAAGTTAATACACATGTGTAAATCTTTTGGAAAGAAAATTAGTTAAATATATAAGTATTTATATGAAGTAATATATAAGTGTAACACCCTCCCTGATCCCGGAAATGCCACGTCAATACAATACACAGGTGGCACATCTCAATAGCTCAATTACACATATGTCATAGGATAACTCGGAATCACCATTAATTTAAAACTTTCACATAATATTGTTTACACATCATTCACTGATTAACAATATCCCATAAGACACAAACACTAACATAATTGATGACACAGGCAGCTGCAATAGTCTTCGCATAACGGCGAGTCTCTGATCAACAAACCCAGCTACTGAACCCTTCACTGAAATCCTGAACACGGAAGACTCGAATACGTAAGCTCGAAAGCTCGTGAGTACTCGAGGGTTAGACTCTGCACAGTAAACACATAGCATGCGAACACGTAGCACATACACACAACACAAGCTCAATCTCTGTCTCTGGCAATCAGCAGTATAAAGCAGGTATGAACACTCAGCATGAGATCCGAAGCCCTGCACACAATATCACTGAAGGGGACTCCTCCCCAGCTAACGACCGTGCGCACCGGTGGTTAGCCACAACCCTGTAGCACGGGCGCGAACCGGCTACAGGCCCTGCCGTGTATACACGCTCCAAGGACTGTTAGGGACAGTCAACCCACGCGATCTCACATCGCGAATCACCGTCCGTATGGAACTCATCTCGGACCCCGGACTGGATCTCATCTCATGCACATATATCACATATGTAAGAACAGAATCATACCTGACGTCCACGTCCCTGTCTCATACACAGTACACAATATACACATATACAAAGCTAACTGCACAATCATGACTCGGAAAACAGTCCCGTGGTTTAGAATAGAACTCGGGTACTCACCTGGTCGATCCACTAATCCCGGAATCTCTGACTCGGCTCGACTTGTGATCGGCTAGCACCTGTACACATCACGGGTCTCACATATTAACACAAGTCTCAACAACCGAATAAATCAATCCAACACCATTATCACAATTAAACTAAACCCGAAACACATTCCCGAACGTCTAACCGATCCCCGAAACTCTTTACGGAACCCCCGACGGAACCTAAAATCCCAAACAATTCAATTCAGTAATATCTCGACGGGACTCGACTAAATAACGACTCAAAACTCTCTTATGATGACCCTATTGAAATTTTCTGCAGATCAGAAAACGCGCCGCGCTTTTGCAATTTGCGCGCCGCGCTTTTGCCAGACAGCAGCAGATTTGACCTTCGAACTCCATAGCCGAACCAGGGGATTTTCAACCCCAATACTCGATTTTTAAGCAGCAAAAATATACAAAACTCATACATAAACACTCATATACTTCCAGAAATCAATTCCCACATATAGCACATGATTACCTCAAGATTTAGCTACCAAAATCAAGAATTCATACCTTTGAGAACTCAAGAACACAAAGATGGATGAAGAAGATCAAAATCAGCAACCAATTTCTTGATTTGGGCTTCTCTCTTTGCTGGAGTCTCACACGATCCTCACACACACCTCTGGGTTTTTCTTGAAAATGAAGGCAAGGAAAAGATAAGGGATGGATAAGGTCACATATATACGTACATATCTATATCCGGTTCCGAACCCACTAACCCGGACCCGATATCACTTTTTCAATATTAATATCAAATTGACCCATTTAACTCCACGAACTCAAGAAGATAATTAATCCGCTAATTATTAGCTCGGAGACACGTAACTCGCAAACCCGACACGTAAAATCCACTACTCGGGATATCATTGGCCCAACACGATATTAATTATTTAAATATCCACTAAAATAATTACAGGCAATTATCTCGAATTTGGGATGTTACATTAAGAAAGTTAAAAGTTAAAAAAAATAAAATATATAAATAAATACGATTTTTTAGAAGTGAAAAAAAAAAATTAAAAATAAATGTATAAATAGTTGAATATATGTTTGAAATTAAATATAACAATAATAATACAAATTATATATATATATATATATATATATATATATATATATATATATATATATATATATATATATATATATGTATATATGTATATATAGAGAACTAGTTTATAACCCACGTATTACGTGGATATTTTTAATTAAATTTGTTTATATAAAATGTATATGAGTAAAAATAAAACATACAAAAATAATAATTGTGTTTATTTTTTATTATTTACAGATTAAAAAATAGAGTATATTTATCTTTTTTTTTTAATATTAAATTGTATTTATCTTTATTTTTTATAAGTTGTAATTATCTTTTTGGTGAACGCAGAGGTGACACGTGACATTTGATGTTTTCCTTTATTATACATAATAATAACAATCCACAACTAATTCAAATTATTACATTTGGATCTAATTATGATTATTATGGATAATAATTATAGATATTTATTTTAGGTAAACATCAGTTTTAAATGTTACAAAATCTAATTTATTACTAATTAATTAATGAAAAAAATAAAGTTAAAATTTAATGCAATTAAGTTAAGGTGTTAAATTTAGAAGAAGAGATGGAAAAATAAAATTTTCTTGTATTGTAGAAGTGACATATGACATGAATTGTTTTGTTTTATTATAATATATAGGTTAAGTTGATTTAGAAAATACATATTTTTTTATATTTTAATAATTTATTATAAAATTTATATATAATTAAAAAAAATGAAAGCTAGTTAAATTAAAGATAAAAAATACTTAGTTGTTTGATATCAAATAAAAAAAATATTATTATATTGTATATTAAAAACAGATAATACATGTTTGCAAAAAATATTTCTTTTAATTTTTATTAACTTCAAATATGAAATATCAATGTAAGAAACAAAAAAACTTCAATTATGTGAATGTGTATATATTTTGAAAATGATAAAATATAAAAATGGAATATCTGAAAATCAACAATCAAAATTTATCATATTCACAATTGAAGTTTTATCAGTTAAATTTTAGATCTTGTAAGCAAAATAATTAACAAAAATTTTTAACTTTATTTACTACACTTCTACATTTTTTTTACATTTAAATTTAACTATGATCATTAAGGATAATAATGACACATATTTATTTTAGGTAAATATTAATTTAATATTAAGTCATTAATGAAAAAATTAAAATCAAAATTTAATGTAATTAAGTTAAGGTAGTAAATTTGGAAAATGAATTAAAAAAATGGCATATGTATAATTATTGATTTTAATTAATGGTACAATAGACATTTCATAAATAATTATGAGTTGTCATTAATCTGGACCATTGATTTCTTTACATCCAATGGTCCAAAAACTCCAAATGGTTTTCTTATTATATATAGTATAGATTTGGTTCCACAGCGTCCCTTACAAAATCCTGCGTATCAGCGTACCCCACATAGGCAAGGGTATTTTCGTAATTTTAGCGACCATTCACATTCCTTAAATGATCATTCACATTACTTAAATGATCATTCACATTACTTAATTAATCATTCATATTACTTAATTGACCATTCACAAAACTTAAATGATCATTCACATTACTTAATTAACCATTCACATTAATTACTTATTGATCATTCACAACACTTATTTAACTATTTATAATTCTTGTACACTTATTTGATCATTCACAATAATTATTTAACTATTTACACTTCTTTTATAATTATTTGATCATTCACATTACTTAAATGATCATTCACATTACTTAATTGACCATTCACATTACTTAAATGATCATTTACATTATTTAATTGATCATTCACAGTACTTAATTAACCATTCACATTACTTAATTGATCGTTCACATTACTTAAATGACCATTCACAATACTTAATTGATCATTCACACTACTTAATTGATCATTCACAACACTTATTTGATCATTCACATGACATATTTGACCATTTACAGTATTTATTTCATCATTCACAATAATTATTGGACTTTTACACTTCTTCTACACTAATTTGATCATTCACAACATTTATTTGATCATTCCCAATAATTATTTGATCATTCACACTTTTTCTAAACTTATTATAAATGGTCAAATAATTAATGTGAATGATCAAATAAATACTATGAATGGTCAAATAAGTGTTGTGAATGATCAAATAAATATAGAAGAAGTGTGAATGGTCAACAAATTATTGTGAATGGTAAATAAGTGTAAAAGAACTGTAAATAGTCAAATAATTATTGTGAATGGTCAAATAATTCATGTGACGATTAAATAAGTGTTGTGAATGATCAATTAAGTAATGTGAATGGTCAATTAAGTCATGTGAATGATCAATTAAGTAATTTGAATGATCAAATAATTAGAAAAGAAGTGTAAATAGTTAAATAATTATTGTGAATGATCAAATAAATGTCGTGAATGATCAAATAAGTGTAAAAAAATTGTAAATAGTCAAATAATTCTTGTGATTGATCAAATAAGTGTTGTGAATGAACAATTTAGTAATGTAAATGATCAAATAAGTAACGTGAATGGTCAATTAAGTAATGTGAATGGTCAATTAAGTAATGTGAATGATCAATTAAGTAATGTGAATGATCATTTAAGTAATGTGAATGGTCAATTAATTAATGTGAATGGTCAATTAAGTAATGTGAATGATCAATTAGTCAAATAATTATTGTGAATGATCAAATAAGTGTAAAAGAATTGTAAATAGTCAAATAATTCTTGTGAATGATCAAATAAGTGTTGTGAATGAATAATTAAGTAATGTGAATGATCATTTTATATGTATGTGAATGATCGTTGTAATTACGAAAATAACCTTCCAGCTAAAAAAAGGGGGGGACGCGCATGGAGTTTCACTTTTTTATCACAACCCTTGATTTACTTAATCTTGTGGCTTTGGATGGGTACCCTTGGTACACTGGATTTTTAAAGAGACTCTTTTGAACCTAAATTTATATATATATATATATATATATATATATATATATATATATATATATATATATAAAAGTTATCTTCAATTAAAATTTTATAATAATTAATAAAAAAACAAATTAACTAAATTATTGTTATATATTTTTTCATTTAAATACTTAAATCAATAATAATAATAATAATAATAATAATAATAATAATAATAGCAATAATAAAATAAAATTTATTACTTTAGTCAAATTATGATAATAAGATAAAAAAAAATACATATTAAATAAATAATGTTAGAATAAAAAATCACTAAAAATAATATAAAAAATAAAATAATTGTTTAGGGACTAAAAGTGAAATAAAATTAAAAGGGCAAAATAGTCATTTTTTAAATAATGATTGGTCAAAAGACCAAAAACATAACAAAATGACAACCATAGGTACTAAAATTGTAATTTTGATGCGAAAAGGACGATAACCAAAGTTTCTATATAACCACAGTGACGAAAATTGTAATTTACCCTTATTATTATTATTTATTATTAATAATTTAACTTTTTACGCATTAGTTTTTTTTGTTTATTAACTTTCCTATTTTTTAATGTACTTTTTAATTTAAATTTCAAACTTAATAATTTTTTTATTATAAACAATTGTATCAAATTAGAATCGATTTTCTTTTTAGCTTTCTCGAGTGAAAAAAATACAAACATTTTATATTGTAGTTTTCCAAACCAAAAACTTTTGAACATTAAGTTTTTATTTGTTTTTTCAAACGAAAAGAAGTTACTGACCGATTTTTTGTTTTGGAAAACGAAAATAAATACAAACAATTCTGTTATTAGTTTTTGCAAACGAAAAAACTATGAATAATCTGATTTTCAGATTTTCCAAACAAAAAAAATCATTTTTTTCTAGTTTTTCGAACCAAACCATTACCTTTTATTTTTTTTTCTCCGAACGAAAAACTACGAACCATTACGTTTTAAAGTTTTTTTTTTTTAAAAATGAAATAGTGTGTAGTCTTTTTGTTCGGAAAAACTAAAAAAATGGAATGGTTTGTAGTTTTTTTACCATTGGAAAAAGTTAAAAACGTAATGATTAAAATAACATAAAAATCTAACAAAAAAATAGACCCTTTTTGATTTTTTAGCTTTTTCCAAACGTACAAAATAACTTTTTTCTAAAAATGAAATAGTCTATTTTTTTGTTCGATTTTTATGTTATACTAATCATTACGTTTTTAACTTTTTCCAACCGTAAAAAATTACAAATTATTCCATATTTTTTAGTTTTCCGAACAAAAAGGCACCCACTATTTCATTTTTTGAAAAAAACTTTAAAACGTAACGGTTCGTAGTTTTTCGTTCTGAGAAAAAAAATAAAAGGTAATGATTTGGTTCGAAAAACTAGAAAAATAAAATGATTTTTTTTGTTTGGAAATATTGAAAATCAGAATTATTCGTAGTTTTTTCGTTTGCAAAAGCTAATAACAGAATTGTTTGTATTTATTTTCGTTTTCCAAAACAAAAAACAGGAATGGGTTGAATCTTTTGGTGCAGAAAAAAAAACAGATTGGTTTTCGTAGCTTTTTACGTTTAGAAAA
Source organism: Centrapalus pauciflorus (assembly GCA_020465985.1). Classification (NCBI taxonomy): domain Eukaryota; kingdom Viridiplantae; phylum Streptophyta; class Magnoliopsida; order Asterales; family Asteraceae; genus Centrapalus; species Centrapalus pauciflorus. Next base: position 379,266 of record JAANYP010008471.1, read on the forward strand.
TGAAATACTTAAAACATGAATGGTTAGTAACTTTTTTCCGTTTGTAAAATCAAACAGAAACTTAAGGTTCAAATTTCATTGGGTTGGAAAACTACAAAATAAATTTTTTGTATTTTTTTCATTCGAAAAAGCTAAAACAACGAAATGGATTCTAATTTGTTACAATTGTTTATAGTAAGATAGATAAATAAGTTTGTAATTTAAAATAAAAAATATATTAAAATATAGGAAAGTTAATAAACAATAAATTAATATGCAAAAAGTTAAATTAATAATAAATAATAATAACATGACTAAATTACATAAATGGTCTCTGTGGTTTATATGTAATTACGGTTTTAGTCCTTGAAAAAATTTTATTACACCACAAGTCCCTAAAATCGAAAAGTTGTAATATTTAGGTCCCTGAAACTAACGGTGGTTAACTTTGACCGTTAGTCTCAGGGGCATTTTCGTCCTTTTGTTTTTCAGGGACCATCTATGTAATTTTGAAACTTTCTTATTTCTTTTTCCTTTTTTCTCTTTTTTCTTTAAATCATAATTTATTTTTATATATATATATTTTGTATTTCTTTTTTTATCATTTAATTATTCAAATGTAACATTTTATTTTTTATTTTTTTATTTTAACTATTAATTTTTATTTGTATGATTATTGTTATTATTAACACTAGATTTTTTTTATATATATTACCATAATTATTTATATAACATTATTATATGATATACAGATTTATGTTTTTCAATTAGTTATTGAAAATCCAATTTTTTCTCCATTATTTTTTTTCATTTAAAAAAGATAAAAATAAAAATTAGTTTTAGTTTATTTTCGTTCAGAAAATCTAAAACCGAAATGGTTTATATTTTTTCTCCATACAGAAAATTAAAAATAATAACATGTTGAAGTTTATTTTTTCATTTGGAAATATTAAAAGTACGAGTGTTTCATTGTTTTTTTCGTTTTAATAAAGAAACAAAGTATATAATTTTTCATTTTTTGTACGAACAAATTAAAATCAAAATGAGTCGTTTATTGTTCGGAAAAATTGATAATCTGACATCGCTTATTTTTTTTTAACCATTTTAATTTTCATTAAATGACAACCAATCTCGATTTTAGTTTTTTCGAACAAAAAATCGACGAATCATTATGATCTGTATTTTTTCATCAAAAAACAACGTACACTTCCGAATTTATTTTTTGATCAAAAAAATAATGAACCATTTTGATTTTCTGATTTCCAAACAAAATAAGCATTCCCGATTTTAATTAAACGGTGAAAAAAATGACGAACCATTCCAATTTTTTATGAAAACACAATAAATCGTTATGATATTTTGTTTTTATAAACAAAATATCCATTTCGATATCAAGACGAACCATTACAATTCAAATTTTTTTCAATAAAAAATGACGAAACCTTCAGATTTAATTTTTTTGATAAAAACCTGACGAACCATTTCAATTTTGCATTTTTCGAACCATTCAAAATTAAAAAATTTTGATTAAATATTTTTAATGAAGAAGCTATGAACCATTCTGTTTATGTACTTATTCGAAATGAAAAAAACTTCAACATTTCGTTGTTTTGAATTTTTTAAATGGAGAAAAAACAAATAAATCATTTCATAGATTTTCTCAACGAAAATAAACTAAAACTAATTTTTATTTTTGTCGTTTCTAAATGAAAAAAAGAATGGAGAAAGATTTGGATTTTCAGTAACTAACTGAAAAAAATAAATCTGTATATCATATAATAATGTTATATAAATGATTATGATAGTATATAAAAAAAGTTAGTATTAATATAACAATAAACATACAAATAAAAATTTATAGTTAAAATAAAAAATAAAAAATAAAATGTTGCATTTGAATAATTAAATGATAAAAAAGAAATACAAAATATATATATATATATATATATATATATATATATATATATATATATATATATATATATATATATATATATATATATATATATATATATATGAAAATGAACTATGATATAAAGAAAAAAGAGAAAAAAAGGAAAAAGAAATAAGAAAGTTTCAAAATTACATAGATGGTCCCTAAAAAACAAAAGGAACAAGAAATAAGAGGAAAAAGGAAAAAGAAATAAGAAAGTTTCAAAATTACATAGATGGTCCCTGAAAAACAAAAGGACGAAAATGCCCCTGAGCATAACGGTCAAAGTTAACCACCATTAGTTTCAGGGACCAAAGTGTTACAACTTTTCGATTTTAGGGACTTGTGGTGTAATAAAAAATTTTCAGGGACTAAAACCGTAATTCCATATAAACCACAGAGACCATTTATGTAATTTAGTCTAATAATAATAGTTATAATTATAATTAGACTAAATTACATAAATGGTCCCTGTGGTTTATATGAAATTACGGTTTTGGTCCCTGAAAGAATTTTATTAAACCACAAGTCCCTAAAATCGAAACGTTGTAACATTTTGGTCCCTGAAACTAACGGCGGTTAACTTGAGCCGTTATTTCAAGGGCATTTTTGTCCTTTTGAATTTCAGGGACCATTTATGTACATATCACACTCTCAGGGACCAAAATGTTACTTTCTTTTTATAATTTAATTTAATTTTCATAATTTTCATATATATATATATATATATATATATATTGTTGGGAATTCATATGGTTTTTCATAAAAACATAAACATTAATCTTATTAACGCACAACGGAAGCTTTTTAAAATCACGAATTCCATACACGGATCATCAAGTAAAACATAAGATAAGTAAATGAGAAAGCAATAAAAATCCGTACCTTTGTATTCGATAACAAGAATACACGAATGAGATGCTTTCGGTATCCACTGGTGATGACACGATCGAGCGGCGCCAGATATGCAATCAAACACACGAAGAACGGGAAAACCAAACACTTAATCGCGTGTTTGGTTCGTACGGCCAAGCACACCACACACACACAAACACCTTCAAGTGTGTGTGTGTGCGGCGGCTTTCTCAATCTCGTAGGTCACACCTTTTTGTATTCAAATATATATATATATATATATCACTATATATATCCATGGGCCGTATGTAATTATATATATATATATATATATATATATATATATATATATATATATATATATTATTAATTAAGAGTTTTAGTTTTAATCAAACTCTAATATAATAATATAATATATATCTTAATAATTATCTTTATTATTTAAACATTATATATAATTATATCTATAATTATATACCCTTTAAATAATATTAATCTTTTATACATTATCTAATAATATATAAATGACCAGATAATTATTTATAATTATCTCTTATTTATTTGTTTATAATTATCCATCCAATTATCTAATAATTGATGATAATATTAATTCAAATAAATGCATCTTTTATTTAATATCCAATAATAAATAAAAGACTAGATAATTATTTACTTATCATCCAATGACAATTAAATTACTACAATATCTAATATTGCACTTTTAGTCCCCGTACTTTGAGATATAATTAATCACACATTAATTTAATCTCAATGATCATTTCGTGTCATAAACAATATAAAATATTATTTATTCAATCGTTTAATTGCATCTGCTCAGTTGTGCTCATCGGTGTGACCCTTAAGTGTTTTATGAAATCAGCCATGATGCAGTAGTAATGTCATCTTTACACACCATATACTAACATACTCCCACTTGTGTAAGACGACATACTGTCCTGCAGCATGCGCCTGAAGGAGGTCATGGCTAGACACTTTAGGCAACCAAGGTCATAAAAACTCTGACTCTCATTCGGGCATTCTTGTTGAAACAGCCTTCCAAAAAGAAACTTAGGTTATATCCCATGCATCGCGATATTTCAATGTGAAAGCTAGGCATGGATTAGATCAACCGTAGCAAACACGATTATGTTTCTCGACTCCCTGATCTCATACTGAACTGTAACAGACAGAGTAGAACACATCAGTTCTGTCCGAGCATGGCCATGCATTTCTTTCAGTATCGATCGTCGAGTGGCCCAGAAATATCTCTTCTTAGTTAAAAGAAGGTGCAAATCCCGTATTGACTATCTAGGCCTCCAGCACGACTCCCACTGCAACCAGCCTCGAACCGTTATGATCACCCAGTTACTAATGACGTTAGGTTAGGCCAAATGTACAGCAGCACCCGCACTAAAGTACATAGACATCTCAGATACTAAGGATTACCTTTTTGAGACGACTCATGACTATGATCCACAAAGTGGTCTCAATCGGTGGGTCAATCCAATATTTGTTCGCAACAAATACCTGTGAATTTGGTCCAACCTTTGCTATATTCATCACCCATGAATATCAACCAAAAACCACAGTAGCCTTTTAATTCTCGTTGTGGTTCCCACGACAACAAGCAGCTATGGAATAGTTTTAGAATAACTTCGAATTTATTCTTGGATTTCTAAAACATGCAAAATAGAACGACATTAAAGATATCATGTTGATCTCCTTTATCTCAATAAACACAACATGACTTCCATCAATTTAATGCTACTGTTCCTTTATCAAATGTAACGGTAACACGATCTATCGAAAAATTAATTTCAGACATGATCTTAGTGGGAGTGTTCTCTAGTTAACTGACTTAACTTCCATTACCGTTTATCTTTGAAAAATTACATTAGTTCTTTATTTCAACTTCTTGTAATATTATTCAGATCCAATCTGAATCTCCATACAAATTTATATCCATTATCTTTAGAGGAACTGGTAAATCACTCAAAAAGACACCAGGATTAAAATTTAGGAGCTCTAGCAATTCAGATTAATTGCTACTAGTGATACGTTTAGATGTTTAGTCTTGAATATGACAGTATGCGGTTTATCTATATCTTAACAAGATATCTTTAACAACATTGTGTTCAAAATTTGTGATATGTATCCATAACCACCAGAACCTGGTTATCTACAACATTTCGTTGTGGTATTCTGTCAAGCTTGCCGACGAGTGTTTAAACAAGTCAAAGGCTACTACTTGACTAACCATCACACAAGTTGTATATATTTCACATGTAATTTTATAAAATGCGATTACTTCTTGTCTAAACAATTTTGACTTCTCAAGTCTAATTATTTCTGACAAGTGAAGTGAATTAACCTCAATGTAACTCCTTTACATTTAATTCTGCATTTTATTAGTTTCTATATAATCACAGATGACTATCCAACTCATATAATCTCTTGAACTAACTTTCAAGAATTAACAAGTTCAATGAAACTGCATTTGAACACTTGAACAACTTACACAACAACATGGTAACCCTTTTTATCTGAATATGACTACTAGCTTGTCCAATCTCCATTGACAAGTTACTATTCAAGTTCCACTTGAATCAATAGTCTATAATCATGGTTTAGTAATCTTAAACAATAGGAATTTCAAGCAACAAATTTTTATCTCCAAAAATTCTTTATTTATCCCAAAAATACTTGCAAGAAATTCAATCAATTGTATACTACACCATGATAAACTATTGATGACATGAAAATAGTGTCCAGCAGAGTATTCTCTAAGATGTCTCTACGCTCCCACTGAATCCAATGGCGTAGCTATTCAAGCAATTAGGGGGGCCATGGCCTCCCCTAACATTTATGCAGCCATATATTTTGTTTATATAAATCTATATATATAGTCTTAAACTCTTAATAGTTGTATATTTTGGTCCACTCTAGGAGCCCAAGCAACCAAACAAATATGATGTGAATGCCCATAAAATAAAAAAAATCTCTACTTTTTTTCATTGAGAAAGATATTGCGAACAAGTTTAATTTAGATTCCATTTTAGACGATTTCATAGATGTAAAGGAAACGCCTTACATGTGCAATTAAAACATTCTAAGTGATGAATGGATTAATGTTATTTTTAAACCATCTTTCGTTTTTGTCTTTTTTCATATTTAAATTTCTACTAATTAATTTGGCCCACCCTATATTAAATTCCTGGCTACGCCACTGACTGAATCTGTCATCTCTTTTCACTTCATTTTAGTCATTGCAGACATTATGCATGAAACTTTGTTCAATTGGGTATCACATATCCAAGAACAATAGAAGTGACTGATTCAGATATACGAAGTCTCAATGCGGTCAACCTTGACCGTTTCCAAGTACTTGGGACAATTCCTTTCCAGTGCCCAGTTTCCTAGCACTCAAAGAATTTGTCATCCTTGGATTTGACTTCTCTGGTTCTAGGTTTTAGCTACTTGTTAGCTTTAACCTCCGGCTTGGAAACTTACTTTCCTTTCCGTCTCTTTCCCTATATTCTCTTCTCAATCACTCCCTCAGCAGTCTATAGCATCCGATGCACCCCACTGATCATCTTCTCTGTGCATATTGTAACAAATTACAAATTGCTAAAACTCCTTCAATAAGGAATTGAGAATTAGATTCGTGGTCATGTCCTGTGTCACGGGTAACCGAAGTCTGCTAAGATGATCCAGATAACCTTTCATCTTCAGCGCATGGGATCTAACAGTTGTTCCTTCTGCCATTCTGCAGGAGCTCAGAGCCCTTGTCGTATATCTTTCTCAGTCCGAGCCTGAGTCTGGAACATATCCTTTAGCTGGCAATACTTCTGTCAAGCTGAGACGTCCATAAGGCTAGTCCACAGCTCAGATGTCATGGTCGCTAGCATTAGACAGGCAACATTGACCGAATCCTCAGAGTGCTTCTTGTGGAGATTTCTCTCCTCAACTGTAGCAGTCTCTGCCGGAGCAGGTTTTGGTGCCCTTTCCAGAATATACGACTTTCACCCGGTACTCAGAACATTTGTCAGATTTTACTCCCAGTTCAGGAAGTTGCCTCTTTTGAGTTCTCCATATCCCGAATGGACCTCAAAGTAGCAACATGTGCTTTTGGGGAGGATTTTCAAGTGGGAAAAGGATATTTGACGTTATCATTGTTGTTATTACTGTTATTGTCATTGTTATTATTAAACCGCTTCTACCTCTGTCTTTTTCAACCATCTTAAACAACTTTTCAAAAATCAGTATTTGATTAACCATTAATAAATCAATAACCCAAATTTTAGAAAATGATTTATTAATCCTAAGAACCATTTTACCTATTCATGCACCCAACGGATGCTGAACCTACATGAATAAGCTACTCAGGCAGGCAACTTATTACCAATTACAACCCCTTTGCAACTCTTAGATCTTATGAGATTTTCAATTTCTTAAATTGATCATGTTTAATCTCATCCACACCTTGGGCAACAGTCTTACTGAGGAACCACCACTGACACACACCATATAACAACTGCAAGTCACTGGCCCAAGTCTCACTTAGGATCCGCAGTGCTTACCTCACAGCTCTCCGAGTTTGCGGCGTAAGCACCCAGCGAAGGCTGAACCTACTTACGACGACCGGTCACCGTGAGTGCCACTATATGGACGGTGTGATGTGTCAGATTTTTAATTTGGGTTTATAACCAGTCTCTTACCAAGAACTAGTGGCCAGTCAGGTTAGTCTGCGGGCAGGATCCTTTCGGTTCTAAACCTTTCGGAAATTCCACAGCCCGAGCAAGACTGTCCTACACACCACCTATTCTGGTAAACAATCCAGTTAATATACCAGTTTTAAGAATTTCAACTCTTTGATCATATGACATTTTAAAAATAAATCTCCTTTATTTGAAAAACTAATTTCATAAAAATGTCATATCTAACACCTGACAAAATAATTAAAGTTTCCAATTTAAACTTCCTTTTAAATACTTTAATTTTTCATCAAAAATGATTGTAGTTTTGATTTCTTTTATTTATCTACTTTGTCACCACAACCACGCAGATATAAATAAAACATCAAGAAATAAAACAAACAACCACACGGTGACATAGCCTTGCCGAAAGTAAATTGGTTTCCGAGAGCCATACGGACAAACCAATTAGGTCAAAACCTAAGGGACAAAATCAACACACAAGGCAAGAAGGTTGAACTCTTTCAGCTCCCACTAGCCTCAGCATCCGATGATGTCTCCGAGCGTCCTTGATGGATGACCTCCTTCTTGATGGACATCTTCGCCAAGATTTTTACTTAGTTTTAATCTAAATACATTTGCCTATTTTCTAACCTATTACAGATTACACATAAAACCGGGATTCCATTGGCACGCAGGCCTTCCCAAAAATAACCAATAATAAAAATAGCAAACATCACGATTAAATAAACAACCATCACAAACAATGGGTCTCAAGGCTCGGCTATGTCACAAACATAAATAAAGCAGTAAAATTTGTAAATAATCCAGAATTCATTTTCATCTTGACATGAAAATAATTCCAAAACCAATTAATCCACCATTAATTGAAGTAAATATGTCCAATATCGTTCTTAAATTAAACACGGTTCGTAAACTCGAAATTCAGGAACACTTTCCATAATTAGAAACTTTTTCCCGAAAAAATTTCAAATTTAATTCCATCTTTGCATTATCTTTGGATTCATAACTATACTTTTCTTAAAATATTCAATTAACAATTCAAACACCTTTGAAACTTAAACTTACTATTTTAAGAAACTTTTTATTAAACAACCTTTAATAAATATAGTTTTATTTTCAAATAATATTGATAAATAATTTAAACTTCCTTTAAATAATTATCAATTAACTATTATTTAATTGAAACACTTTTCAAAATAAATAACTAAACTTTATTTAAAATGTCAATTTTCTAGATAAACAATTTTACCAATAAAATATTTCTTTTAAAATATTTAAAGAAAATTGACCATCTTTAAATAATACCAAAAACTTTTCTTTATGGTTTTAAACGATTTCTACCAAAACGTTAATGTCGAGATCAAATCTCAAAACATTAAACCATGACCGAGCATGAAATTCAAAGTCACGATTTCATCAATTTGAAAACAGAATCCCTAAATTAAACTCCCTTTAATTTAATAATGCATTTTATGGAACTAAATATTAAATGCATGAATTAAATCTAGTTTATAAATTAAAATTACCATTAATTTTAATTTCAACATTAAAACTTAACTTTTAATTAAAACCAATTTAATTTAAACGACGAATTACCGGAAAACGGAAATGAACCAACTTAGTTAACCGACTCATACTCGGGTTCAATAACCCATATGAACCGAAAAACAAGTAGGGTATTAAACCCTTTGACGGCTGAAATTAATCGAAGCCATTAATCAACTCACTTTGATTACTTCGATTTCCATATTCCAATTAATCGTTTAATTATCGAATCGAATAATATTTAAACCGATTTGCGAATTTTATAAAAAACTGATAAAGTCTCCACTTTAATTTCATAAAATCGAAAACATATTTACATATATTTTGTCACAAATGTTTAAATATTGAAAACCAAACACTTTTGATTTATTAATTCGATTTTAACGCATTTAATTTAATCGTTCGAGTTTAACCGTGAATTAAATGACACGACGGAACAAATAATCCATCACCTCGGTTACCACATCACAACCGAGAGGTCATGGGTCTCAACCCATGGCCGAAATCTCTAGGTTTGATTTCGCGAACCAAAACGTTTAATTTTCCGACTTTTAATCAATTAACACTTTTAAACAATCAAACATCAACTAAATAAAACGAGCTAAGGTTTCAAAATCCCGAGTTCCGAGGAACTCCAAGGTAGCCGAGAATCACCATAAGGTTTCCAAAACCTTTGGTCGATTTTCTCCAAGCCAAATCAAAACCTTAAACATTTTAATAATTGATTTCGACCGTTTAAACAACTTTAATTATTGAAAATCAAAACTTTAAGATCGTTGGACATAAATACTCGAATAATACTATCATTATGTTACTTGAGATGGCTCTGATACCAGTGTTGGGAATTCGTATGGATTTTCATAAAAACATAAACATTAATCTTATTAACGCACAACGGAAGCTTTTTAAAATCACGAATTCCGTACACGGATCATCAAGTAAAACATAAGATAAGTAAATGAGAAAGCAATAAAAATCCGTACCTTTGTATTCGATAACAAGAATACACGAATGAGATGCTTTCGGTATCCACCGGTGATGACACGATCGAGCGGCGCCAGATATGCAATCAAACACACGAAGAACTGGAAAACCAAACACTTAATCGCGTGTTTGGTTCGTACGGCCAAGCACACCACACACACAAACACCTTCAAGTGTGTGTGTGTGCGGCGGCTTTCTCAATCTCGTAGGTCACACCTTTTTGTATTCAAATATATATATATCACTATATATATCCATGGGCCGTATGTAATTATATATATATATTATTAATTAAGAGTTTTAGTTTTAATCAAACTCTAATATAATAATATAATATATATCTTAATAATTATCTTTATTATTTAAACCTTATATAATTATCTCTATAATTATATACCCTTTAAATAATATTAATCTTTTATACATTATCTAATAATATATAAATGACCAGATAATTATTTATAATTATCTCTTATTTATTTGTTTATAATTATCCATCCAATTATCTAATAATTGATGATAATATTAATTCAAATAAATGCATCTTTTATTTAATATCCAATAATAAATAAAAGACTAGATAATTATTTAATTATCATCCAATGACAATTAAATTACTACAATATCTAATATTGCACTTTTAGTCCTCGTACTTTGAGATATAATTAATCACACATTAATTTAATCTCAATGATCATTTCGTGTCATAAACAATATAAAATATTATTTATTCAATCGTTTAATTGCATCTGCTCAGTTGTGCTCATCGGTGTGACCCTTAAGTGTTTTATGAAATCAGCCATGATGCAGTAGTAATGTCATCTTTACACACCATATACTAACATATATATATATATATAGTATTTCTTTCTTTTTAAATTAATTATCCAAATATAACATTTTATTTTTTATTCCTTTTGTCTAAATTATTAATTTTTATTTGTATGTTTATTGTTATTATTAGGGTTAGCTTTTTTTTTTTTTTATGTATTACTATAATTATTTATTTAAGATTATATATGATATACATGGTTCATTTTTTTAATTATTTATTGAGAATCCAAATCTTTCTCTATTCTTTTTTTCATTTAAGAAAAATAAAATAGTTGTAGTTTTTTTTCGTTCGGAAAATCTAAAATCGAAATGATTTATTTATTTTCTTCATTCAAAAAAGTTCAAAATATGGACGTGTTGAAGTTTTTTTCGTTGGAAAAAGAATATAATCAAAATGGTTCGTAATTTCTTCATTGCAAATAGTTAATAAAATTTTTATTTCTAAATGGTCTGAAAAATCAAGAATTAGAATGGTTCATCGCTTTTAGTAAAAAAAAAAAAATTTAAATTCCGAATGGTTTGTTGTTTTTATTGAAAAAATTGAAGTTTTATTGATTTTTTTATCTACGTTTAATTAAAAATAAGAATGATTTTTTTGTTCGAAAAAATCAAGAATTGGAATGGTTTATCGCTTTTTAATTAAAAATAAGAATGATTTTTTTGTTCGATAATAATAACAATAATAAGAGAAAATTACTGATTTGGTCCCTATGGTTTGTCCATTTTTTGCTGGTTTGGTCCTTTAAGATCAAAAACTACTCCATTGGTTCTTATGATTGTATTTTTGTTTCATGGATAGTCCTTTTGATAGACGGACGTTAAGTATGTGAGGTTGGTTGACTTTCTCAAGGGTTAATTTGGTCAAATACTCACACTCTCTCCTCACATGGATAGTCCATCTACATCACTTCTTTCGCAACCAGGTTTCTTGACTCAATTCTATTTTCTTTCAGACATTTTCTCAAACATCTTGTTGTTGCAGATGATGGCCGATGATTGTGCAGTCACTGTTTATGGAGAAGAAGAAGAAGAAAGAGGATATTTATTAGGAAAATGTGAGGAGAGAGAGTGAGTATTTTACCAAAATAACCCTTGAGAAAGTCAACTAATGTAACCGCCGATTATTTAAAATAATCAATAATTAATATTCATTGTAAAGAAGTACAAAATTTGGAATATTAATTAATTTTGTAATATATATATATATATATATATATATATATATATATATATGTGAATGATTGTGTTGAAATTATTATACATATATGTTTTAAATGTGTAGTGGGGACTTTAAAAGAAATGCATTTAATTCTAGGGACTAAGTAGTAAATATATCGCATGGTAACCGCAATGTGGTAGTTTATTAGCCATTAGTTGGCCTCCTGAGATTGTTAGTTGAATTCACGGCATTGCATGGCATCATTCATATATCGCATGGTACTTTAATCTAGAATCTCACTAAACAACTTTGTTGTTTACCCGTTAGTTGATAAATCTTTTCAGGAACCGTTAAGGGCAAAGGCCCGGCTGGCCCAAGTTGTTAGACATCGTTTGGAGCTCGGATAGGAGCTCAACATTTTGTTGATGATTGGGGTGGGAGTAGCAGACTTCCATTTTGGAGTTACGCGAATTAGTTAATGTTTATTAATTCGTTTGTAATTAAATTGATAACTTAATCTTGTAACCCCAATTACATTACTCCGTGATTTCCGACACTCTGTTGTGTTTTATGCAAAGTGTTTAGAATCACGTTGATGATTATAAATGTATTGCAAAAGTTTCAATTTGACCGTATTTCCGCAAGTACTCTGTATAAATTAATGTATAATGGTATCGAAATATTCGTATTAGTTGTATGAGTGTTTCAATTTGGTATCAGAGATGGAGCTCATAGACAGAGTATAGTCGACGATGCTCTACTCTGAGCACGGTTTCAGATGCTGTTATTGACCCACCTAGGCGGCAATATTATAACAATTACAATTGATCTTTGGCCTAGGATGGGATAATATTGGGTAGACTTTTATGATTATGACTTGATGTAAGCATAATTATATAAATATACATATTAATTTCATGTGCACACTTTGTTGTGAAAGAAGTGTTGAACCGACCTGTAACTGTTGGTTGCAGACAATGTCGGATAACCAATCAAACCGCGTTCTACACCAGGAGGTAGAACATCCAAATGATGGGGGAGATAGAGATCAGTCTCAAGATTTTGAAAGTGAATCCAATTTCAGTACTGGTGGAGGGTCAAGAGAGGACCACATGATGCAAATGATGGCTCAAATGCTGGAGCAAAATCGCCAGCAAAATGATTTAATGGCGCAGTTACTTGCTTCCCAGAACGTGCAGGGAAAGAAAAATAATGCTGAAGGGGAGCAAGCAAGTAACGATAATACTGAAGTCGCTGGAAGTGGAAGTAGGGCTGAAAGGCCTAAGAAGGATAAAGAAAGGAAGCACGGCTCCTCTAAGTCAAAAAGGGGAATGTCATATAAGAATTTTATTGGTTGTCGTCCTCCAGCGTTCAATGGACGGGCAACTACTGTGGAGGCCTTGGACTGGATCAAGGCAATTGAAAAATTATTCCGAGTCACCGACGTCAGCGATGACAAAAAGGTGCATTACGCGGCTGCGCAATTTGTTGGTCCTGCTTTAACTTGGTGGGATTCGGAAGTTGAGATTATGGGTTTAGATGTTGCGGAAAAAATGTCCTGGGATGAGTTCAAGACCAGGTTCGACAAGCATTTCTGTCCGGCTGTTGCGGTGCAGAAGATAAAAAGAGACTTTCTTACATTTCAGCAAGGAGATTTATAAGTGGATGATTATCTGATCGAGTTTAACTCGAAAGCGATGTTTGTGGGGACGGTAATTGCTGACGAAAAGCAAAAGACCGACTATTTTGTGGAAGGACTGCGAAGTGAAATTCGCGAGATGGTGACGGTTCGCGCAGTCGAATCTGTTGAGAAAGCTGTGGAGTATGCGCGACTTCGAGAATATGAATTGTTCCGTAGGGAACAAGAATCGGTGGGATCGAAGAAAGCGAAGGTCGAGTCTTCGTCGGGGACATTTAAGCAACCCCAACGATCGTTCTCAAGGAATGTGGACTCTCGTTCACGTTCCCAATCTTCTAGAATTAACCCATGTAATACATGAGAATAACCTAGTGGCCTAATAGAATAACATTAAGCCTCAGGGAGTGGGGATGACATTTCTCGATACCGAGCTTGGTTTTGCTTGGAACATCGTCCCTTCTCTTTGGCATTGGCATTCAAATGCTCAATACTTTCAACCATTATATATGTGTGTGTATTTATATTTCGTTACGCTTTATATATACATACATTTACTTCCATTTTTCAACTTGTCACAACCAAAATATTGTCTAAATTCTTTCATTTCTATCATTTCAAATTCAAAAAAAAAACATTGAACATATTTGTGGTGTTCAAAATATTGATCTTCCCGTTGATCCGGTTGATTATTTTGAAAACGAATATTCGGACCACGACTTCACGTAGCTTAGTTTTCATTTTTAGTGTTTTTTATTTTAATTTTTAGTTTAATGTTCTTATTTTATTTTTTAAATTTAATGTTCTTCATTTTAATTTTAATATTATTAATTTAATGTTATTTTTAAGTTGAATATTTTAATTTTTGATGTTATGTTTAATTTTAATATTATTAATATAATGTTATTTTTTATTTTAGTTTTAAAAAAATATACACACTTGACATGGCAATAGATAACAAAATTAATGTGACGTTGATATCATTGTAATTTTGCTTGGCATCATTACTAACCACTCCCTGAGGTCTTGCAATTATGATATATATCATTAACAAGAATTACACAACTGACACAACAAAATCTTTTTAGAAAATAATTGTATATAAATTAATGGATATGGAGATATCATGAGGATTTCCAAAAGTGTAATACTCAGCTTAAAGTTATATAGATGTATTGCAAGAAGTAATTGGAGCATGATGTGAGATAATCTTATTATAAACAGTTGAACCAACCATAGTACTTATGTTATAACTAGAAATCTCATCTATAATCTATATCTATAATCCATAAATACTAATAAAAAAGTAACTATACACATTTCTTGTGAAGCCATGTGTCATCACCATGAATCGACACTTGACATTTATAGGTTTTAAAAATAATAAAGAAGTTTAAATTATATTTATCCAAATCTAATATAATCTACTTTTAAATTCAAATCAAATCAAATCAAACAAACCTAATACTCTACTAACTTATTAATTATAATATAATATCCGCGTAGGTATGAAACTAGTTAGGAAATATAATCGAATGAGGTGAAAATATGAAACAAATATTATGATTAGATGGTTGCAATGTAGCATGAGGATGTAACATGACCTTCTAATTCAAGGTCAAGTATGACTGTGATTAGATAATGATTTTAGATAATTGATGTTTGTTATTAAGATGTTAATGATGATATGGAATAATGAATTAAGATCCGTTAGAAAGGGTTATGTGGAGTATAAAGAGAAAGAGAAACTTAATTTAGTAAAATCTATAAACATTATTAAAAGAGTAACAAAATTGTCACTTGTGATCTTTTTTTTTTTATTTGACACTTGTTATTTTCTTATTTAATTTGCCACTTGTTATTTTTACAAATTATTATGTCATTTACTAGACTTATTAATAATATCAAATCTAATCTAATTATTAATAAAATATCTTAATGAACCACATGTGAAGTCTATGGTGGGAACACCAGTGTCCATCACACATTTGAAAATATGCATAATCAACCTTGTGGAAAAATGGAACAAATAAATTTATGACATTTCATGCTACAAAACTAGCTTTAACAATTTATACAAATAATGTTAGATATTTAAAAAGTAAAATAATATGATATTAATAACTAACATACTTCATAATATTTAATTAATTATAATAAAATATACAACATTATATTATATGTAAAATTAAAATATCAAATTATATTGATTAAAATTTATAAATATAAAAAAAATTTTAAAAATAAGAAATGTTATATTCATTCATACCAGATAAATTATAACTATAACACATAACAATATATCCTTATATTTTTTTAAAGTTAAATATTTATATATTTTAATTTTATAAGTTTGTATAATTTAATTGAATATATTTACTTGGCTCCTGACAATACGTGTAATCATGTCGTGTCAGACACGAATTTTTATATGACACGAATTATAAAACGTGTCTGGATATGAAACACAAACACGAAACGTAAAAAAATCACGTGACACGTGACAGTGACACGGCACGTTAAAGACATGTGTCACACGAAAACACGAATTCAATCCAAAACACATATAAGTATAAATCCAAAACATGATAATACAAGTATCGAACAACACATCAAAAGTATTTTAAGCCACTGTTAGTGGTCGTAACTTTGAGCCGAAGTTTGACCGAACCAGACTCCAAGGGCGGATTTTAGGGTGTGCGGGAGGCTCGACCGCACATGACCCACAATTTCGTAGGGTCTCACAGCCATAATAAATATCTAAATTTAGACCAATAAAAATTTTCCAATATTTGACCTGTATACGGTGTGCATCGGTGCGTTAAAATGGAATTAATGTCAAATTCAATTTGATTAGTATTATTTATTTTAATTTCTCATTATCAGTTTTTTTTGTTATTCACGACCTCCACTGTACCTAATAAAATTAAATCGTTGTTTGATTGCATAAGATGTAAGTTGTCTGATGTCTGATTCCACTTCTGATTGATGAGGGGTGGTCCTGATAAGATACTAAGGTCTGATAAGATAATTCAATAAGTTTGTTTGTTTTTATAAATTACCTGATTCTGTTATTTTTATTAATTTTACATATTCATTCTCAAAACTAAACAGATATCTTTGATTAAAGTCAAGTATCAAGTAATAATAATATCATTGAATCAAAGTGATTCATGTAAACTTTTAAAAACATTCAAATAACATTAACAATATTCAAGTAAGAAACCAATTAAAGTTTATAAGTTATAATCAAGTAACATAAATGCATTCAAGAAACATATAACCAACATGCTTTTAAGAATCAATTAACAATTCAAGTTTATAAATTATAATCAAGTTTATAAGGTTACATTTATTAACTTCCAAATAACCAAAGTTTATAAGTTATATAAATATGTTATTAAAAATTAATAAAATTTATAAAAATTTGTTAAAATATTTCTCGTTACAATAAATATGGGTAAGGGGTAGGGTAGGGGTGGGGTGGGTAGGGTGAGGGTGAGGGTGAGGGGTGAAATAGGGAAGGGTAATGGCCGGTGAACGGTTTAGGGGTGTTCAAAATCGGATATCCGAAATTTCGGATAGTAGATTTTACTATCCGAATCCGAAATTCATATTTTTTTAATTTTTTTAATTTTTTTATTCCAACAATAAATATGGGTAAGGGGTAGGGTAGGGGTGGGGTGGGTAGGGTGAGGGTGAGGGTGAGGGGTGAAATAGGGAAGGGTAATGGCCGGTGAACGGTTTAGGGGTGTTCAAAATCGGATATCCGAAATTTCGGATAGTAGATTTTACTATCCGAATCCGAAATTCATATTTTTTTAATTTTTTTAAAATTAAATCAAATATTTAAATATCTAAATATAAATTCACATATCCAAATAGATATAAAAATAAATATATCACAAACTAAATGTATCCGGAGTTATTTTACTTAAAACGAAAAAAAAACATTAAAAAACTAAAATATATAAAATATTAGTTAATAAATCTATAATATCAAGATAAAACTAAAAAATATACATTAGAATAAGGGCTAAAGCCGTACAATAGCAGTATAATTCTTAAGGTGTATCGATATAGTACATGTACCTTTTATATTGTTAATATGATACATTTATTTTTTTATGACCGATTATTTCATCTAGCTTTGCACAGTTGTGGGAGAATCGTTGTTCCGAACTTGTTCACCGTTGGATCTGCGTGAAATTTGAGGAGAAGCTTCGCAGCACATAGTTCTTCGATTTGGACGGCGGAGATCGTCATTGGACATTTCTACAGAGGTTTGTAGGTGTTTGAAGTTGGCTGTGTTGTGTGATTTCTCCTACCAGGTTATCACAATGACGACGAGAGAGTGTATTTGATGCTTCAATTATGGAAATTTGAACATTAATAAAAAAAGAAATTCCACTCTTAACAAGTATAGCCAGCAACCGGTTACCAAATGTATCATATTGGTATGAAAAAAAGTAGTACATGTATCAAATTTGAACGATTCAGAAAGTACACGTGTAATATGAATAATTAAAATAGTACACGTACCATATCGATACATTTTAAAAAGTACACAGCTATTCTACGGCTTTAACCGTTAGAATAATAAAAAACACTTAATATTATGTAAATAATCAATACTAAATATATAAAAAAAGATTTTAAAAACAAGAATTTCTTTTGGATTTTCGGATATCGGATTACCCGAACAACTGAAAAGTTGGAATTTTTACCATTCGATCCGAAAATCCGGATATCCAAAATTTCGTATAGTTCCGGATCGGATTTTCGGATTTTTATTTTCAGATGCTCGGATTCGGATTTTTATGAACACCCCTAGTAGGGGTAGGGTGGTGGTAAGGTAGGGTAGGGGTAGGGTGGTGGTAAGGTAGGGTAGGGGTAGGGTGGATAGGTTGAGGGGTAAGGTGGGTGGGGGGTGGGTAGATTTGAGGGTAAGGGTAGGGTAGGTGTGAGGTGGGTAGGTTTGAGGGGTATGGATGGGTGGGGTTGGATAGGGGTAGAGTGGGGTGGGTGGGATAAGGGTAGGTGTGGGGTGGGTAGGTTTGATAGGTAGTGTAGGGGTGGGGTGGGGTAGAGTGGGATAGGGTAAGCATGGGAGTTGGGTGGTATAAGTAAGTTAAGGGTAGTTGTGGTAGGGTGGGGTGAGGTGGTTGAGGGTGGGGCGGGGTAGGAGGTTTAGGGTAGGATAGGGTGGGTGAGGTAGGGTAATGGGGTAAGGTAAGGGTAGGTAGGGTGGGTGGGTGGGGTGGGGTGGGGTGGGGGATGAGAGGCGTGCATTTTTTTTGGTGTGATAAGTGGTGATAAGAAATATATCAAAATCTGATCCTGATAATACATAATAAGAGAATATGTTGTAATCACAAGCACGAGGTATTCGAAATCCATGAGACGACCCTGCCAGACTCATTGTTGAAATCCAAGTCAAAAATTTCATTTATCACATCATCAATGTGAAAGACAAACCAGAAAATCTATATCTTATAATAAAAGAAACTGTTTTTTTTGCCACATGGCGCTCCCTTAAAGCTCTAATTTATTAATTTTCCCGTCTTTTTTCCTAAAATTAGGGATGTAAATGAGCCGAGCTACTCGAGCTCGACTTCTAAAAACTCGAAAAAAGCTTGAATTAAATGAGGCTGAGCCGAGCTCGAGCATGAGCTTCACATATCGAGCTCGCGAGCCTAAACGAGCCTATGTATAAATATATTTTTAAATTAATAAATATATAATATATGAATTAAATAAATATAAATATATTAAAATAACAAGTTATATATATTGTATTAAAAGATTATTTAAAAACTAACTAAAAAAATTAATATATATAATAAACGAATCGAGCCCGAGCCGTGCTCGAGTTTGGAAAATTATTCATGAGCCGAGCTCGAGCTTTATTTACGAAGCTCGAAACGAGCCGAGCTCGAGCCTAGTACTTTTAAACGAGCCAAGCTCGAGCTTAAACGGGCTCGAGCTCGGCTCGTTTACACCCCTAAGATATCTTATATTGGTAACACATGCCATTTAATTAATTAAATTAAAAGTAATCAATAATCTTTATTATTCTATTTAACTAAAACAATTTAATAATATCTTTTGTTTACAATTAACTTTTTATAAATATCAGAAAACTAAAATTTAAAAATACTGATAATAGAATAAATATTTATGTATAATCCTTGAAATAAAATAAATAATTTATAAGTTAGAAAAAATAAAAAAATTAATAAAGTAATAATCTTTTTTTCATAATCGGAAAATAAAATTTTCTTTTCAAACTTATAAAAATATAAGGAATTATTATCATTTTTAAAATCTTGAACAATGAAAAAATTAAAAATATGATATAAACGTCTATATAAATATTTATATCTATTTATATATCTATATCTACGTCTTATAATAAAAGAAGATAGTTCTTGCCACATAACGCACCTTTAAAGCTCCAATTTATTGAATTCTCCATTTTTTTTTCAAAAATAAGATAATCTTTATTTTGTTAACACATGCCATTTAATTAATTAAAATAAAATTAATAAATAATCCTTATTATTCTTTTTACCTAAAATAATTCATAAATATCTTTTGTAATACACTTTAACTTTTTTTTTTTAAATATCAAGAAACTAAAAACTAAAAAACATACTGATAATAGAATAAATTTTTATGTCTAATCCTTGAAATAAAATAAATAATTTTATAAGTTAGACTTTAAAATTTTAACATCATAACAATCTTTTTTCCATACTCGAAAATAAAATAAATTGTATTCAAACTTATAAAAAGTATAAGAAATTATTATCGATTAAAAAATCTTAAACAATGACAAAATAAAAAATATAAATAAACAATATATAAAAAGTAGTTACTATTCATACGTAATTAAAGTAAAGAAAGAAAAATATTATTTGACAAACCTGACTTTAATACTTGAAAATATAAAAATAATTTATAATAATCATTTATTATTATTATTATTATCTTTCTAAAAAGGGTTAAAACCGTATAAATGTATGTTACTTTACTAAAATTATCGAAATGACTAATCTAGTTTTTTCTTTACTCAGATGATACTTGTACTCAAAGATAATCTGTCGATATGATACATCTATCTGGTTACCGGGTTGACGTGGAGGTTTTTTGATTAACTCAGATGATAACATAACATATTTTTGATGATGGGCGCTTACATGGAACTTTAATTTGAATTACTAATTAATTTTTTTTAAAGTTTAGTAATTATTATTATTATTATTTATATTACAATTAAACACTTTAAAATTATAACTAAACATTTTAATCAAGTAAAACAATAATGAATTTTTTTGAAGTTCTTCATGTTCAAACAATGTCATGTAATGTTCTTCATTTTCATGTTCAATACACATTCATAGGTCCAACAATATTTAAGAAAAAAAGAGCAAACCCAAAAGTAGTAATAATAATAATAATAGGATAATATCATATTAATAAATATATTAGAAGAATAAATGATTTGAAAAATCCACATAAGATTATGTATCCTCATCATGCTTTGAAAAAAATAAAAAGATAAAAGTTTTACCAACAGAACTGATAACCGGCCATAAAATGTATCATCTCAACAACGAAATTTGAATATAAGTATCATCCAGTTAAAAAAAAAAGACTAAATTAGTTATTTAAGTAATTTTAACAAAGTATTATATATTTGTTTGACTTTAACCATTTTAAAAATCTAACCCATGTAATACATGAGTAATATACTAGTTTTCAAATATTTCAAATCAAGTGGGATTCAATTTCTTTTAGAAAATTTTAAACCCTAGTTTAAACGTCTCTTACATGTGTCTTCTTATACGTGTTATTATGTAACTCGATATTTATAAGTGTCTTACACGTGTTTATACAAATAAATTAATGACTAGGCACACGAATTTTAAATTCGTGTCGACTTGAATTTACACTAAACCCAAATTTCTAAAACCTTTGTATACAAAAAAAACTCGTGTGGTGCAAGTGATGTTGCCAGGTCGTTCATCTACATCTATTTATGTTTCACTAGTACAGTATCCGTGCAAAGCGGCGGCGGTAACAAATATTTTTTTTTCGATCACTTATTTGTTTAATAACAATATTTTTTTTGAATGTTAACAATATCATAGGTCTAGATTCTATATTTAATCAGGAATTGAAATACCATAGAGTAGTATATGGCCTCAAACTATATAATCAACCTAGTTTACAGGGAGAAGTCATGAGATGCAACATATGTATCTCAAATAAATATTACTATAAAACAAATCTTAATTACAAAGTTATCTAATATTGTAAAGAATATATAATGAAAAAAACCATCATGTTATGTTTTTTGTGTTTTCGTTCCTTCATTTTATTTTTTTTCTTAATATTCCACAAGTTAATTTTTTTCTTTTTGTTTTAGTGAAATTTTGATATTAGAACCTGGATTTTCAATTTTTAAAAACCTGGTTTTTATGAGTGTGAGACTAATATTGCAAATTTGAAACTTAAAATGCATACATGAGTCTAATTTATATAGCTCATTATAGACAGAAAGTGAACTTGCTCGACCACAAAATTATTGATTTTGGGAAGACAATAGCATGTTGTTTCTACATTGTTTTAATTGCCAAAACAGAAGGAAAGGAAGAGGGACCTAAACATTCTTTGCGCAAAGTTCTATTACTATTATTGGGTGGCTCAGCGATTTCTTATGGGCATAAGCATTGGAGGTAATTTTGACATTTGTTTTAAAATAACTGGTTGTTAGCCTCTCCAACCTTTGACCATCTAAATAGTAACTACGCTTCAAGTTGCAGCCATTATCCAATCGATTATTGGAAACATCAAAAATTGAAAGAGTAGCACTACGTCGGATAAAATCATTCATTTATTTCAAAATAAAAACCCATGTTGAGATTTAAATTAATCTTTAACCTGTTACCGTAACAAACCCTAGTACTGGTAGGTAAATATAGACCAAAGCGCATTGCTTAACGGAACAGCTCTTCTTAAAAACCTAACATAATTACATTGGAAACCTATAATAAAATTTCAAATTTCTCATAATACAAGTAAGTATGCACAAAATAAAAGGCAAGACATCAACCAATCTTTTACATCAAAAACAAAAACAAAAAAGCAAGTCATTTCCAAATTCCTCATATTTTGGTCTATTAGGGATTCTTTGGCTTGTTTTTTTTCTTGCTTTGGGCATGCATTTTATTTAGTTGGTTTTTGGTTTAGGGTGATGTTGGTCTTTTCATTTGTTGTAGTTAATGCTCTGCTGCTTTTCGTTTTTGTTCTGGCAGATGCTTAGAGATGAGTTGGAAGCATATCTTGATTTATTGTTCCAGTTGATGTTGTCATAAATTTGTTCTAATGTTATTGTTTGAGATGAAAGGGTAATCTTTCTAGCAACACAGTTGTTTCCTCTCCAGTAGATGATGCTTATTACCTAGAAAAGAAAAACACAAGTCAAACATAATTAATAATATTAATCTGTAATAATACCTATAGTCATTTTAATAGAAAAAAATAGAGTTTTATCATTACACATTTACACTTGTTTTTTAATCCTAATGGTAGATGTGTATTTTAATCCCATATACGCACTGTTCAATCCCAAACAAAACACCATGTCTGTTCTGTATCAATTAATAGCTTAAAAGTTATAGCAGTGCAAGAAGCGCTTTGAGCAACCCATATCCCTTATGCATAAATCCTAAATTAAAGCAACTACAATTTAAAATAAATTGCAACCAACAACCTTTAAACGGTATACAATGATCCATAGATTTTCAAAATGAATCTACATCATGCCAATGTATCTTTTGATCATAATAAAAACAATTTCTATATAAAAATATAAGAATGACATGCTAGAGGAAGAACACATATGTCTTTTGCACCTCCCCTTGAGTAGCTTCCTTCACCAACTCTTTCATTTCACAACAAAAAAATACGTTAAGACAAACTAAATACCAATTGTAAAGCATTGAACCTGAAGCAAACCACAACAAGACTACCATCAGAAAATAGTCGGTCACTGTTTGGATTTTGGATACTTGACAACCAGTCATTGTTTGACTACTTCAAGTAATAGAAACACAGAGCAAGCAGATTCAAAAGAAATGGTTAAGTTAAAAAATATAAACAAAGATCAAGTAAAACACTTATTCAACAAACAAAATATTCTAATTAATGGAACACTGAAAAATAAGAATTAAAATCATCACCAACATAATCAGGTGTTTCTTTAGGAAAAAAGAAAATTACCTTTGGCTTCGTATATTTGGTTGTAAAGTTCTCCTTTTCATCATCTCATCATTGTACTCATGTTTAAGATCTTTAATTTGTGCAACTGCTATTATTTATTGAGTAAAATAAATTCGTAATCAAATTGTATTTTGAATGGCAGAAATCATATGATCCATATTTGGAATCGAAATAGAATATCAAATGGCAAATAACAAATTCTTTCATTGAAATTGGGTACCAAAATAACTACCTATATGAGCCAAATTAAACACTGCAAGAAGCATACAACTCCTGTGAGTTCACCATAAATGCATGGTACAGTTCAACTAATTAGATCTTTTGATCATATGGACTTCAAAAGAGTCAAAAATGAAGATAACATGTGTGCCAGTAAAAACTTAAAACAACCGAAATACGCATATAAGAAACAAATCAAGGGGTCCAGAGCTACATCAAGTATCATACAGGTTTCAATCCCTATGCTAAAAAATATCATGTCATAGATTGCAATTAGGCATAGAAAATACATACCTCATAGTAGATGGTGATTTATAATCAAATAATGATTTGGATATATGGCTATGATTGTTGCGAGATTATAGAAGTAGAAGCAAACTCGTAGCTTGACTATGTTGAAGACAAATTACAATCATTTATAACACTGGTGGCTTTTTGCCTGGAGTAGATACATACTTGACATTAGATGGTGATATTAGTAGAGGAACCTAAACTGAGAGCACTGAGAGACAGAGAATTTTTGTGAAGGATAAAGACATACTTGAAATTAATAGATACATAAGCTGCACGCTTTGGGAGCATCGAAAGAGGAAGCGTCGATGATTCTAAATTTCTAATGGTAGTACGCCGTCCCATAAAAGTGACCTGCACTGTTGCACGCTTCGTCGAATGTATGAACTGTGAGCATAGTCAGTCTTCGAAGTTTTAACACTGAGTTTATATATTTTTCCAGCAACAATCACTTTACATCATCCAAGAGAGTAAAGAATAGGAAAAACATCAAATACACGTCTTAATAGCAAGATCAAATAGAACTAAATCAATAGATGAACAATTGATAGATCTTCAACCTCTTTTTAGATATATAAAAACAAAATCAAACGAGCTCTAACAACAATAACAAATCTGTCTGTAACCTGATATATGAAATCAAAATCAAATTAGTTCTAACACCAAGAACGAACCAAATCAGTTGCAACACCATAAGCATGTTGATACCAAGAACTCATCAGAAATCATATACTAAGACCTGAAATTGGGACCAAAACCCACCAAGAACATTAGAATCGACTTTTAAATCAGAGATGAAAAAATAGATGAAATGAGAGAGAGAGCTTAATCGATGAAATCGAAACCCACCTTCACACCATACCTGCAAGTTGAATCTGAAACCAAATCCCACCAAGAACACCATTGCACTAAGATTGAAGAGCCCATATTTACATGAGAAAAAAAAAAAAAAATGAAAAAACAGATGTATGAGAGAGAAACTCACCTTCACACAAATTCAGTTATTTGAATCTGAGACCGAACGAGAGAGACGACTATGTTGCGCCGGTTAAGGAGTGCTACGCCTGTGGTGAAAGGCGACGAGAAGAGGGGGTGCGAGTGCTGGAGGCTGTTAGGGTGGGAGCCGGTAGTCACATTAAAGGAGTTTTGATGGCTCTTGATAGATGTGGGTAGGAGGGTGCGAACAGTTGGATGCATATTATTACAAAGAAGAAGAGTATAATCGTATATGGAGATGCACAAAGTGGTGGGTTGCATAATAAATGTTTGGTAGGCATGCAGCTTTGGGAAGAGTAAGAGACAACTCGGGGAAAGCAAAAGAAAAGTAAGACCGTGTTTCCAAGATATGGTCACAGAGTTCTCAAGTTTGCATTAATGGTTTGTACCATTTGAATAAATAGTTGTATGTCTTAAATTTCAAGATTGTACACAATGCAATAAAAGTTGTATTTTAAAACCAAGCATCTAAATCTAAATGCTTTAACCATCACATGCTGTTTGTTGCAAAATCCCTATATAAACCCCCCTTTATCGAATTCACTAAAAGGAAGGAGACAAAAAAAACCCTACTAGAAACACACAAGATCGATCGAGACTTTGATTTAGCGAAGATCATCACTTCTACAAATACTCGACGCGCTAGGTTTTGGATGATCGATTTTTCATATTTCAGTCACTTTGCCACATTTGTAGTTTCTCGATGGGAGCGAGTAGAAAACTTCAAGGTGAGATCGATCGGGTTTTGAAGAAAGTCCAGGAAGGCGTTGAAGTTTTCGATAGTATCTGGAACAAGGTAAATTATTCATTTTTCTTCAATTTCTTGAATTTTATATGTGTAGGCCATATACTGACGTGCAATGCTCGGTTGATGAAATTTCGTTGTTTAGGTATACGATACTGACAATGCGAATCAGAAGGAGAAGTTTGAGTCCGATTTGAAGAAGGAGATCAAGAAACTTCAGAGGTACAGAGACCAGATTAAGACATGGATACAATCCAGCGAGATCAAGGATAAGAAGGTTAGTTCAGTGCTCGTTTTTACTTACTATACGTGTATTTGGTTTGTAATGGAGACATTTGATGCCCCTATTTCCTGTTAAGTCGCTTCTAATGAGTGTTGCTTATCCAAGTGATAGAATTAGCCAAAGTTATGTGATAAGTCTTTGGACAAGTTCCCCTGATTCGGTTGTGTCATTTACAGAAACATTTTTTTTTTGGTTACATACCATGGAAGTTGTGAAAATATTGTTGTCTCTGTTATCATGTGCTAATTAGATCTAGGAAATTATTAAGAAAAGGCTGAGAACTTCAACAAGGTTTTGTGTTGAATCTTATCAGCTCCTCCTATTCCAGAATTGAGAATCAAACTAGGTATAAAGCTGTACATGGCTAATGCCCAGAAGCAAACACGTATATTGTCTTCAAAGACCCTTGAAATACAATGTAGGGTTCATGAGAAGTTATATATCCACATGTTAGATTAAGTCTTAAAGAAGGGATCATAGACATTGTTCACTAAGAAAGAGCAACAGAGATAACATATACATGAAGAGGAGCAGTTGGGGATTTTGGTCTTGAAGGAAGCTTGGTAGCTATAAGTATTTTATTTCAAGTAGCAAGAGGAGGTATTTTCAGCGGTGGGATAGGAAAACTAGCAGTGGAATAGCGAAACTGTGAGGAACAGTCACTTTCTTACTTGAACTCATAGATGTCTCACTTTTATCTTTTGAGAGCTGTATTTCACTGCAATTCTTTATGGGCGGGGGAAATTTTCTCTTCATTAGATAAATGAGATGGAAGTTGCCCCAATCTTATCTCAACTTCAAACACCGAAGCTGATGGTAACCACTTCTCAAACCAAGCTTCTTGAGTCTCCATCTAGCATGTAATACATCAAGCAATTCTTAAATATTTAGGATGGGGAATTTCTCTTGTTTGAACATGGTAGTAAAATCTGCTTTGCCATCCTCTGGTTTGAACATAGAGTGCTAGAAGGTTCATTTACTTTGAACATTGTAGTAAAATCTTCAGCATCAGGTGAACATGTTCTGCTCACAAATGCTTTTGTAGCAGCTCATCATGAGATCTCATCTTGCGGTGCTTACCTTTCAGTAACTCTAATGAAGTAGTTTTGTCTATTAAAATTTTGGATTATTTACTTGAAATGCAGTTTTGAAATGTTTAAATCTGTTTCAAATATGCTCTTCCTTATTGACAACAAATTTTTTTTGACATATGTTGACATAGGTTAGTGCGTCTTATGAGCAGGCTCTGATGGATGCTCGCAAGCTTATTGAAAAAGAAATGGAACGCTTTAAGATATGTGAAAAGGAAACAAAAACAAAAGCATTCTCTAAGGAAGGCCTGGGACAGCAACCTAAAACGGTAGGTTTTACTTTCTGTTATAATTTTCGTGTATGAATATGAAACTGGGTAGCAGTATCTTTGATTTTAAATCATGGGGAATGAACAATATAACATCATTCTCGACCTTTGCTAACAATTGTAAGATTGACATTGGCTTTCAATCTGTATTTAGCGAGGCTTTCTTGTTGATTCTCTGTTGTAGGATCCGAAGGAGAAAGCCAAGTCAGAGACTAGAGATTGGCTAAACAATACGGTATGGAACAATACTTTTAGATTATAGTCTCGTCACTTGCTTTGTTACTTAAGACTTCTTTTTTGGGAGCATAAATACACTGTCTCCTAATTAACTAATTATATTGTTGGAGGCTAAGGGTTGGCAGTACATAAATTTTTCTGTGTTGATAGTTGCTATCTGTCCTCCCTAGTCCAATTTGTTCTCTACTTCACTTTATCATTTAGATCTGCCCATTTTAATAGTTTTTTCACTTGGGTACTTTCTGGAATTTTGTAGACCTTTTTTGTACGTGATTGTCCTGTGTCTCAACTCGGTAGGCATTTTTGAATTATTGTTCGGATCTTGTTTAGATATAAATTTTTTTATTTGATTAGGTCTCTGAGCTGGAATCGCAAATTGATAGTTTTGAAGCTGAGATGGAGGGGCTATCTGTTAAAAAAGGGAAAACAAGGCCACCAAGATTGGTAAGATGGCAAACAAGGGTTTCAGCTTCTATTGATTGCCTTGTTTCTTACAATCTCATGATCAAATGAGCACTTTGTTCCAGACTCATTTGGAGTCATCAATCAACCGGCACAAGGCTCATATAATGAAGCTAGAGTTGATATTGAGACTGTTGGATAATGATGAGTTGAGTCCTGAGCAAGTCAATGATGTTAAGGATTTCTTGGACGACTATGTGGAGCGAAATCAGGTTTTTGTTCTTGAATCTTTTCAAGCGTTTCCTAAATTTTGATGGAAATTGCTAAAATCTTCAGATCTAGTTACCCATATGGAAATTGCTTTACTTGCCACTTGTACAGCTTTCTTTGCATGGGTGTGTGCATTTATATTTGCTCTGAAGACAACAAGTACTAGTAGAAGTCCTGGAGAATTGCTCTCCCCATGCTTGTGTTCTAGATTTATATAGGTGATGTTATGAATAGGAGAACATGGAGCAATGATAATCCTGTTGCTGAGGCCGTTCATGCTCGGTTGACCCTTTTAGATTATCTGATGGAACTCTTTCTTTACCATAGCCAAAGAGTATGGGAAATATTGGTTTGGTGTTGTTGGTATCACAATTTAATTTAGAGGTGGCAAAGTGGATGGGTCTGGTAATGGGCTAAAATAAGATTTTTGGTACTGTTTGAAAAGGGTCATTCAGTTGTATTGACTTGAAACATTTGTGTCCTATTTTTGTTATTTGTTAAAAATAATAATTAGTGTTAAATGTGATGACAAAAGCTATATTGTTAAAATAATAAATTAACAATATATATATTTTAGAATAAAGCGATCTAGAGGGTTTTATGCATTGCAAATACACATTGGGTGCCTTTGGCTTGGTTTTTAGCTTAATTTATTGATTTACCCTCTTGACCTGTTATAGATAAAACATATCTGAAATCAAAATATGATACCTCTAGAAATTTTCATGTTTGTAGGTATTTAACTGAGTGATCTCTTCTGCAGGAGGATTTTGATGAGTTTGATGATGTTGACATGCTATACAACACTTTACCTTTGGACAAGGTCGAGTCATTGGAAGATCTAGTTACCATAGGCCCACCTGGTATTGTGAAGGTAAACTGAAAACCTCACTTGCTGAATGTATATTTTTGGGAATTTTTTGTAATTTTCACAGGTCCTTTCTTGTCTATCTACTACTATCTATATTATTATATTGAGCTTCCAAGAATTCAATTGGTGTACTCGAAATTGCAGTAGCCACATACTAATTTATTATTTGATGTTCTTGTTTGTGCTATCAACAGCAAATGAAATCATTCAGGTGCCTCCAGATATTTATAAAGAGTATACCAATGAACATAATAAGGAAATGAAGAGTATAAACTAGCAAACTGCGCTATATGGATGATTTTTTCATGATATTTTGAAGCTGCAACAACTGCATATTAATAAGAGTTATTATGAGTAAAGTGGTTATTTATTAGTTTGATTTTTTTTTGGCAGGGTGTTGGTGCTGCTGGTGCTGTTCTAAGCATAAAATCTGGTTTGTCCACGTCTTCAGCTCAGTCGCCGGTATGTTCTGAGTGGCTAGTTTTCTAATAAGCCATGTCAGCATCTTTGGTGAGAATAATGGCACACGAAAAGTAAACACACACACAAACACAGAAAAGAAGAAAACATAATTAAGTGGTTTGTTCCAAGAATGATCTGGTTTACAGCCGTACTATCGAGTCTTTCTATTAATTTCGGATTAGGGTTACAATTACAAGGAGATTAATGTTTATAGGAAACAACACCAAAATAAGGAACCTTAATGGACCGGGCCTAATAAAATAAAATTCCTTTTGGCATGCTACCCCCGGACCCCACAAGGGGCGGCTTCCCCTTGATCTCCATTCGTTCTTTCGGGAGCTGGGTTTATGCTAAGATTTCATAGTGGCATTTAAGCATTTTAGTCTTCGGCAACAATCAGTCTCCTCACCTCAACAATCTTGACCAAGGAAACTTATATGTAACGACAAAATACGATCTTATGTCATATTGCATGGGCCTTGGTGCCTTACAGCCAATCACTAATAAGTAATAAGCAATTAATCATAGCCTTTGATATGCATTGCTTGTCACTTTTTGCATTTTCATCACGAGCATAATGAATAAACTGGACGTAGGTGAGATTTTCGTGCTACTTGACTGGTTGCAAACTATGTATTTTTCTTGGTCTTCTGTGTGTATTTACTATTTAGTTTCTGAGCTTAAATTTGTAGTAGATAAGACGAACATTCAAAAGTTGTTCTTGGCTTTCCCTGCACTTGTAGCAACAATATAATCGTTTGCAGGTTTTGGTTAGGTCTTTCCAGCCCATCTCCAGTTGGATATCTAATGTATGATATTGTGAATAGCGTATTGATCATTTAGCAGGCTTGCTGATGTTTTAGTCTTGGTAAATATGAGTTCGTCTTTTAATTTCCAAGGCAGTTGACTACTTGACTGTGCGGAAACAAGAGATCGGCATTCATACATTCTCATGGTTTCTGAACTCTCAAGTCTTTAATTAGGTTTGCTCTTAGGGATCACAAATAGATATAATGAGGCTTGAATCTCAGTTGTTCTGCCACTTGATCTATAGAACTAAACTTACTACTTGGTATATTTACAGAATTGTATTCATTATTTTCTTTCTTCGAAATATTAATTAGTTATCATATATAAGGTCACAAGTTTCACATGTTAATGTTTACTTACCATCTGATTGTTTCGCTTGATTCTGGATATTGGTTGTCAGGTTTTTTAAAGGATATGTGAACCTGTTAACTAGTAGACGGCAATAGGCCACTAGAAGTTTTCAGTCTTATACTTGGAGCCAAAGTGCTTATGATACAAGTTCCTATAAGTTCTTTGATTTTTTTGTAGCATACTGGTTTGATTTTTTTTTCGTGTAATGCTTACACTCTTGCTTATTCTGACAAAGTTCGAGTTCTTGAGTTTTAGTGTTCTATTTCCATTTTACAGCTGCTATGACCAGTGTGGTGCTTTTGATTTTTGTGGCATGTTCATCAAACAAATGGGCAATTATGCTATTTCTTATTCTTTCTTATGTTGTTTACCTTTCTTCATATTTCTATTCAGTAGTATGTAACTTTAGCTTTGTGTTTCTTCTTAGGCCGTAGTAACATCTATTCAACAGGGAGATACAGTTCAGGAACAAGTTGACGAGACGGCTCCCCAGGATGGTACTTCAGAGTTTGGGGTAAGGACTCCACCGCCAAAGAGCACTGCAATTTCTTCTGCTTCTCCAACATCTGCAGTCCCTGTTGCTATTGGTGCGTCTTCAGCCGTTTCAGGTCCAAATTCTATTAAGGGAGTTTTGGACAACACAGGCACATCTGTTCCTTCTTCACCAATAAACAATTCTGCCAAGGAAGAAGAGATTTCCAACTTTCCTGGTCGTAAACCATCTCCAGCCCTTGCCGAAGCAGGATCAAGGAATCTTGGTAGAGGCGGAGTGACCAACCAACTCTCAAACACCATTCCAATTAGCTCTGGCAGTATGGTTGCAGGCACTGGATCCCTTGGTGTTGCTCCTTCTGTGTCTGAAACAACCAGGAAAGGTATGTTAGGAGCTGACGAGAGAGTTGGCAGTGGTGGAATGGTGCAGCCTCTGGTCTCATCTCTAAGTAGTAGAATGATATTGCAACAAGGTGCCAAGACTGGTGATGCTGTCAGTGCTGTCGACAGTGGTAATAGCGGTGAGGCTGGAGGTGTGACAGGCAGGGTGTTTTCACCTTCTGGAGTTTCTGGCATACAATGGAGGCCTGGAAATCCCTTCCAAAGTCAACACGACGGGGTATGATACTATGTTTTCTTCTATTTCCTTCGTCTGCAATCCCTGATTGTCATGACTAATCGTAGTTTTGCTAATTGTATGTATTTTCTTGGCAACATACATGATCCTGTTTATGTTATATAGTGTAAATTTGGTTTTAAAAAAAAATTTCTGGCAACTGTTAGGGCACACTTGGTATAAGAGAATTGGAAGAATGCAATTCTTTGGGTTTTGCAAGGTATTTGGACAAATGAAAATGATAAAAATCCATTCTCTTTCTATGGTTTTGACTTTTGATTCTCTTCATTTAGACAGGGAATTCAAATAAATGGTATTTTCATTAGGGTTGATATTGAAAAAAACTATCATGTTTTCAACGATTTATCGGTCTGGTTCCTCAACATAATAAAGGTCTTAAATAAATTAATGCTATAAAAAGGCTTCTTTTTCTTGGCCAACTACACTTGTGGCTTCCATTTTTTTGGGTTGTATGGTGTAGTTTGGTATGTAACAGTGATGGAAATCCAAGGCATTTGTTCAGTGTTGTTTTTTCTTTGAACTGTACACTGCTTCTTGTCGGGTTGAACACAAATTGATTGATGACATACTTTGCTAGCTAGTACACTTGCAATGGCCTGATTGAGCCTTGGACATCTTCATGCTGCTTTGAGCTTTCTGTAGCTTGTATCCTTACAGTTATTCTCTTTCGCCCTTTTGAAACAGTTTCGTGGAAGAACCGAAATTGCACCAGACCAAAGGGAAAAGTTTTTGCAGCGATTCCAACAGGTGCAGCAACAGGGTCAGGGTACTCTCCTTGGCATGCCTTCCCTTTCTGGGGGAAATCACAAGCAATTTACGGCACAACAAAACCCGCTTCTTCAGCAGGTGTGTCTTGATCATCAAGTCATCACATATTCACATCTCTAAATTGATTTTTACGCATCCAATATTTCTTGTAACATATGCGAAGTATTTTTTTTTTCTAAGCTCTAGATATGAGCTGAACTGGATATTTCGAAATTTGTAAGTTTTGGGCATAAGAGCGCCATTTAATACAATGCTGCACTTTGTTCATGATTACAGTTCAACGCTCAAAGTTCAGCTGTGTCATCTCAAGGCGGGCTGGTTGGAGGGCCGACTTCAGGTCTTTTTGCTGCCACATCTGCACTGCAACAACCAAGTGCAATCCATTCTCAGTCTAGTCAACACACACTCATATCAGCAGGTTTGAAAGACACCGGTATGTTCAATGATAAACCATTGACCTCTTTTGCGTGTTAAACATCCTCGTCAAAGTTGCAAAATATGTCTGTGCTCGGACATTCGGCTTGAAACAAATATCTGATCATCCATGTAAACAACAATTTATACTTTTATCAGAAGCAGGCCATGTGAAAGCTGATGAGGCGCAACATCAAAGTCTGTCTGACGAGTCTGCCACTGATTCTGCCCCAAGTTCTGTGCTTGATAAGAACACTACCAATGAAGAGGATTTAAAGGTGGCATATGCATCGGATACACAGGTATATTTATTCACTTGTATTATATATTTTATCGCCTTACTGACGGTAGTTTGTGCTCCCTTGTAAATGGAAATTTTTAGTACTGTAGACATCATTTATCTCTGTTCTAACTTTCAAATTCACATTTGCTGAAACCAAAAGTTTGTTATTAAAATCTTGTAGCTGCACAGATCATTTATTTTTGTCCATTTTAAACAGCCACCTATAATGAGACCAGCATTGTTGGTCTATCAAGCACAAAAAAACAGATAAGTCATGATGCTACTGTAACAATTGTTTTTGCATTTGTCTATGTCTTTAGGCTGGAGTATCTGCCCCAGTGACTGATCCTGTGCAAGTTACCCGAGACATTGATCTCTCTCCTGGACAGCCTTTACAGTCCAGTCAATCTGCTAGCCTTGGGGTTATTGGTCGAAGAAGTGTTTCTGACCTTGGTGCAATTGGAGACAGCCTCAGTGGGTCAGCCTTGAGCATGGGAGCTTCTCATGATCAGCAATCCACCCTGCAGATGCTCGAGGCTGCCTTTTACAAACTTCCACAACCCAGAGATTCCGAACGTGCAAAAAGTTACACCGCGGTATGAAAATATCCTATTCTTTGCTATGCTATACCACTTTTAGTGCACATGTTGTGACTTTCTAATTTTTATCTTCCAATTTATTTTTTTTGGGTTTCAGAGGCACCCTGCTGTTACCCCTCAAAGCTATCCTCAAGTGCAGGCACCAATTGTTAATAATCCTGCCTTCTGGGAACGCCTTGGATCTGATAACATTGGAACCGACACTTTGTTTTTTGCATTTTACTATCAGCAGGTATTTGATGTCTTAATGTGCTCCTATATTCGTTCTCTAAAATTTCAGTTGGCTTCTGCACAATTTATTGTTTTGGGCACAATCACTTGAATCTTGGTCTGAAGTGTGCCTTATTTTTAATGCAGAACACTTATCAACAGTATTTAGCTGCCAAAGAATTGAAGAAGCAATCATGGAGATACCATAAAAAGTATAACACATGGTTTCAACGGCATGAGGAGCCGAAGGTTGCCACTGATGATTATGAACAGGGAACGTATGTCTACTTTGATTTTCACATGGGCAATGATGAGCAACATGGCTGGTATGATTTTCCTTAAATTTTTGCTTTTTGAGTATCGTTATCATGCTGATCTTAGTTGCCTTATATTTTCTAACTACTAGTCGATCATGATGCTTACTAATTTAAAACAAAATTAACAAGGGTTAATTGTGAAAATAGCAATTTATTTTACTAAAATTCATGATTAGAGCAATGCACACTAAAATTTACCAATAACGGTAATCTACTATCAATAATATCATGATTATAGTTATAAGCGACCTGTTTAGCCATTTAAAGTGCCATGCAATAGTTTGATTAAATTTTCAGTACGAGTCGTGCCACACCACTTTATTAAAATTCATAATTATAGAAACACACTTTAAATTATACTAATAGCAATTTACTTTCAGTTTATTCTTCACGAGTCTAGGCGTCTAGTAACTTAAAACTCTATTATAATAGCAATCTAGTTTCAGTTTTAATAATAATAGCCATCTCGATCAACTCAACTCCATTAAAGCAAAGCTGGTGTTTTGACCATTAAAAATAGTTGCCGTAAGTTACAAACCAGTAGGAAAAAATCGTCCAAAAAAACGTCACCAGCATGCAAAACAAAAAAACAAACAAATTTGTAGCCTAAGAACAACTTGTTTTAGTGCTGCTTTGGCATTGCAAAAAAGTATTTAAAGCCCAAAACAAAATAGAAATGTCCAAATATTGCAGCATCTAAAGCCGAAAAAGTCCCATTTTTGTGCCAACCAGATCACAAGACAACAGAAAAAACTGTAGAAAAAACCATCCCTTTGACTGTACTTCCTAATGAACGTGCTTTTGCATTAGAAGCTGCCATCTGAAAAAAAATATATAAATAATTTAAGAAACTGGAAACTAGACATATCAAGTGTCCAAAAGTAAATATGCCCTCTTTTTTAACAAAGTTTGCAGAAAACTGTAAATTAGTCGTTAATTACAGATAATTTAATCGAAGTACAATCTATGCAGTTACCTCATGTAATTTATCTATATTACCAAACATTTTTTAGAAATCATAGAATGAGGTAATCTTTAATAAATACTACAGAGTTATTATTACTTGCAAAATAAATGGAGATAGTCCTTATTTATTTTGACTGGTATCAGACCTCGAGTTTAAAATTTTGGGATTTGAACCATTACATTATTACAATCACTTTTTGGAGACTAACCTAAATCTATGTCGAGTTTTGGTTGTAAGATGGGATTTTGGAATAACTATAGATATTTAAATGCATATAGATCATACTACCAGGCACATTTTGTCCTAGATACATCATTCTTGTGGAGTGTTCTTGTTCTTGGTTTTCACATGCAACAATGAAGGTGAATTGTAGATAGGCATTTTTATTGAGAATGTAAAGATCCCACCTTATCTTAAAAAAAAAGTAGCCGAGCCGAAGGAGCTATCACAAATATAATTTGAGTACCAGTGGTTCAAAAACCCAAATCTCCAAATTTTAAAAAACTATCTGTTTCTTGCATTAGCTGAATGATAACTTGATCTCTATCACAATCATGATGTACTCCCAGTTGATTTTCTTTTGATGGAAATCAAATATTTTGCAGTTCCCAAAAAAGATAATTACGAAACCAAATTGCTATAAATCTCATATTACCAAGCAAGTCAACGTGACCCATATTCTAACCATCTCAACACACATATGGTGTACTCCCCGATTGGGTTCTTATTTGGTTGAAATTAAAAAACTTTCTGCAGTTCCACAAATAAATTAACAACTTCATCACCAAACCTGTATTGCATATATAAATATAAATATCATATTACCTAACAAATTGTTGTGGACAAACATTCTAACCATTTGAAAACATAATTCAGAATGCAAATAGATATGATATCAGAAGTTGAATATGATTAAAATGAATGCAAGCAATTTGGTTTCGGAAACTCTAGTGGATGTATTCTACGATTAAACAAAATCGATAAATTGACTTCAGGATTTCCAGTTGTCTTCAATTAAACTTACCGACCACAGATTTGCATGTGAAAAACTAGAAGTTGACTTCTTGAAAACTTATCAATTGCCTTCTTAAAACACTATGACTAATGCAAGTTGTTTGAAACTTAAAACCCATGGAAAACCCTCATCACCTCATGGCCTAGTTTTCATCTCTAATTGGGTATAATACTAGAATTGATCAACATTTTTAATTATAAGACGTGTAAAAGAGTTGCCTTGTCGAATTCTATGTCATTCACACTCAGTAATATAACTAACACGTACCATATTTAACTGGGCTAAGAAACTGACTACCATTATCACTAAGATATTGAAAGTAGATTGTTATAATTGGTAAATTTTAAAGCACATTATTGCAATCATGTTGAATTAAACGAAGATATCGAAAGTTGCAACTTTTACCATGGGAAAGTCTATTGTATCATCATGTTACCCCTAGTAGCATACCTGACATAATGTTGATAGTATGGATTTTGGCCACCGAGATGCATTGTGTGTGTGTGTGTGTGTGTGTATAACCAGTATAAGAGTTTGGGCTAAACCACTGTTGGCTGTCAAGGATCTAAGGGGCGTTTGGTTCGTGGATTTCCTGGGATTCACATTCACTGGGATTTGCATTTAAAATCCTGTGTTTGGTTCACAGATTTCAGTAAGGAATTAAAATCTCAGGATTTCATAAATCCCTTCTTTGTTATTTAAAAATCCAGCCTCCCCCTAGGATTTTAAATCATAATTAGCAAAAATTTTCTATAAGATAACGCAGATTCTTTAACAAAATCCTGACAAATGCAAATGCTGCATAATGCAAATCCCAAAGAAAAAAATTTGCGAACCAAACGTCCTAAGGGTGATTAGTTTCCCAGAGATTACTAGTAAAGTCTATTACGCTTTATTTTTATATTTTCTGTTATTTTTAGGTTGCGTTAAACCTGCTTCAAAATAACTAACTGCATCAAGTGGATTGATTGTTGTTTACACAAACTGTTAATATTGCTGACGGATCCATTATTCATTTTATATACAGGTGCCAAAGAATCAAGACGGATTTCAAGTTCGAGTATAATTTTCTAGAAGATGAACTGGTGTAAATAATACCGACAAGATTCAACCATTGTCAGCTTCTGCTCCCTTTGTTCGATGCAGGTCCTAGTTTTGCTTAGTTGCATTTTTTTTTTAATTTCAGTTTTCATTTAGATGATGGATGCCAATTTAACCTTGAAGAGATAAATAAACATGTTATTAAGTGCTTCAACTTCCATAATGATAAAGAGAGATGCAGCCTTTTAACGAACAAAATACTGAGACTGGAACAAGTTATAAAAAAACCCGTCTTCAGAATTAAGGTGTCGTTTGTTTTTAAATGATTAAATGTCTAAAGTTCTTTTCATGTTTGCAGTTAGAATAAAATATCTTTCCACGTAAAGATATAAGTGCACTAAAAGAGCTTATTGCAAAAAACAAACAAGGCAAAAGATATAAGTGCTCTAAAAGAACGTCGGATACAAGCGTAATTTTATGTAACAATACTGACATAAAATTATTGTGTTTGATTCTGTCCAGCCAGGTTCACTTCCATTCCAATCTTCATAAAATGTGGCAAAATACTACTTCCATTTTACAGAAGCTTTCTAACCTGGAAATAGCAATGCTCTGTTGGCCTGTTGAACTAGTGAATGAGAGAACCAAATATCAAAATCATAAATATTTATATATTCGGAAAGTTACACAAACAAGCAATGTACTTTGGTGGGTTTTTAATTCAAATGAATCTTAATTGAACACAGAAACTTACACACACAATCGATTTCTATTGTACTTGTTTGAGCACAAATTGCTGTTGAAATCGTTTGGGGTTTAGGGTCAGTTTGCACATAAAGATGTAGGGGTAGAGGAACAGAGATGATCAGAGGGAGGGGAAAACTGAAGGTGAGTTTGTCAAACATATAGGTGCGTTGAGAATTTTCGGTTTGAAGTTTTTAAAAAATGAAAACATGATTGTTTTTAAGAAAACATGATAGAGAATATGATATATTCATAATAAGCAGCCCAACAGGCCTGGCAACAGGCCCATTGAGTTAGCTACGTCTACTTTAGATTAGTATATATATATAGAGAGAGAGAGAGAGGAAGGCAGAGAGAGGTGTGTGTTAATTGTTTTGTTAGTCGGCTGTTAGCTTGGGCAGAGAGAGTTTCTCTCCTCTGAATTTGGGCAGTTCACCATCTTTGGTTCCCTTACTGATTTGTTTCCTTTAATATCTTGAATTCCAGCAGTTCTTCTTGTTTTCTAGTTATTGTGTTTTAGTTTCTATCAATTGGTTCCATTGCCGGGAAACCTATGGAGAATCTCGAAACCCAATTGCTCATCCGATTACATATATGTATTGATGCACAAGATGAGAAAATCCAAAACCTCTCCCATCAGATGCGGGACCTGTCAGCCTCTGCTCAGCACATGAAGGAAGTGATACTCAAGGATTTGCCAAAGAAGTTGGAGAAAATGACGATGGAGCATAATTTCATCAGCCACAGCCAAGTCGACGAACCAATTACGTGTTTGTCTAAATCGCTGGAGAAGATGAAGACGAGCTACTTGAAGCATCAATGGATGCACCCAAACCCAGGTCCTAAAGCCTCTGCAACCAAGGAACTCAGATCGAGGACAGAAAAGAACACTTCTGATAGCCACAAATTTGAAGCTCCGTCAGCCCTAATTCTTGATCAAACTGAAGAATCAATGGATGTGTTTTCACGTGGGGTGAAGGGTGACGTATCTGACTGCGTACAAACCCTAAATCCTCTTACATGCGTTCAAGCTATGAGTTCTGCTCATAATTGGGAAAGGGTCGTCCATGAAGAAAAGACGAGAGACGGTAAATCCAATTATGTACAATCAGATGGAGAAGTTGGGTCCAACACTGGAGGAGCTGATTGGGCTGAATCATTGAAAATTGGCTCAAGTGAAACAGAGAGTTTGATGGATATCAACATATTAATGGCCCGGATATGCAGTCTAATAGGCCCATGAATCAACCTGGCCCAACTGGCGGTCCCTGGAGTTGAAGGATCGACTAAGAAGGGGAAAAAGAGGCGACGATGGGGAGACATGTTGGGTCGAAGCAATCTTGGAAGATGAAGTTAACGTTGATGGTGGATTAAGCAAGATACATGCTGTGATTATGATTGGCAAATTTCTGGAATTGAAATACCGCATAAGAAAAGAGGAAGACATGGTCGATGAAGCAACCATGAAAGATGAAGCTAGGTGGTGAATTACCGTTGGATACCAATCACTCTTATAATTCTTCCTTTTCTCAATCGAAGGTGAAACTACATGTGTTTGAGGTAATTGTTCCACGTGAATGGATCACAATGGTAGAGCCGTATTTCCAGGTTTATCATATTCCTTTAATTTACAAATTAGATTTTGCGCAATGTTTTTGGTTTTACCGAACTTGCACCGGTATACTACCCCATTGATCAACCAATTAGCTACCACTGTTACTCAACTCCAAAACCAATTGGTGATTCGCTTGAGTGGAACCGAGTTTTTTAATGTTCATGGAGCACTTGGGTTCCTCTTCCAGGAGGGTAGTATCAACGAGTACATTGAAGGGTTCGAAGCCTTATTTGCCCTTGTTCGAGACCAGTATGAGACACAATTGATGGGAATGTTCTTGTGTGGCTTTCAAAAATATTGGGTTAAGGCTCACCATTATGATACGTGGGATCAAATGATGGATCTAGCACATCGCACCGCAACAACTATAGCCATTCAAGGATATGGAACGAACACAAGGGGCAAAACGTCATTCACAAATGAGACCGGCTCCAGAGGCGCTTATGGTCAAATAAACATAGCTCAACGAATTAGCAAGGATGGGGAGATCTGTCTGGTTGAGGACACATCCGATGAGGTGCAAAAAACAGATGAAAATTATGTTGTGTTTGACTTCTTTGAGTTCACATCATACTCATCTCCTTCCTTGAAGACACTTAAATCCACATGGAAATTACAAGGAAGTGCTTGGCTGGATTCAATGGGTGATATTCCTTTTGATTGGCAAACACAAGTTGGTTTTGGAAACCTTGGTATACAGAACAGGAAGCTAAGGCTTAGTTATGCTTTCCACACAAAGAATAACGATCGACTTGAGCTAGTTAATAGCAACCTTGAAACCTATCGACGTTGTCTAACTACTCATACAATTTCCAAGCATGGAAGGCAGATTCGACTATGGCTTATTGCATGGGAAAACGAGATTGTTGAAGAACTGATTTATGAGGATGCTTATACAAATCAAATACATTTTTCAAGTTTCAGGCTTGAGGACAAACCTGTTTTTATGGGGTCGGTATTGATAGAGAATATGATATATTACGTCTACTTTAGATTAGTATATAGAGAGAGAGAGAGAGGAGGGCAGAGAGGTGTGTGTTAATTGTTTTGTTAGTCGGCTGTTAGCTTGGGCAGAGAGAGTTTCTCTCCTCTGAATTTGGCCAGTAGGGTTCACCATCATTGGTTCCCTTACTGATTTGTTTCCTTTAATATCTTGAATTCCAACAGTTCTTCTTGTTTTCTAGTTATTGTGTTTTAGTTTCTATCAAAACACATCTTAGAGAAGAAAATGTGCATAAATGTATTATAAATATTTCTTGCGTTTTTCATTTTTCACTCCCATTTATAACATAAATGTGACACCCTTGCCACATTAACCACCAATTACCATTCACCCAGGATTATTCACCAACAAACAGATAACATAATGATCTGATATCTTAATTAAAATGCGGAAGCATAAAATACAAAATAAAATAATACAAATCTGACAAACACCCTACGGTGCTACATAGGTTACACATCTAAGTAAACAAATCCAAAAGTATTACATCATCCCCAAATTTATTACAACATTGATTCCATAAAACAAATACCAAGTTAAAACAGTGGAAATCTTCAAATACTTCAATAAACGTCCTAGCTAGACGGTCCCGCAGCGGATTTCCCTTTTCCTGTAAAAATGTAACAACTGAAGGGGTAAGCTAAAGCTTAGTGAATACCATATGATTTTACACATTCTACAAATCATTATGATGCCACCCAGAGTAACCGCGGTAACACATACCGTATACTCCACACGTACCCAAGGTACGCAAACCCGAGCCGCAGCTCCTTCGAGCTGACACTCGGCATAAGAAAAACCAACCATCTGAGGCAGACATTACATCGGGGATGACTTACTGTCTATCCTGACCACAGAGGTGTCAAACTCTTGGTCATATAGCACAGTAATATCAGAGTACAGATGCGACCACACAGGTCCATCAAAAGGATGCACAACAAATGAACGGACATGCAACAAGTATGAATGTGCATCAATACATATACGCAAGTTAGTAGAATGCCAAACGATAATGAAACAACATGCCTCAGCAGGCAATGCAAACATAATGCAGATGCAGCAATGTTAAAATCAAAGGTACTCACAGTGGGTGCGTTATTATACTTCAATTAATTTTATTTCTCCCCGGGATTTCAACCGGATCCACAAAGTACCCCACTGTGGGTTAAACAACACCACAAGGGACCTGTTTCATTTCCATAAGGAAAACATATCATTATTATATGTTCCTTAACAATTTGACATCAATTTGTATAAATGAAAGTGTTACAACATTCGGAACCGTCATCCGAAACTCATATTATATACCGTTATTCAAGGTGTTATTATTCCCAATTAACCCTCCATTATATGCCTTATTATAGTGCAAAAGATATCCCAAAAGTTTGTTTATTTGACCATAAATTCGGATCCTTTTAAACCCATCCGAATTACCATGTTCAGCATAGAACTCCCCGAGTTCCCATAGAACTCGCCGAGTTCATGTCCGACGGATTTTGGACACATCCGAATTGGGTTTGGCCCATCCGAATTCGGGTCCATCCGAATTGGGTTCTTAAATTAATTTCGGTCCTATCTAATTTCGGGTTTCATCCGAATTCGGGTCCCAACCGAATTCGGATCCAACACTTATGAATTTTTGAAGATTTATTCAAACTGTTCTTGAGAACTCCCCGAGTTCCCCCTGAACTCGCCGAGTTCTCATGCAGGTTTTGCCTTCGAAACTTACGGATTTTCACTAAAATTTTCCAAATTCAATTTGTAACAACATGCAATCAATCCTAATGTTTTATTAACATTATTGGGGTATTTTTACATCATTTTCCCCACTCATAACACACTAATTCGTCCAAATTGGACCAAAATTAACAAAAATTCCAAGAACTCAAAAAAACTTAATAAAAACTCAGATTTCTAACCTTTTTGTACGAATTAACCGTTGATTCTTGTTCCAAATGCTTCAGAAACCTTCAATAGTTGATTTCCAACTAATATAACATACATGCATCAACATTTACCTCAGATTAAAATCCGAATTTCATTTCTTTATTCTTCAAAATAAAACCCCAAAACTTCAAAATTATGTTCTTACCTTAAATCCAACCGATTCTTGTTAGTAATCAGATGAAATCCACGAATTTGTTTCCACAATTTCGAATTCCAGCAGAATTTTTAGAGAGAAGTTTGAGAGAGTTCTTTAGTTGAAATGGTGAAGTGAATGAATGAAAGACACCAAAGGTCTTTTATTCAAAAGTTTCGGCTATTGACACTTTTAGCCCCTCGACTTATCCAGTTCCATTAAATACTGATTTTCATCATTATTTTTAACATCACCAACTTTTAACAATTATACTTAATAACTAAAATTTAAATTCTTAAATTTCTTAATTTGTTAAAATAACAACTAACTTCCAAATATCCAGATACATAAACATTTTTAATAATTTAACTTAATACAAAAATTCATCTAATTATCCAATTACAATAATTTAAATCCGAGGATGTTACAATAAATTTAGGCGACTAGATTGAAAACAAAAGATGAAAAGCTAAAAACTATTTTTTAAGTTTACTTGTAAATTTGAATGCTGAAAACAAAAAACGTCAAGAAAACAATGCATCTGAACGCGTTTTCCAGAACCCTTGTTTTCGATGTCATCTAAACGGACCCGTAAGTTTTCATTGGAGGAGAGGTGATAGTGGGTTGTGCGTAGACCTGACAATACGTGTATTCGTGTCGCGTCGCGTGTCAGACACGAATTTGTCAAACACGACACAAATTTGTCAAACACGAACACGGCACGAATTTGTCAAGCACGAACACGACACGAATTATAAAACATGTCTTGATCTGAAACACGAACACGACACACAAAAAATTCGTGTGACACGTGACACAACACACATAAAACATGTGTCATACGAAAACACGAATTTTACACGAATTTTCACGAAATATAAATAACCCTAAAATTTTTCAAATTAATTAATTAAGTGGGAATATAATGTCG
The DNA here is from genome assembly GCA_020465985.1 of Centrapalus pauciflorus. NCBI lineage: Eukaryota > Viridiplantae > Streptophyta > Magnoliopsida > Asterales > Asteraceae > Centrapalus > Centrapalus pauciflorus. The sequence continues at coordinate 423,612 of JAANYP010008471.1, forward strand.
TGTATATCCGTGTATTATCCGTGTTTTATACGTGTTATCGTGTAACACAAATTTTTTGCGTGTCTTACACGTGTTTATACGGGTAAATTCGTATTTTACCTGTATAAGACACGAAACACGAATTTTCACAAAACACGAATTTTGTAAAATCCATATACGGAAAACTCGTGTCGTATACGTGTCGTGTCTGTCGTGTCGTGTACCAAATTGTCAGGTCTAGTTGTGTGTGTATCGATAAAGAACTAATAAAAAATTAATTAACAAAATTGCATGTGTCATATATGCGTCGCATGTGCATAACTTGGTAGCGATGTACCGAATTAACAAGATAAAAAGGTCGGACTCGTGTTTAATTCGAGAGAAGTTATGTTGGCATTTCAAGCCATGAAAAATAGATGCTTTGAATGTGATCAAGTGACTTTAACAACTTTGATTCACATGTACACTTAAGCCGGAATTTTTAATCTTGCGAAAGATAGATACATTTTAACTTATATCAGGCTTCCTTTAGATAAAATAAAGAGCTTATGGGTCTATGGTTATGGCATACATTAGAGCTGGAATCTTAAAAGGAGAAATTTTGTTTAGAGCTCGACAAGTTTATGCCAAATGTAACAACCCTCATCTTACATGCTATAATAGTTCTTCTTGTACGTGGGACGGAGTCAAATTCATTATATAATGAATCGACTCGTGATAATAGAACATAACAAATATTATTCTCAACCAGTGTTTTTATACAACTAAACACATGGGATGGAATGATACATTTTAAAATACATTAATACGGGGTAAGAAACTTTATAAAAAATAACTCTTTGTAAAAATATATCTTTCGTAATAATTTAAATAATCTAACGGCTTGCAACTGAAAGTTGTGAAGAAACAATAATAATACAATGAATATTATAATCCGGATAAATTACAGAGAAATATATTTCGTGTAATCTCAAGAGACTTTGCCATTTTGGCGTCATTTTGTTGTTGTCTCAAAAAGCCATATCATTTTTATAATATTAACAGTATTATTACGTTGACATTCACGAAGTCATACCAACAATTATCATACATATTCAAATAATGTAACATTAAAATATTTATAAAGAATGTCACAGTTCAAATATCATAAAAGTTATTGAATCATAACACTTATCATATAAATATTGTAGAGTCAAATAAAATGATTAAACATAATGAATAGAATGATAAGCTCAAAGTGAAAGTGATTAAAAACTTACAATAGTTTAGAAACGATGATAAGAAATTCTTAAGAAAGAATTAGAAAATTACTCAAACTATAACTCTATATTTATAAGTTATGTTTGTAATTAATGTGAATTCTTTCGATTGAGAATTTACTATTTATAGGTGTAAATTAACTATATTTACCGTATTCTTCACACGTACCGGTGCTTCTTCTAAGTCACCGACACTCTTTTAACAAATTTTCTTCATATGCATTAATTGCATATTTACGCTTTTTATCCTTTATCTATCACATATTTTTATATATAACCATCATCATCTATCATAAATATATACTTAGCCCCGTATTATTATATTCATAATGATAATTATTATTATTTTTATCTTATATAATCCAATAAATTGTAATTATTACATTACATTTGTTTGATGAATTTTCAAGACGTTACACAAGAAACAACGAAGTTCACAAGGCAATGTTACCTGTAAATGTAACATGGGTTAATATTAACTAAACCTCCTTAATTAAGTTTCTAAACTTTTTTTTTAATTTTTAAATCCTTAAACTATTTTGTGTTATTCAAAAGTATATATTTTTGACCGATTACCGGATGAGCTGGTAAAACAAAAAGTTTAGGAACCTAATCGCTAAAATGATGAAAGATAACGGTCTTTTGCAATATTAATCAGGTTAAAAAACCAATATAACTTGTTAGGTAAAAGGTCAAACAAATCAAATATATAATTTTAAGTAAGACAAAAATAATTTTAGAACTTAAATAACTAGTATAAAAAATTTAGAGACTTCATCGTGAAAATGCAAAAAGTTGATAGAGTTCCATGTAACTCTTTCTTGAAGAAAATTTATCTATGACGAATTGTTAGGACATATGTTGCAATCTAAAGGACTAATATGAAGTAACTTTTTTGTTGATGACATTTATCTAATGTGCGATGATTAAACTTGATGACTTTAGTTGATGACACTAACTTGAAAAGGGAGTCAAATGGCTTCAATCTTTAGTTGGTTGATTGGTTTTAGATTTGAACTTTCAACGTCTTAAAACTTCTATTAATGTTTGCCTGTTTTTTTTTTTTTTTTTTTTTTTTTTTTGTTCAGTTAAGAAATGGTATATTGGTATGATAGCCTAAAATGGCTTGACTGTCTACGATTTTGTATTGAGTATTTAACGTTGTGTTCTTAAAACTTGCTAACGAAAAGAAAATGTGAAAATGTCATTATCTTTGATTTTCTTTAAGGAGAGAAAGAAAAAGGAAGAAATTGAAGAATTGCTGAAAACCTCCCTCTTAAAGGAAGAAAGGAAGATGTTGACGATGTATTTGTGTTCTTCAATTCTTATTATTCTATGTTTTTTCTTCGGTTTCTTTTATCTTCCTTTCCCCTTCAACATGATGTAAAAGGTGAAGCGGATTTGTATCCGTTTAAAAATGTTTCAAAACTGGCTAAATATTATCGTTGTTCAGTAAATGGGTGTTTGATTTGATGCTTAAACGAGTTAGAATTGAAATTCCATTCACTGTCGCTATTCAAATTGAGATTTATCATTCTTGATAAGGTTAATACGAAAATAGCAATTTATATACTATTATAACACATGTATTATAATAACAACCTATTTTTAATATCTTCATGATTATAATAATCAATGACAAATTTAGCCGGTCATGAAGCTTATGTGTTGAATTTCTAAGGTATTGACATGAAATCTAATTCATATAGGAATATATTCACTTTGAGTTTATGGAAACAATAATTATTTATTTTTAGTTTGATTTTGTTAGATTTATGGTAGGTGTGACAATTTTAACCCAATGAGTCAAACGGGCGGGACGATAAAATTGACCTATACTAAAAAACTAAGCCGGAACTTATTTTTTTTTTTAAATGAAAATTAATAAAGCGGTGTATTAAACAAATTGTTCTTTGGAAAAATATTTCAAATAATGTAAAATTTATGACTTGATCGTCAACGCATTTGACTCGTTTGCTTGAACGGGTCGAAATTGACACCCTTAATTTATGGATTAAAATCGAATGTTGTACAAAATATTTTATTTTTAGTTAAATTAATTTTTGATACAAATCCTTACGGATCGAATTTTTTTAGAGCTAAAAAATTTAACACAAATTAAGTCATACATAATTCAGTTTTCATTTTTCATTACCAATTACTATAATTATATAAATACATTATCGGAATAGAAAGAAAACCTGCTCACATGACATTATATTATACCGTAAGATCTATCATCTTTTAATCTAGACCATTAAAAATAGAAGCTAATTAACACTAAAACTAATTTGTAATTTTTTTTGGAAATTTAGTTAATATAAATATAACATGTGCTTAAAATTTTAAAGTACAAACTTCACCATCATTCAAACATTTGAATTTTATATTATTGGCCATTTTACATTGTTAAAATAATTAAAGTAAATTACATAAATGGTCTTGTAGTTTACTTTGAATTACAAATTTAATCCATGAAAGAAATTTTTATGATATCAACAGTTTCTGCTTTTGAAAACCTTACACGTAGTTAGCTTCTTACACTAACAGACATTAGACCGTTAGTGTGAGGACAATTCTTTCTTTTTCCCTTACGATGACCAATTGTGAAATATAGCTTAAAGACTGTTTGTGAAATTTTGTAATATATACTTCTAGTTTTAGTTGATTTTATTTATTTAATTGAAGTTTATTTGATTATATTATTATTATTGTTAGGAATTCTATATTTTTAAATTTCATTAAAATTATTAGTTTATGATCTTATTTTTAGATTTTTGTTTTTGAGTATATGTTATAGGAACAAATTAATTTTGACCCATTTCCTATTATTAGTTTATTCAAAAAAAAAAAAAAAAAAAAAAAAATACTACAAACCGTTTCGTGATTTATTTTTCGAAAAAAAAAACTATGAATGATTTTGTTTTTTGGATTTTATTTTTTTGAAACAGAAAAAACAACAAATCATTTTGATTAAATGGAGTGCTATGCCATGAGTCAATAACCAACAATTTCATTAAGGATTATATATGTGCCTCATTCATTAAGCTTTTTTTTTTTTCTTTTTTCTTTTTAACGATATTTCTAGATAAAATAACCTATTTATCCATGTCATTAATAGGCATTGGCTTTTCTTTCTTCTTTTCGTTACCAAGAGAGTATTTTAGACATGTAGATTATAACGACATCAGACCAAGTGTAGTCGATTATTCCAACTTGATTTTTTTTCGCATGTGGAATGAAGTTGTACATATCATATAGGTATGGATGGTATGCTCACCCCGAAGGGTGAAAGGCCGAATCAGTTGACCCTGTCGGGAACACCATCCCGTTTTCCTTGGCCCCGACAAAACACACCCCTCCTCAGCCTCACCATCCCGATCGGCTTCCCCACTTTCTCTCTCTTCCTCCCTCTCTAAATTTATAAATAAATAAGTATTACTTCCAACATTTGAAAGATAGAAAGAGTGGAAAGAGAAAAACTTATAAGATGAAAATTAAGAAAGATGGATATATTCCTTTACAATGTGATCCTAACCGAAGGTTTTGATGGCGTTGTCCCAATTGAGTATTTTGCAGGGCCATCTCATCGATTTTAGAAGAATGTACACATGATTACGTAATAGACCATTAAATGCAAAAATTGTAAATAGTAAACTGATTTTTTAAGATAAACTTTATAGGTAGGATGTTTGTGAAAGAACAAAATATCATGCGATTGTAAATTCGTATTGTATTTAATAATGTTATTAATGAAATATTTTAGTTAAAATAAATAATAATTAGTGATAAATTATAGTCAAAGTAAATCACTTGAAATGTCAATAGAATTTTTTGTCAAGTAGAAAATGAAAGAAACTTTAAACGGGTTTATAAGTTTCATTTTTCAATTCGATTCTCATTATACAGTCAAATATTATCTTTGAAATCCCAAGTCCCGATATCTGATCTCTTTTTATGACTACAAGGTCCTATGAAATTGAGAATCTGATACGACATTGGTATTTCGAGAGGATAATATCATGGTCTGATAGGAAGCTTATCCCTTTTGAGACTAGTGTCACCTCGGCCTCAACTTAGAAGGTTAGCATCAAAATGAAGCTCTTGTGTAGAATGCAAGTCTCCAAGTTGACTTTCATTACGTCGAGGGTCATTTCCTTGTTTGCTTGACGAAGATTAAATCCGATTCGACCACTCTCCTACAAGTGAAGCTCTTGTTTGCTTGTTTCCAAGTTTACTTTCATTATTTTTGTAAACCTTACATCAAAACCTAAATAACACATGCTAATGGATGCATACAGATCATGATAAGATTTGAACCCTAGCATATCAAAAAGCTAATAAAAACATGAAGAAATCCTAAATCAAAACTTTGGATAACAAAACGAAATCAAAACTACAAACGAAACATGTAATCAGACACACAAACCAAACCAAATATACCTAATGAATATGGTCTGATGATTTTTAAAGGGCAAATTACTCAGAAAGGAAATATAAAATTCAAAAATTGACAATAAAGGTAATGTAAAATTTTTTAGGCAGAGAAATATAACATAAAATTCAAATTTGACATAAAAGGGTATTGATAACCAATTAAGAAGGTAAGTTTTTAATTTTATGCTCTCTTTTTTTGGTAAAAAATAGTATTTGATTATCATTCTTAGCCTAAAATTTATATTTCATGTCATTTCTCTGTCAAAATAGAATTTTATATTACTTTTCTCGGCAAAAATTTTTGTACAATACATTTGTTGTCAAATTTTGTATTTTATATTACATTTCTTGATAATTTTCTCATTTTAAAAAATACAGACATATAGACCCTTTATGTAGTTGTCCATCTAGAGTGATTGATCCACATCTTTCATCATAGCCTTATTTACAATCCCAATAATGAACCCTAAATGGAACGGTAAAGAGCTTTTCAAAATCAAAAAATTTAAAATTCGTAGCATCAATACTCTGGATTTTTAGTGACTCCCCATTGAAGTCTCTAGATGGTGAAAGAGTGGAGGAGCGATGGAGGAGAGGGTATAGTGGTCGAAGAGGATAAGGGAGGAGGTGAATGTGGCGGCCAATAAGAGATGATAGAAAGATGGTTAAATGTTTTAATTGAAAAAAAGCTACCAACTTCGAGCATTTTCTATGCTAAAATCCAGTATAAAAATTACACACATAGGTATCACGTAAGTCAGATTTGTCATGTGGACATCATGTATTTGCCACGTAAGCATAGCAACCTTATAACATGTAATACCCTAAATTCATGATATTTAAATGGTTGAAAGTTTTTGGTTGGAGTTTTCTTTTTAAAAAAAGACTTTGGAGTTCAATACGTAGATATCCCTAAAAAGAAATTATTTTTATTTATTATTATAGATAAAATACAAATTAAAACAATATTATTTGAACAAACACATGTAATACATGAAGAATGACTAGTAAAACACCATATCTACCCCCAAATACCCCTTCAATATAATCATTTAAAATCCGAGATGAAAATGTTTAAATGGCTATATTAATTCACGATTTTTTTTAATTTCATGATTTTCATTGATTTTATCTAGCTTGAAGGTAACCTAAGAATTATCGAACACAGAGAACAAATAAGAGATACCAACACTAGGGTATTCAGAGTGATATTTAGCAATGAAAGAAAAGGAAAAAAAACCTTAACTACGACTAAAAATGAAGACGTAAAGGAAAATGAGAGCTCTCCTCATAATAGCTAATGCCACTATTCCAATTCACAACTAGTGAGGTTACTATTTCAAACCACGGACAATCCACTTTTGAAAGAAGAAAGAAACCCATCTAGGTTAGGTAGGGTCAAAAAGGTTGACGTACCGGCAACCCCAACCGACCCACACCAGACCGCCCTAGGCCCATCGCGTGAGAGGTAAATCGAACTGGCCCACACCAGACCGCCCTAGGCCCATCACGTGAGAGGTAAATCAAACTGATCCAGTGGTAAAGCAATGCTGGAGGGAGTCCAATGACTTAACAAAAACAGCTTTGCCACTCATTTACCTCAAGCACTGACGTTTGTTAGGTAGAATCAACTTTACTAGTGCTCTTTCTAACTAGCCTACACGCCCAGAGGCCGAAGGCAAAGAAAACCACCTAAGTATCATAATCACTATAAAATCACCTTTTAAAAAAAGGGCACAAGTATAGGTGGCTGGGTCATGGGTGCAAAAGCAACAAGCAATTAGCTTTAGACATGTTATGGTTTGTGCCCTCGTGATTTAATATCCAAAGAGACTCTTATTGTCCCTATCTTTATTGTCTGAACAAATAAGATATACCTTTTGGAAGCTAATCCATGATCAACAACAATTAAATATGATCGTTCAACGCTAGTATGCTACAGAGTTATTCTCTTGCATTCAATTCAAAGTTTCAAACGATTCATGTGTCCTAGTTACAACCTATCACTTGTAGCATGAACAGGCATCTGAGTCGATGGTACTGCCCTTGTTTAACATTGAACCAACCGTTACGACTCTAATAAAATTCCATCTTGTATTTTATAATGACCTCAATGTCCCATATGGGCCAGCAAAAACTAACAGAACATATAAATTATGTTTCTCATGTGAAAATTGAAATGAGCCATATGGCTCCAGCTCCATAGCTCATCTTAACTAGTAAGTCATCAATCTGACAAATGATACTTTATGAACCCAATAGCTTGGTCTTTAAGACAGGCTATATATGCAAATGGTACAAAAGTGAATTGAATATTACCTGTTGCAGTTAATTCTACACGGCCTAGGAAAAATCGTATTCATGGTTCTTTATCTTTACGCTCAAAAGCTTTTCTCTATATGTGATCCAGGAGGATTATTACTAATGTGGCTTTGGTTTGTAGCCATCAACAGCAAAGTTTCTGGTAGCAGCAGGAAGGGCTAAACGGAGTCCATCAAGTTCAGGTTTTGCAATTACTTGACAACCCAGACGTGACCTGCACAGAACAGATCTTATATGAGATTTGAACAAATGGAGCAGGATGCATATTGAGTACAAAAATGTTATGAAATAACATACGTTTCTGTGAGCCCAAAAGCAAGGTCTAGCATGTCATTTTCCTCATCTGTTGGGTCTTCAAGCTTATTGTAGTGCTCCACATCCTGATCAATAGAGATCACAATTAGTGAACGTTTTAAAAGATATTATGTTCCTTAACAAGTATTTTTATTTATTGGGGTAAGTAGTCATTTCATGCAGCCACAGGCAATTCCCCAAAGTTTGCATTATAGAACAAAAGCATGCAGTAGCGTACCATCAAAATCACGTGACAGGTGGAACAAGCAAGTGATCCTTCACATGCACCTGTAATCAGATTCAAATTATGATTGTCAAACCAAGAAGTTTTTTGGGCCATTATGCACTAACTAGGCAGCGACATCCAAGTGAGACAAACATTAAGGTGCAAAAAATTAGATAGCTAGATAACTCAAAGCTTTGTAACTTAGAAATGTGAGTTGACATGTTTACCTTCAAGCTCAATGTCATTCTCATGGGCTGCTTCTAACATAGACATTCCGACGGGGACCTTGATCTCTGTCTCCTCTCCATCTTTGTCAAAAAATGTCACAGATATCCTACAGACAAGCAAGCTTTTCTTCACAAGTTCATTCAAATGTTTGTGTGTGTGTGTTTCAAGTCTTAGGTTACTTGAGATTATTCACTCAATACCAAATTTGTTGATCAACAGATACTTCCAAGCCTTTCTTAATATGTCAAACATGGATTCACGAGCTAGTATGAACTACTGATTTATACTTTCAGAAATTAATCTTCTTGATGTTGTTTCTTTACATTACATGTTCAAGATCAGGTTTTCAGCATTGTTACATATTCTAAATCAGAATCCATCCCAATTTCATCAATAGGGGATAGGCCTTCTGTCAGCACTATATAACAGATGCAAAAGTGATTCAATGACGTGCTAAATAGCATTTTTTCCCTTTCTTCCATTGTCAAGTTTTATCTTCATATATTCTCCCCCAGGTTCCTTGTAACCCAGTCATAAACAAAGCATCCCATTTTCATCCATGTCCAATTACAAACACTTTGAAAAACTAATGAAATGTTTACCCACTTTCGGTTTTCTTCATTCCCTCCGTCCGCATTGTCAGTAGCTGTAGTAGAGAATAGTTCACGGCCCTAACAAAACGAGACGTCATCTGTTTTAATTCAACACACGAAAACAATAACTACAAGAAATGTGATGACTAAATACTGATCGAACATCAATGAGATGTGAAAGTTACGAATTAAGATGGCAGAAATTGGGTAAATCAGACAAAATATGCAGCAGAGATTGATACATATCAGCCATTCTTGAGTTCCTACTACAAAATTAGACTGTATTTCATTCAAGGATGAATGGAAGATTCTCTGCTCCATGAACTCCAAAGGGCACTTGTGAGAGTGATTAATCATTCAGTGATGCAGCCTACCAGCTAAGCAATAAACAATGATGACTTTCAGAAGGACATTCTTATAATGACATAAAACATTAATACAAGGGTTATTTAATATTCTAATATATTCATTATCCCTGTATCTTCCAAAGACTTGCTCTTTTAACATCACAACCCATTTGCAGATGAGTGTCGGACCAATTCTAAAACGAGAGTCAAGCTTGGACGGAGCCATGGACAGCAACTAATAACGCTAATTTAGCATAATATTATACGAATCACACAAAAACTTCACAATTTATGCATTGGATTAAAAAGACTAACCGGAACATGAAGATTCTGAACCACCTGAACAAGTGATTTTCTTGGTGCAATTGTTACTGGGCATGTGGATTGTGAAAAGCGGGAAACTAGAGACAATTAAAGGATGTTAGTAGGTTGCTCGCTCCACACAAGAATAAAAATATTAAATACAGTAGTAGTAAAGTGGAGAAGTTCACACAGCCAACTGCAAACAGGGATCAGTATGACAGGCTTCTCATGTTTTTCTGGTTTGTGCTTTTGGTGGCGCTGAGGGGTAGTTAAAGTAGCTTCAAATTGAAAAGCAACACATAGAGAGGTATTTTTTTTTGGAGAGGGTATGGTTTATTATCCTGTCATTAAATAATTTGCGTTTGTGTATACACAAAGTATCCTGAAAGAGCTAATTCATATAACAATTTGTGTGTAATACACTGCTGACTGTACACAATGACACCCAAACTTCCTCTTCGTGATGTTTCGAATCCTGGTTTTGAATCATAAAAGATTATGGATTTTGGTGTCGAATCCATAAAACCTAGTTACTCATCTAGTTCATTTATCAATCTTCAATCTCTGGTCCTCTCCTGCATCATGTGTAATTTATTTCACTTCTCTTGCAAATTTCAATAGCAACAGACTATATTCAGAATTTTCTTCTGATATATAGCCATATAAGCTAATTCATATAACAATTTGTGTGTAATACACTGCTGACTGTACACAGTGACACCCAAACTTCCTCTTCGTGATGTTTCGAATCCTGGTTTTGAATCATAAGAAATTATGGATTTTGGTGTCGAATCCATAAAACCTAGTTACTCATCTAGTCCATTTATCAATATTCAATCTCTAGTCCTCTCCTGCATCATGTGTAATTAATTTCACTTCTCTTGCAAATTTCAATAGCAAAAGACTATATTCAGAATTTTCTTGTGATATATAGACATATAAGCTAATATCTACTACACCAAACATTGAAATTGCAAGGGAAAACAAAGATTGGTGGTTTGCATCTAATATCTGTAAAAGAAATTTACTTGTGAGTATGCACCATTTAACGAGTTCCAGTTGTCATTGGTACGATTAATATAACAATTTTCTTTCAAAACAGCAAGTGACGTTTTATCAATATGCTGAAAGAAAATTCTACCAGGTAATTCCATACAGATACAAGCAAAAAGGTCATCATAAATTTGGAGATTCTGGGTATGAAAAGCAAACCTTTGGATAAGCCTTTGATTGCCTTGGCTCCAAGTTGTAAAGATTTAGCAGTGAACATGATATTTCCAGAGACCAGACTACCTTTAGAATGAACACGCCGCTTATTAGAAACTGGACCATCAAGAATCATCATCCAAGCAGTGACCTAACAAGACGCTCTATATATATTATACAGGGTTAATTGTGTCGAATGGTAACTTACTGTCATATTTTGTTCAATTTGGGTAACATACTAATTTTTTTCCTATCGAACGTGACATACTTTCCAAATCAAATCAATCAAGATAACCGTATCGGATCGAAGGTAAAAATTATTGATGTTACATTTTTTTTTGTCCAGTCAGCATTTTTTTACAAAAATGACTGTTTAATTGTTATATGATGTGCATTATTTTGTGCAATTTAAAAGAACTTTTGATAATAACGAGGTATTTTGAGCAAATTTGAAAATAATTAAGCAATATTAGAAATTAAAAAAAATGATGACTGGATAAAGAAATTACCATTGATCCGATAAGGTTACCTTGATTGACTTGATTTGGAAAGTATGTTACTTTAAATTAAAAAAATTAGTATGTTACCCAAATTTAAAAAACAGTGACAATAGATTACCTTTTGACGTAATTAACCCTATTTTATATATATATATATATATATATATATATATATATATATATATATATATATATATATATATATATATATATCCGTGTGTGTGTGTGTGTCTTCGTTTTAAAAGTGCAAGGCGTGCTGAGGCGCTAATGGTCCCAAAGCCGAGTCACAAACGCAGAAAAGAAACACAGAGATTAATGTGGTTGGATCCAAGAATGACCTATGTCCACGGCCACACTAGCGAGTCTCTCTATTAATTTCAGATTATGGTTACAATTACATGGGATCATATATTTATTGTAAACAACTACTAAAAAAGGAAAATCCTTAATGGGGAGGAGGTTCAAGGATGGACTGGCTGAGTTTTATTACTGAATTAATAAGTCAAGTACCAGGGGCAAAATGGGAGTGCTGGACTGGGTTGGACAATTAAAAACTAATTAGCAAACTTAATTCATACATAAATACCAAGGAAAAAAGAAAACTTATGAGAGTTGAAACAATAAAACTTCGGATATTAAAGTCAATGATTCGTAATCTTCTATAAGTCATTCTTCGTACTACTTGTAATTATTATAAGATATAAACCATATGAATATACACCATGACCAACACAGGAAAGCATATAAGACGCAGCAAACCTTGTCAGTAGAAATAGTCAGCATAAAAGATGCAGCAAATCTGCTTTAAAATGTATAAAATTCTTTACTTCAACGATATGGGGGATGAACCCTACAGGGATCACGACTTAGGATGGTTGTTTGAGGCCCCTTTATATAAACTGAGACCAAGAACCTTCAAATGAGAAAAATTCCCAGAAACCTGCATTAGAGAGATTTATATAGCTTAGTTGATTTAAGGATCCGATTCCAATGAACTTGGGGATTCAGCCCCTCAAAAATCATTCCCACTCATTAAAGATGACTTTCTATGATGAAGCGATCGAGTGTTATGGCCAACAAACTACCGGTTCAATTATAAATCCAAAACGGAACAACTTCTTCATTATAGATCATGGAAGACGACATTGAAGACACTGGATGCGTGGCAAACGTAAAACTGTAAAAGTCATGTGCGTTCACACAAATTCACATACAAAATCACAAAAACTTTGCAATAATTGTTGATATGTCAGCAGACGATAAATTTTGGTGAAATAAGTGAGCAGAGATGAAATGGTTACCTTAAAGTATTCATTCAATGGCATACGAAACAAATAAAAACAAACGCTTCGATGTTCTTCGAACTAGAAAGTTTCAGAGTTTGTTTATGGAGACGAGTCGAGGTTCTTCACCCTATCCAAGCGTGTTAATAGAGATTTGCTTGAGCGAATTTATCAATTGATTGAATATTTTAGCCAACAGCCATGAGAGAATCGACGAAGAAGATGACACAGGATTCTAGGGCTATTGATTTTTTTGGGCCTGTTTGGGCCGAACTCAATAACTTTTAAGTCCAAATAAACCCATATAAAAATTTCAAGCCCAAAATGATTCATTTTTCTTAAGCCCCTTATATTAAATCCAAACCATCTGATATAGTTAAGCCCATTATACTAACTCCAATAAGCCCTAAACAAATAGCCACTATTTGTAATTAGTAAATTAGAAAAATTAATTAGAGTAAATTAGATTAGAAAAGTACATTAGAAAAAATAATTAGAGTAAATTAGTCAGCCCATCCTAAATCGAATGATATTTGTAATTAGAGTTTCTATTTTTCAAATGTGTTATTCATTTAAGGTTTTATATTTGGGTAAATAATTAATAATCAAATATGTTTAAGTGCATTTTGGACGATCATTAACTCAAGCCCATTTAATTCATTTACCTTATTTCTCTCATCTCTATTTTAGGTAAACCATGCGTCATTTTACGGTTTATGTTGTTGAAAATAAAATTTAGCTCAAATATATCCATTTTATATATTTGTTCTCCAACATAGGTGTAGTTAAAGTTCGATGTAAAAGCAACCCCAACTGGCCTATGCCAAACCGTTGCAAGTCCGTCACTACTTGTCTTTCCTAGGAATAATTACATTGAAGAGTGCGTGCCCCATTATGGATTCTAGGATCGATGATTAATTGTTCATTCATACACTTCAACTTCAATGCAACATTGTAATGGATGTGCATAGTTAAGTTGTGGACGACCAAACCAACAAAACTGATTCAATCAAATCGACCAAACACATACACTTTTGTTTGTTCTTGAAGCCGATTGAAACAAAGGAGATGGAGAGAGAGGGGAGCGAAATTGTGAGGGTTTAATTGAACTCTAATTACCTCTCTTGATGCCCTAAATTAGATATCACAAAGGTAGGTTAGTTAAGATAAGATCTAACTTGATAATTATTACAAAATTTAGAGCAATGTGTAAATGGAGGAACAAGGGGACAAAAAACGGGGAGTGTATCCCCTCCTAGGGCCGCCATCTTATGCGTTACCCAGTAGCCGAAAATATTAAATTTAGATATCATAGTCAAACAACTTGATTTTCCGTGAGGATTGACAATGTAACATCCAAAGTAGAAGTGATTAAAATGTGAAGAATCACTCAGTCTACCGCTACTTAGTTCAATAGCAATTGCATTGCATCAATGAAAATGAAAATGAAATAGCAAAGGCGTAAGACGAGTCACATTACCAAACCTCATTGCATCAATGAAAATGAAATAGCAAAGGCGTAAGACGAGTCACATTACCAAACCTAAATTGTGTTTGTCGTAGGAAGGTTTCAAAAAAAAAGAGAAAGAAAACATATGAATTTAACCATGTATTCATTAATTCCGACCCAAAGGTGCATATCTTCCTGCTGAAATAATCTTTCAATTCGTCAAGAAACTTTGTTTTTTAAAAAACAAAAACTTCAACTTATAAAAACTATCTTAAACACAACCATAACCTATATTCATTTGATTCTCAAATCAACATGGACATCAAGATTACATGAATCGAATCGTCTGTATCACTCACTCCTCGTCTTCCCAACATTCTCAAGCAAATCGCAACTCAAAAACTAGATGGTTGATAACTTAAAAATGGTATTCGCCTTTTATGCATCGCAGAAATCGTTAGTGCCAAGTTTCAATAAACCCATTTGGAGGAGCTTGTGTATTAACCAACTAAAAAATAAGTCATATTAACAATCATTCTTTAATTGTGCACTTGTTTGAACCATCTTCTCTTCATCTCTTAAATTTCCTTTTCCCTCCCTTCAACTTCTTCTTGCTGCAAGAATCTAATGGGTGTCAAAAACTCCAAACACAAAACCATTAGTATTAGTACTAGTATTACTTACAATATAAAAGATCCTAAATTTTATTTTTTGGTCATTTACTATAAACTTGTAATCTAATAGGATTTTTCACATAAAATTTACATCTACATTGATCTTGATAACATGAATTACTAACCCATAAATTGATACCATATTATAATTTCATCGAAGTTTAAATATACATATAGGTCAAAAACTTTGAAGTGATTCGTTCGCAACAAAATTTTGTCATAAAAAACAATTTCATATTTAATTCTTATATTTAGGATTAGAGTGTGGTAGGGATAATAGGTTGCGTTTAGTTGATAAAAATTTCATTTTACTTTTAAAAAAAAAAATGAAAATTTGTATACTTAACAACAACTTCTTAAATTATCATTTCATCTTTTAAAATATCACTTTTCATACTTCATCTATTGTTATTCTATTACCTACCCTCTATATCTTTATATTTCTCTCTTTCTCTATCTTACTTTTCCATCACATATTTTATTTTTCTTATTTTATAATCACCAATTTTATTTTTCTTAAAATTAAAACTTCATCGTCTAAACAAAATATTCACTTTTTATAGAAAAACACTTGTTTTTTTTTTTTTCTAAAATTTATAAATTGAAATAAGACTAGTTTTCGTTAATCAAATGCAACATAAGATATTCACTTTATGTAAAATTACTAAGGGTGTATTTGTTTTCAATTAAGAGACTCTGAATTAAGTCTGAATTTCAGATCTTAACAAAAGTTGTATTGTTTTTTTAAATTCAGATTTAAGAGGTCTAAATTTCCCTCTGAATTTTAAGAGAATGAGACTAGTCTGAATTAAATTCAGAGCCTCTTAATTTCAGACTTTAAGGTCTCCTCTTAATTTCAGATATGTTTTTCAGACTTCAATCATAACCTCTTACAAATCATCTTCCAAAAACTTGTTCTCAATGGCTACCTTGATTCAGATTGGAGTTGAGATTGAGTAGTGACCGGCGAAGTTGTTGGGACAGTCCCAAAGCCAGCAACTTCATCCATGCTCTGGCCTTGGCGGCGGTAGCGACCACCGGTGGCGACGAAATCAGGACAAGGCCTGTAAGCTTTTATAGGCCACCAACCAAACCCTGGTACCGTTGCAATTCCACCTTGAATCCTTCCTTCACCATTACATCCCTTCTCTATCTCCGCTTTCCCACATGCCTTACAACCCCTAAAAAAAACCCCCAAAAATTTTAACCTAATTCATTCGTTAAGTTGTATTTTACGAAATTAAAATGGGGAAATTAACATTAATTACCCGATCGGGATGGAACTGATTGGTTCGTCAGAACTGCTTTCTTCTTCTTGTTTCTCGACGGTGGAAGTTGCACGGATGAAGACGACGGAAGATCTCGTTAATCTTTTAGAGCCAAAAATGGTAAGATTTTGGTTAGAAATCTTTTGGTATTGATTGGGGGATATTGGGGTGGAGAAAAGGGTCGTTGCTGCCATTTTCGCGTATCTTGATGTGAGGCTCAAAGGAAGCTAGCTATCTTTGAATATTTTTATTTTAGTAAAAATTTTTGATTTAAAAATGAATTTGTAAACCACAGCTTTAAACACTTGTACCTCACCCCAGATGCATTACACAGTGTTTTGGGTCCATGTGGTCATGCCCTTCATTGGTTTTCTCCGACAGACAAAGCGTGGGTTTGGCACAACCCCTCGAGTTGAAGTTTTTAGTAGTTATAGCTTTTAAGAGCCAAACTTTTATGTTTTTATAAATGTGTTTGGTAAAAGTAATTTTAGTTATAACTTTTAGTATTAAATGATAAAAAGGCATTCATATTAATTAAAAGTTGTAGTTTATAATTATTTGGAGAGTAAAAAAGTAATTTTGTTTGACTAAAAGCTCAAGGTGTTTTGAAAGCTACTTTCTTGTAAGAGTTTTTGAGAGCTTTCTGATCTGAATCAAAAGTTTAAGCTCCTATCAAGCAAACAGAGCTTTTGAGTTTGAGTTTTCCAAAACTCAAAAGCTGAAGCTTCTAAAAACTCTCACAAGTTGTTTGTCAAACGCATGCCGTGTGAATTTCCGATAGCATTCTATTCGTGTGTCTTTGTCATCCACTACAAAGGTAAGGTTTTTTAATGCTTTCATGTTACTTATCTTATGTTTTACTTGATGATCCGTGTACGAAATTCATAATTTTAAAAAGCTTTCGTTGCATTTAATTTGATTAAGGTTTACGTTTTTATGAAAAACCGATATGAATTCCCACGAGTTGGGCCCGAAAAATAGAGAAGTAATATGAAGACAAGCTACCTAGCACCGATTTTACTAGCGAGTCGCTACCTAGCTACCTAGCACCGATTTTACTAGCGAGTCGTGACCACCAAAGGATATCATTTTGCACTTTCACCCAAAGAGCTTTTTTGACCTTTTCGATTATGGGATTCCAAATATCCAACCTAGACATGTTAGTGCCAAGAGGGATAGCAAGATAGGAGGCTGGCAGAGTACCAACCCTACAACGAAAGCGACTAGCAACGGAGGCAAGATCTGACTGACACCACAATCCCAAATAGTTTACTTGTCTCAATATTTAGCAAGCTAAAAGCAATTCAAAATAGGGGTGTTATATGTGGACCAAATACCCGAACCGAACCAGAACCGATCCCGAATAGGACCGATTGTAAAGTAATGGTCCGGTCCTCGGGTTTAGATTTTAGCCAAATTCGGGTTCGGTCCTAACCGGGTTCGGTCCGATAACACCCTAACCTTCAAAGTGAAGTTAGTTTTGGAGTTTTTATACACCAAATACCCGAACCGAACCGAAAATTGAAGATGTGATATGCAAATATTATCCCTACCAACATAGACACCTCTAGATATGCCTTCTGAGGCCGCTTGGTTCATTATGACATTTAGGCCTAGGGGTGTTATCGGGACCAAACCCGGACCAAACCCGAATTTGGCTAAAATCTAAACCCGAGGACCGGACCATTATTTTACAATCGGTCCTATTCGGGACCGGTACCGGTTCGGTTCGGGTATTTGGTGTAGAAAAACTCGAAAACTAACTCTACTTTGAAGGTTAGGGGTGTTATTGGACCGAACTCGGTTAGGACCGAACCCGAATTTGGCTAAAATCTAAACCCGAGGACCGGACCATTACTTTACAATCGGTCCTATTCGGGATCGGTACCAGTTCGGTTCGGGTATTTGGTCCACATATAACACCCCTATTTAGGCCTTCGACTGTAATAAAAAATAGGAAAGGAGATGGGGGATCCCCTTGTCTAACACCCTTTTTCCAATCAAAACTCATTCGTGGGAGAGCCACTGACAAGAACCAGGAAAAAAAAAAAAACCAAGTTCAAACAGGCACTAATCCAGTTGCACCATTTTCTACCAAAACCATTTGAGAAATAACATCCAAAACTAGGGGTGACAATATTTACCCAACGGGTCAAATGGGCGGGATTGTTAAATTGACACATCGTAAAAAACTAAGATAGATTTTAATTTTGTTATAAAGGAAAATTTATAAAACGGTGTATTAAACAAATTATTCTTTAAAAAATTTCAAAATTATGTAAAATCTATTACTTTTAGTCATCGATCCGTTTGACCCATTTGCTTGAACGGGCCGAAATTGTCATCTCTGTCCAAAAGGAAGCTCTAATTATTGCAGTTGAATGTTTTCTTATAGTCAACCTTAAACAACATGCATTTTTCCTTGCACCTCTTTTTGTAGGAGACCACTTTATTTGCGATCAATGAACCGTCAAGGATCGATCTGCCTTTGATAAACGCATTCTGAACTTCGCTAATCAAATTACCCATCACTGATTTTAATCTTTCCGCATTATACCAACACCCAATAAGACTGATAGGACGATAATCACTCAAATTGATGAGGTTAGGTGTTTTCGGGTCCAAAGTGATGAATGAGGAATTACGCCCAGGACTAATTCTTTCCTTTTCCCAAAACTAGTTAATAGAATTCATGACAATCACCCTTGATAATATGCTAGAAATTTTTTGATGAATTTAAAGTTGAGGTCGTCTGGCCCGAGGGCTTTAGAGCTACCACAAAGAGAGACGACATTCCAATTTTCCTCCTCCGAAAAACTAGCTTCAAAAGACATGAAAAGCTTCTTGAATTGATTACTTCTAAAGTTCTAAGACTTGAATTAGACTGAACAGACTCATTTTTGAATCGCTGCTCGAAGTACTTAAAGACCTAATTTTTTATTTCCCAAGAATTTTCCTTCCACAACCCATGAATCACAAGGCCTCTAAAGGAGTTCCTAGCTTGCCTCAATTTCAACGGTGCATGAAAATATCTTGCGTTTAGTTAACGAAAACTAATCATTTTTCAATTTCAGTTTTCAAGTTATAGTTTTTAGAAAAGAAAAAAGCTTTCCATCTAACTTTAGCATTTTGCTTGATCATGTTTGTTTTCAATCTATCCTTATCAAGCCATTTTGCCTTAATAGTCTTCCATTCTTCCATTTCCTCCTGAGAAAGCTGACGTTGTTCGACAACAAGTTTTAGTCTCCTATAATCCTCATTAAGCTTCTCTACCTCCCCATCAATCGACATGAACTTTCCCTTGCTCCACTCTTTAAGCTCAATTTTAACATTTTTCAATTTATCTCTGAAGATGCAGTCAGGATTAGAGGACTTGGTTTCTTTTTCCCATGCTAGTCTAACACTGTATTCTTTAACACAATTTAATGAGAGAAAGTTAAGGAAAGGAAGAGAAAGTGAGAAGAAACAAAGTTGTTGTGTTCTTCAAACATTTTAAATGAAAGGATGGGAAAAAATTGGAAAGAAAAAATCATAAAAATCTCTCTCCAAAAATGAGAAGAAAGGGAAAGAAACAAATGAACCAAAGGATTGTGTTCTTTTAAAAACTTATTTTTTGTTTTCTTTTCTTTTCCTTTATGTTTTTTTCCTCCATCTTCTTTCTCATCCTTATCATTTCCTTTAAAATTGAAGAACAGAGCATAAAAGTTTGTATATTCAAGTGGGTATCAAAATGTTACTTTGTAGGCTATATATAATTTCCTCTTTGTACAAATAAATGGATATTGCTATATTTACACCCCTCATTCAAGTAAACGGGTCGACGGCCAAAAGACAAAAATCTAACATGATATTATTTCCAAATAAAAAAAGCTATTGTTATGACTTATGACCATGAAACCCGACCTCCAAACCTCAAAAGGCGATCACCGTCTAAAACATTGGCTCAGATGCTACGAAGCTGCCGTCAAAAAATCACGACAACCGGAACATTCCATCTTCGGACAATGATCTTTCCTGCAGCTGGTGCAGAAAAACCAAGAACAAGAAGAATGTTCGTTTCCTCTCTTCTTTCAACTCTCTTAAACCTATCTTATGTAATAACAGCTGACCCCTTTTTTTAGTTTACCACAAATAAAAGACCTAGCTTTCTATGGGCTTAAAAATGTTCATGGGTCAAAACAAGAAGACCCGACATTCATTAACTTTGATTTTTCCTTCCCCTTTACTTTCCTTCTATCTTCGTTTCTTTTCTTTTCGTTCCTCCCAAAACTTGGGAACATGGAGCTCAAGCGATATACAAAAAAGAACGCTCAAAAATAAGTCTAGGTACTATCATATATAATGTTGATAAGTATATTCGAGCCTTTTGAGCTGTGCTCGAAACCTTGAACCTACATCTTGAAAATTTGTCGTGCTATCTAACTGAGCTCGAGCTCTCGACTCATTTGCAGCCTTATTGTGGACTGCAACGATACACATTCAAATGGTGACATGTTGTCGCATATGATGTTACATAAGAATTAACATCCATCAAGTATGGTAAGTATCTATGTGAATAATAAAGTCCAATGTATATAATTAATAAGAAGATTATTTACAATTGTATATACATAAATACATACATATAGTACTACATTAGGTTTATCTAAAATATAATATTGATTAAAGAGATGTACAAATTGTAACCTAATTGATGTCAAGGAGATGGCCCTCCCAAATACTGAAGCCACTCTTCTGGAGTCCCCTTTCTCATTCTTAGCATCTTTATCGCTGTGTTTGTTAAGGGTATGGCAATTACATCATAGTCTTTAGGGGTCTGCATGACCAAATTTACACCGTCATTATTCATTACTATGTGTCTGTGATACCACATGTATTTTCCCAACATTTAAACATAAAAAATTGTTGACCTTAAAAAGTGGGTCGAATCCTTGAAGTAAATCCAAGTGATTAGCAATTTACTGGTTCATTATCTCAAAAGTCATGGTTTCCTAATATACTATGTACATGTCAATTTAAATGGATTTCTGTAGTCATGATTGTTTTAGTAAGTTAAAATTTCAAGAAAAGGACTTTGGGTAAATAACTAGAGAAGAATACCTTTGGGGTCTTATTCAGCTTCATGTTTGCTTCCTCCGGGGTTTTATGACCTTTCTTTGAGTTGCAACTTAAACAAGCAGTAACCTGTTATAAAGAAGAATTGCATTAGCACTTTCAGATAAAGAAAGTTATCATATAACTTATACATTTTCGAGTAGCCTTATCCAGGTAGGATTGGGAAAGGAATCATGTGTCGATCAGAACTCTCAAGGAACATACAGTGTTTCTTACTTGGTCTTTTGCAAACACGTATATTCTGTAGGAGATAAAAAAATATAAGCTAGCTTTTCTGCCTAAATCTTAACAGCATACCACTTCAATAATTTACTTCAATTCAAGTTTAAGACAAAACAATGATTATGTGAGTTTAACTTGAGTTTCAATTGGATGCATTTCTGTTTGCAATGATAATCGAGGAAAAGCACCGGGTCAAAGTATCCAGAAAATCATACATCTGATTTACGACAGTTAATTTAAAATAAAGGATGCAAAAGTAGAATTATCAAGATGGGAAGCAGGTTAGCGAAACATATCTTTTGTCTTACCAGATTTTCCCATTTCCACTCCCCACCTCGCGACAATGGTATGACATGGTCAATAGTTAAGTTCACGGTAGAAGAACAGTACCTGTTAATATTGGAAATAACATGTAAGAGTACAAATTGCAGTTAAATGAATTCAATGTTAATTTCACTTGGTAATCAAACCATCGAATCAACGGAAACATAATAAAATTAATAGACTAGTGCTCTGTGCAGGACTTTTGAAGTGGGAAAATATGACATTGTAAGAAGGGAGGTGGTCAATTAGAGGTGTATAATAATTAATAAATTATAAATCCATGTTTAAAATTTGATACAAAGTGTAATAAAGTAGAATTAAGCAAACACCAGAAGGTCTCTTGCACTCATATACTACCCAAATAACACAAATCATTTTTCCCTTTCATCGTTTGTTATGCCATCAGATAATAGAATGTGAACTTATGTCAAAAACTCTCAGTCATACTATGCCAGAATGAATAAACTAATCTCATATTTCAACTTCAGTTAACTTTTAAGTATCTTTAGCAGCAATGTACTAACGATTACAACATCTGTGATGATTTAACAGAGTCCTTACTGACAAGAAAAATTATCACGTGCCAGTATGTTTTTTCGACTAAGCGTACTCATAATTTTTCTTCTCTTGACAACTTGAAGCAAATGTGGAACCTGGGGGAACATATAAACAAAGCATTCAGACTTCCCATGAGAAGAAGGTGTTGACAAGAAGGATCGACTGATAACATGGAAGTACATGATGTATTACCCTTAAAACAGCAGGTATAAAGAAGGATCCATTGGGAGAGTTTACAGTTTGATCATAATATTCGAGAACATCAGCCTGAAATTATATATCCACAGACTTACAGCACTATTAAAAAAATACATAAACTGCAGATCAAAGGCCCAACAGGAGTAGATATAATTAAGATCAATAAATTCCTCAATCTTAGATAATTACAAGTTTCCACAAGTCTAACCTTTTCCATGAACTCCAAACAAATGGCACGTTTCCAGCAGACAACATTTATAGGCCTAGCACAACAATCACAGTTAGATCGCAATTACAGTACAGTATTAAGAAGCTATAATCATTTCCGGAAACTTAACAGAATCCATGAGGTTTCTTCATGCCATGAGGAGGTATGCGCGGAACTTAAGCAGAAACAAGAACAAAAACGAAAACAATGCACCAGAAGGATCCATAAACAGTTAACGATAACAAAGTTCCAATAACAGATCATCAAATTTAAACTAAGTACACTACGATGTAAGTAATTTCTACTCTAGCGTCACAATGAAATCGTGTTAAAATAAAAAGTGAAAGCACATACCTGTAAGAGATGTCCAAAACTAAACCCCTAAAACAAGAGAGCTCATCAGTCTCATAATCAGAATCTCCCAACAGTTCATCATAAATAGCTTCCTTATCAACAACGGCCTTAAGTTCTTTGTCATTCGTGCTCTTCGACTTGCTTCCAGACGCCGACGCGATCACTCTGGTACTTCTGGTGGTTCGATTATAGTTATAATTGCTTAACCTCGTGATCTTCCGTTTGTCCGTTAGTCTCAATCCCCTACGACTTCTACCACCGTATAAGGCGGAGCCGACGACATCTTTTGACTCAAACCCTACCGACATTTCGTCAACAATGAAGATCGGCTTCAGGCGACGAAGGGCGGTGAATTCTGCCATTACCAAAAGTGTTGTTGATTGCGTTTGATCGATCTGAATCAAATTTCAAGTAATTTACATGCAAAATTCGCAGATTTAGACGAATATGGATGCGTGTTGTTGGAATTTGCGAGTGATTGAGTTGTGCAAGTTTTTTTTGTACAAGATCATTTTTCCATGAAAAATCTGTTACCACATATTCCATCTTCCCTCCCGTTCGAATATCTTTGCCCAAAGCCACATGAAATTACGACTATGTCCTTTGCTTGCACCAAATGAACACGTGCGATTCGAGGTTGCAAAAACGGGTCAGCAAAACCCAACCCGGAAACCCAAAAAACCAAAAAAATCAAAACCGAAAAAACCAGAGTAAATTGTTTGATTTCGGATTCCCTCTCAAAACCAAATCAAACCGGTTTTAAATTAATTTAATTTTTATAAATATTTTATATATTTATTGAGTTATTTATATTTTCACTTATATTTAATGTTACGTCTTTACTCCTATATTACAGAAAACATTTTTCAGACCAAAGGGTCTTTGGCCTGGCGGTAAAAGAGTGAAGATAATGAGTAGTTTAGGAGTAGGAGTATGATAGTTTGCCGTTAAAAAAAACAAAAACAAAAACATTTTTCAATTATATATGTAATGATATTTATGATGTTAAAATGTTACATTATTATTATATTCCTACATGATGAAATTACTTAAATTAATTCAAAGCCCAAGTTAGTAAAAATTAATTTATCAAACTAACTAAATTAATATTTAATATCCAATATTATTAAATCAAAGTATCAAACTAACACATAAGTCGATTAAAAATCCAAACATAAGAAATTATTTTTAATGATTTATCAAATAGTGTTTAACTTTAGTAAATAAAAGCATAAGTTTAGTAAACAAAACTCAATTTTAGTAAAAAAAAATGTCTAAGATATTTTGGTTTAGTAAACAAAAACTAACACAGGTGTAGACCGAAAAACCGATAATCCAAACCGAAAAACCGAAACCAAACGGTCCCTCAATTTCAAAAACCAGAATTTTCGGTTTGGGTTTGGTTTCGGCCAAAAATCGAACCGCCTCATGCTTACCCCTACTCCGCGACCACAAATCTGAAAATCTAGGCAGGTACTGTTAGGATTTCATGAATTTTAAAAATGATTGAATTCTGAAATATCTATTGGAAAGGCTGTATTATAAAAAAATGAAGAATGTGAAATATGCAACGCAAAATGAAGCTAAATTCTTTCTCATTTATTTTATCCAAATATGACACAGAGATGTTTTAAATCGAATCCTAAATGAGTTTAATATTTCAAACCAAACGACCTCTTAGGATCAGATTGTATCACGGTCATGTTGACATGTACAGTCTGAAATTTAATTCTAGAATTTAAATTGGAAAAATGACGTCAAATTGCTATGTACATTTAAGTTTGTATACATTTATGTGGTGTACTTTTTTATGCACATTTGGTAGTCAAAACTTTTGAAAATGTTTCAATTAGGTAGTTGGGTGACTCGGAAACCGGCATCAACCGGTCACCATGCTAACGTGGACCGTTTTTTCAAGGAAAATGATATCACATAGCTATGTACTTTTAAGTTTGTAGTTTTGTACACATTTATGTTGTGTATTTTTATTTTATGCACATTTAGTAGTCAAACTTTTAAAAATATTTCAATTAGGTAGTTGTGTTACCTGAAAATCGATAGCAACAGTTACCGCACTTATGTGGACATGTTTTATGACATAGAAAAAAAAATGATGATACTTATTATTATTATTATTATTATTATTATTATTATTATTATTATTATTATTATTATTTAAATGAAACCTACACATGGTAGGTATCAAATTCAAAACATATCATTTCCACTTGATGCATATCACGTTTAGAATATGAAAATTAATGCTCTAATATATTGTAATAAAATGAAAGCATATCTTATCAATTTGATACATATTTTGTTTATGAATCTTTTTATAATTCTATAGAAAAAAAACCTTAGGTTATTTTAATTCCAAATTATAAAAATATGTCCACATAGGCATGGTAACCGGTTGATATCAATTTTTTCGATAACCCAACTACTTAACTGAAACACTTTTAAAAAGTTTGACTACTAAATGTGCACAAAGAAAACTACACAACATAAATGTGTACAAATTTAAAAGTTTATAGCTATTTGATGTCATTTTTTTTAAAAAAACCGTCCACGTAAGCACGGTGACCAGTTCGTGCCGGTTTCCAGATCACCAAACTACCTAATTGAAACATTTTTAAAAGTTTGACTACCAAATGTGTAAAAAAAGTACACTACATAAATGTGTACAAACTCAAAAATACATAATTATTTGACGTTATTTTTCTTTTTGTTTATTCAAGATTTTTAAAGTTGGGTCTCGCATATGTTCTATTCTAGTTTTGAACTAATACACACCTCTTGTTTGCATTCTGGGATAAATTGAACTATCTAACCTTCGGTTTCTTCGATTGAAAGCTTTGTTACTTGTTAATAGATCTGAAAGTTTCGATAACTATGAAATACTTTCATTAAAATTATCAAAAAAAATAAAATAATATAACGAGATTTTAATTTAATTAATATTACTTGCATTGTGTCTTAAATAAATTAGGTAAAAAATTTAATATATTTTTTTAACTAACTATAAAGTGAAAAAATTTGTTTAAATCTTACATACTTTTTTAATTGAAAATTTTTACAATCAATTGCAGTGGCGGACTCAGCCACCGAAGGGACTTGTTGCACAAATTTTCGTCATGTTCACGATTTAAAAATTAAAATGATTATTTAGTCGGGTCGGGTCAACACACAGATATTTTAGTTGGATTGTTTCTACTAACTTACGAAGATGGATCATCGCTACTATCACTTTCCGTTAACTTTCTTTTGCAAATTTTATCTATTAATCCTACAATTAACAAATTAACAATTAAGAAACTAAATAAAAATGACAAATCACAATTAAACTTTAAACCCAACCCTAGATTACATATTAACAATTAAAGAAACTGAAAACACAAAACAAATCACACATCAATTTCAAATTTCAATTAGACATTACAAAATTGATTGATTACACACACTTTAAACTTTCAATCAAAGAATTTAAAACTAAAATATATAAGCTTTGTTCAACACAATTCACAAACTCACAATTTAACCCTAATTTCAAGCAATGAGAACCAAAGTATCAAAGAATAGTAGAATACTAGAATGCATAAAGATAAAAGATTAGGAAAATGAATTAGGCTTTTAAAGTAATTTTATTAGTGGATTTGAAATTGGATATAAAAATTATCTTTGGGTCAATGGGTATAAAAATTAGTATCGGATTTATTGGGTTTCAAAATTTTTAAATATGATTGGATGTTGTTGATTTATTGTACTTAATTATTTATTTAGTTATTTAGACAATCAATTTTTTTGAGGCATTAAAATTCTATTAATAAAGTTGCACACATAATTTTTTTAACACTAGAAGTTTCAAACATAAAAATTCACCGGTTGCACATATAAAATTTTTAAAAATTTCCACTACAAAATGAGGTTATTTGGGAGGGGACCCGTTGCACGTGCTACCCTCAATCGTCACCTAGGTCCGCCTGTGATCAGTTGAATAAAACGAATTCAACTTTGAAATTTTTATTAAAAATAAGGGTTTATTACGTTAAAAAATAATCTATTGTCACCGTTTTTTCAATTTGGGTAACATACTTTCTATTTGAGGTAACATACTTTCCAAATCAAGCCAATCAAAGTAACCGTATATGATTGAAAGATAAATATTTTAAGATGTTTTATTTATCATAATGAAATATTAAATATTACATTATACATAAATTTGTGCTATGAATTGAAATATATAAATTTATAAATGAAAAATATAGAAAAACCATAAAAAGTAGTTATTCTTCGTATCTATTTTTAAAATAAAAATATAATTAATATCAAAAATTAATATTTATATGCTTTAATTTTACTATTTATTTATTAAATATATTCAAATAACACGTGGAATAATAAACTAGTAATTAATAATATAACTAGTTTATAACCCACGTATTACGTGGGTATTTTTTATTAAATTTAATTATATAAAATGTATATGAGTAAAAATAAAAACATACAAAAATAATAATTGTGTTTATTTTTTATTATTTACAGATTAAAAAATAGAGTATATTTATCTTTTTTAAAAATATTAAATTATATTTATCTTTTATTTTTATAAGTTGTAATTATCTTTTGGTGAACGTAGATGTGACACGTGACATTTGATGTTTTCCTTTATTATACATAATAATAATAATTTCCACAACTAATTCAAAGTATTACATTTGGATCTAATTATGATTATTATGGATAATAATGATAGATATTTATTTTAGGTAAACATTACTTTTAAATGTTAGTGGATTTGAAATTGGATATAAAAATTATCTTTGGGTCAATGGGTATAAAAATTAGTATCGGATTTATTGGGTTTCAAAATTTTAAATATGATTGGATGTTGTTGATTTATTGTACTTAATTATTTATTTAGTTATTTAGACAATCAATTTTTTTGAGGCATTAAAATTCTATTAATAAAGTTGCACACATAATTTTTTTAACACTAGAAGTTTCAAACATAAAAATTCACCGGTTGCACATATAAAATTTTTAAAAATTTCCACTACAAAATGAGGTTATTTGGGAGGGGACCCGTTGCACGTGCTACCCTCAATCGTCACCTAGGTCCGCCTGTGATCAGTTGAATAAAACGAATTCAACTTTGAAATTTTTATTAAAAATAAGGGTTTATTACGTTAAAAAATAATCTATTGTCACCGTTTTTTCAATTTGGGTAACATACTTTCTATTTGAGGTAACATACTTTCCAAATCAAGCCAATCAAAGTAACCGTATATGATTGAAAGATAAATATTTTAAGATGTTTTATTTATCATAATGAAATATTAAATATTACATTATACATAAATTTGTGCTATGAATTGAAATATATAAATTTATAAATGAAAAATATAGAAAAACCATAAAAAGTAGTTATTCTTCGTATCTATTTTTAAAATAAAAATATAATTAATATCAAAAATTAATATTTATATGCTTTAATTTTACTATTTATTTATTAAATATATTCAAATAACACGTGGAATAATAAACTAGTAATTAATAATATAACTAGTTTATAACCCACGTATTACGTGGGTATTTTTTATTAAATTTAATTATATAAAATGTATATGAGTAAAAATAAAAACATACAAAAATAATAATTGTGTTTATTTTTTATTATTTACAGATTAAAAAATAGAGTATATTTATCTTTTTTAAAAATATTAAATTATATTTATCTTTTATTTTTATAAGTTGTAATTATCTTTTGGTGAACGTAGATGTGACACGTGACATTTGATGTTTTCCTTTATTATACATAATAATAATAATTTCCACAACTAATTCAAAGTATTACATTTGGATCTAATTATGATTATTATGGATAATAATGATAGATATTTATTTTAGGTAAACATTACTTTTAAATGTTACAAAATCTAATTTATTACTAATTAATTAATGAAAAAAATAACGTCAAAATTTAATGCAATTAAGTTAATGTGTTAAATTTGAAAAAAGAAGTGGAAAAATAAAATTTTCTTGTATTGTAGAAGTGACATGTGACATGAATTGTTTTGTTTTATTATAATATATAGGCTAATCAACCCATGTATTACATCGGTTGATTTAGAAAATACATATTTTTTTATATTAAATAAATTATTATAAAATTTATATATAATTAAAATAAAAAAATTGAAAGCTGGTTAAATTAAAGATAAAAAATACTTAGTTGTTTGATATTAATCAAAAAACTATTATTATATTGTATTATTAAAAACAGATAATATGTGTTTGCAAAAAAATGTTTCTTTTATTTTTATTAACTTCAAATATGAAATATCATTGTAAGAAACAAAAAACTTTAATTATGTGAATGTGTATATATTTTGAAAATGATAAAATATAAAAATGGAATATTTGAAAATCAACAATCAAAATTTATAATATTCACAATTGAAGTTTTATCAATTAAATTTTAAATCTTGTCAACAAAATATTTAACAATAATTTTTAACTTTATTTACTACACTTGTACATTTAAATTCAAGTTTTTCCATTTGAATTTAACTATGATCATTAAGGATAATAATGACATATATTTATTTTAGGTAAATATTAATTCATTAATGAAAAAATTAAAACCAAAATTTAATGTAATTAAGGTAATGTAGTAAATTTGGAAAATGAATTAGAAAAATGGCATATATATAATTATTTATTTTAATTAAGGGTATAAGAGACATTTCATAAATAATTATGAGTTGTCATTAATCTGGACCATTGATTTCTTTCCATCCAATGGTCCAGAAACTTCAGGTGGTTTTCTATTATATATAGTATAGATACGATAATTATTTACTATATATGTATTATGAGGATTAAATTTATCAGTGAAAATGCATGCCCAAACTTATCAAACATAACCACCATTGACACGAACAATCTGGCCATTAATCCACTCGCCGGAGTCACCAGCTAAGAACCCCACCACCGGAGCTATATCAACCGGCTGCCCAAGCCTATTCAACGGATTTATATTTATAACCTCATTCACCATCTCTTCGGTTTTCCCTGCGAAAAACATCTCCGATGCAATCGGCCCAGGAGCCACACAGTTCGCCGTGATCCGCGTCCCTTTCAGCTCCTTCGCCAGTATCTTCACCATCACC
Organism: Centrapalus pauciflorus; assembly: GCA_020465985.1. Lineage (NCBI taxonomy): Eukaryota > Viridiplantae > Streptophyta > Magnoliopsida > Asterales > Asteraceae > Centrapalus > Centrapalus pauciflorus. Next base: position 454,132 of record JAANYP010008471.1, read on the forward strand.
TCCACCGCCGCTTTAGACGCCGTGTATGTACCGTATCCCGGCCTAGGTAACGCCACTTGTGACGACGTCACACAAATAATCCTCCCGCCGCCGCCGCGTTTCAACCGGTTCGCAGCCTCCCGGCAGCACAGAAACGACCCTCGAGTGTTTACCGAAATAATCCGATCGAAAATTTCTAAGGGAGTGGTGGCAATCGAGGCAAAAGTGGGATCAGCAACACCGGCGCAATGGACTAGGATGTGGGGTGGTGCGTTGAAGGTGGATTCGGCGAAGTCAAAGAGTGCTTTGACTTGGGTCGGATCGGACACGTCGGCTTTGAAGGCGACGGCACCGGTGGCGGAGAGAATGGGGTTGAGTTCGGAGGTAACAAGGTCAGATATGATGAGCTTTGCTCCAAGGGAAGCGAGGTGGACGGCGACTGCATGGCCAATGCCACCGAAGCCACCGGTGATAATTGCTACCCGGTCGTGGAGTTGGAGGGGCGGCAGTTGGGCGGCGAGTGGTGGTGAGGTGGTTGTGGTGGTTTCTTCAGCCATGAGGAATATGGGTAATGCAGCTTATGTGGGTAGTGAGTGATTAGTGTATAATTACTGCCTTTTTAAAGGAGAAAAGAGGATTATGGGCTCGTTTGTTTTTTAAGTGATTAGACGTCTAATGTCTTATTATATCTGTTTAATAAAGAATTGATGTTAAAGTTTTATTGACCAACTTAGATATCAGAGACAACTAAGATATTAGACATTAAATCAAACAAGGCATAAGACTTTGTTTGAATTAAAATTCACTTAAATAGGTAAAAAAATCTAAATGTTAGATTAATTTAAACTAACTTTAAATGGTTTGCTTGGAGAGTAAAAAGACTAGTATATTTAAAAAAGAAAATTATATAAAAAAATACTTTTTAAATAAGTCATTTCATGAAAAACATTTTCATAAAAGTCTCAACTTAAAGATGTTTTTTGTAACAATCCTTAGCTTGCACAGAAAATTTTTCCATAAAAGTCTCTTAACATAACGTAATCTTATCAAAAAAATTTTAGAAAACCTTATAATAAAACACAAGTCATACAAAATTTCGATAGCCTTTTATGAAAATGTTTTTTGATATAGGAATCGAAAACTAATCAAAAAATATCAAAAGTATGTTAATTTTTTATGTAATTTTTACTTGTCTGTCTATAAAGGATAAAAGGACAACAACAAAAAAAAAATTAAAAAAATCTTTTTTATTTTATGATGAATTAATTATATGTGGATGATTTATAAGATTAATTAGGCATTTGAAAGCTCCAACTTATTTAGATTTGTTATATATAACGAAACTATATATATGGCGTGTTTTGTAGTGGTGAATATGGTTTCGTTGAAACCGGCAAACTTTAAATAATATATGACTCTTTTATCTTTTAAAATTAATTAAATAATAATTTAAGAAACTACATCAACATTTATTTGTACAAAAAATATAGGGTAAATTACAAATTTCGTCCCTGTGGTTATATGGAAATTATGGATCCAGTCCTTCTATAGAAGAAATTACGAATATAGTATTCATGGTTAACTTTTTGTTACGGTTATAGTCCTTTGACCGGTTATTTTTTTTAAAATGACCATTTTGCCCTTTAAGAAATAATAATAAAAGACAATATACTTTACTTTTTCAATAAAATAAAATTAAAAAATATATATTTAATGACTTTTAATTTTAATATTTAATATTTAAAGAAATAAATCAAAAGCAGGTCCCTCGTTTCCTTCTGCATATAGCTTTTGCAGCTTTTTTCTTAGCCACAACAAAAACCACATGATCTTCATTCATATGATGTCTTCGCCAACACCTGCCCAAGATCACAATAACTCTTTCAACAACAATGACAAATCATCACATTCTCCAACACCTAAAAAACTAAAATTCTACTCAAAAATGGTGTATCGAGATCTAATTCTCTTTGTTACCGAAATCGTAAACATAATCAAGAATGATACGCAAGTAATCTCAATCGTATAAGATCTAATTCTCTTCGTTACCGAAATCAGTTCCTGCACCTTCGCTGTCTCTTGCGTTTTGAGCTCCAAAAACCCAATTTTTACGGCTCTTCGGCGCATCATCTCAGACACTTTCTTCATTACAATGTTAACCTTACAAGCGAGCAACAATGGTGAGTGATGCAAATATGAGTAGTTGGACTGATCTTCTACAGTCATCCTCGAAGCTCGTCGAGAATCACTTTAGAATGGCGCATGCCATTAGGATGGCTTCGGCGCATGCAAAGAGATTGTGAACGAGGCAGATACCGTTTTCCTGTGAATCGATCAGAACAATCGGGTTTAGATCGTATGAGGAGGATGCACCAGTCGATGGGCCGAGGGTATATTTTTCTTTGTCGGAGGATGCACCCGTTTTCCACAGAGGACGTCCTTCCAAGTTCCAGCACAACCTTTGTGCAAATATTAAAATTAAAAGTCATTAAATATTTATTTTTTAAATTTATTTTATTGAAAAAGTAAAGTATATTGTCTTTTATTATTATTTCTTAAAGGGCAAAATAGTCATTTTAAAAAAAATAACCGGTCAAAGGACTATAACCGTAACAAAAAGTTAACCATGAATACTATATTCGTAATTTCTTCTATAGAAGGACTGGATCCATAATTTCCATATAACCACAGGGACGAAATTTGTAATTTACCCAAAAATATATATATTTTTGTAAAAATATATTAATCTATCATTAATTTCTTGGAATCATAACGTTTGGAAAAAACTAAAAATGTTAAATATATAATTGATAACATTCAATTCAACTAAAAAAAATTTTAAACCAATAATTTAAGAAAAACAATAATAAGACTATATAATCAAATTATAATATAAAAATAATTTTTTTAAAGACTACATATATTATCTTCTAAACATTTTTCATTACCATAATTGTCTTAAATAAGACTTCTCTCTCGATAGCTTCAATAGTGATTCCAGGGGCGGCGGCGTTCTTGAATGAAAGCTACAATCTTTTGGTTCGACAACACATTAATACCATCACACACACTTTTGGTTATAACATAAATATAATAAAACTATGATTCAATTGGAATGGAGTGATTCGTTTAAAAATTAGATGGTTATTCGTAAAAATCAAAAGCAGATAATCGGTTAACCAAAATTTAAAAAAGTGAACCATCAATTATAGGCTTATAGCAATGGTTAGGTCACTATGGGTAGATTTTGTCGATTAATTTGGTTTTGGTTTGCTTTTTCGGTTATTATATTCTTCCCTAACCTTATAATTATGCAACCGAACATATGGTTTTTTTAGCAAAAGGATGAATTTTATCAATCAACACCACTCCTTGCAATTTAGGTAATTTCAATAGGAAAGTTTGACTCCTATAGGTGGTGTTTGGTTCACGGAATCTGATAAAATTTGGTGGAATTGGAATGAAAATTTCATTCCAATGTGCTGTTTGGCAGTAAAAAGGAATGGAATGAAGATTCTTTTTTCTTAAAAAAACACCACTTTGAAGGAATCTATTTTCCTTGGGTTAGTGCCATGGAATCTAAATTCCATTCCGAAGATTTTAATAGCTTTAAAACCAAACCCTAGACTTCATCTTCATCGGCCTCCATTTCTATTCCGACAGATTTCATTACTTTCAGAATTTCATTCATTGACAGATTCCATTCAAGGAATAAACATTCTGCGAACCAAACGCCGCCTAAATAAAACTTAGATGAATTATAAGCAACTTTCGCAACATGATGTGCTGCAAGGTTACTCACGTGTGGCGTCCATACGAGCTGCAAGTTCATTTCTGAGGTCCAATATCGGATGTCTAAATTCAACGCTCCCAACAACCAGGGTGGTACATATTCTGTGGAAGCAACCGAAATCACAAATTGTGAACCAGATTCGATGATTTCATGAACCCATCCTTTCTTATCTGCGGCTAAAACTGATTCCCATTGGCATTTCTCACCAAAGCAGACAAGTAGAGTTCTGGGCAAAGACTCGGGCAACAACCCCGATAGCAGCATTCAACTTTTTCAAAGAGGCATTGCAGTTAATCTTCACAAATTTGAAGTGGGGGATCCACTTTGGCGAACCATTGTGCGAAACATCATTGGTAGCAGATGTTGCAGCTTGTGAATCAGGAGTCATAAGAGATCTAAAACCATTCTCTATAGCTTAGGATTCCAAATTAAAATTAATTTGGCAGAGTGAAAACTCGTCAAAAATAAAACGATTGCGTTCCTTCCAAATGAGCCATGCTATTGAAGCAAGGGAGGAAAAAAAAGGTAATCTGAGCCGCATTCGATTTGATAGGGAGCAACAAAGATTTGATGATAAAAAAATATATCACCTATGACGTCGTCGAATTGATCCCCAACCCAAACCAGATTTGTTTGGTCCAGTTGCATTCGAATAACAGAAGCTCTAGAGTCTCTGGTGCAATCTGACGTGTTGGACAGAGCGAGGAGGGTGAACAATTTTGTCGAAACAAAGCATCGTACGTGGCAAGAGCGTTAGAACAAACCCTCAACCAAAAATGCTTACTTTTTGGAACAACGTTTAAACTCCAAACCAAGGACCATAACATACCATTTGGGCTATCAGATGAAGAAGCATGACCTGCATCATTATCTCAAAAAAATAGCGCAAGATGATATCCAGAGCGAACTGTGTAATTGCCTTTGTTGTCATTTGTCAAAGTGCCAAATAAGCCCGTCTTCAATTCCAGTGTTAGAAATAGGGATTCGTGAGATAAAATTTGGCTCTTTGGCGTCGACATGAGCTCACAGCTTTGGTTCATCCCATTGTCCATTTGTAACGAAATCTGAAACCCGAGAAGTAGTAATAAATGGACCACGCGGCTCACGAACGTAGAAATGAGAGTCATACGGCACCCATTTTTGTGTCCAAAATAAAATATTTTCGTCATTTCCAACCTGCCATCATATATTCGTATCCCTTGAAGAAGAAGCTCATGGCCTCTAAGCAAGTTTTGCTACAACCATGAAGGGCGAGGGCCTTTTTGTGGAAGTTTTCTATAGGAAAGTATAAACCTCTAAGAATAGAAACGAGTCTACGACTAAAAAACGCAGTCATGGGCGGAGCCACATGGAGAGAAGCTGGGGGAAAGTTCCCCACGATTTGCGTAAATTTGACGAAAATTAGTCTATGTGTTCCGGAAAATTAACACAACGAATACATTATACCCCCAACGAAAAAATTTTCTGGATTTGCCACTGCACAGTTGTCGATAAAGATTTTTCCCACAATACACAAGTGAGCCCATGGGGCCATTACTACGGATGAAACAAAAATACAAAAATATGTTAGTTTGAGGACTCAAAGATATGAAGACTCAAAGATTTGTGATGGATGATGGCATAACAACAATTGCTGCACACAAACTCATGAATAGACAAAACCCACTTACATTCATTCATTAATGGAATTATATGGGTTGATTATACGATCACAACTGCTACACACAAACTCATCATGAAGGAACTAAACCACAAAAACATAAAAAAGACATGTTAGTTTTTTTTTTTTCATATTAAACCTTTTCTCAGGGGTGGACCCATGTTCATAGCACGGGTGTCACGCCCCACCGGTCCCCTCCCTAATAACATCGTTTTGTAAGTTAAAATTCTTTAAATTTTAATTGTGCAACTGATGATTGTTTAAGCGTGTCATCGATACTATTCAATTATTAAATTTAAGTGTACAACTTGATTATAAAATGTTATAATCTCAAATAAAAACAAATAAATTAAAAGTATTAAAATAATTAGTCTAAATAAGTAGAAACATAAAAGTAAACGCACTTCTAAAAGTTAAAACCCAATAATATAACAAAATCCAAAATCAATCTTTCAACGCAAACCACATTTTTAAAACCCAACCTTAATTCTTAGACCCCAACAACCCGTGTTATATGGTATGCCATTTGAAGATTTGTTTTGTATTCAATGGTATAAGGTGCATGTTGATGTCGTCAAGGGTTTCACACTAACAAAGATTATTGTAATCAACAACGACCAACAAACAGATATATTACACTTGATAAAGGCTTCAAGGTAACCCCATGAATGTTGATGCAACAATTAGATATAGTGTATAAAGTAGTCAATTATATGCAAAGTGTGGAATTAGTTAGATACAGAGTACGAAGGAGTCGAGCAAACTTGAATTACAAATGCGGAAAGAATCAATTGCAAATTATAAGGAGAATGTAGGGATATCGATCTAATTAGGGTTCGAGGAACTGAAGGATACAGAGAGATGCATGTTATTTTAATAAAAATAAAAAGGAAAATGAGAATATAATGTGTATAAATTGTGACATAATGACTAAAACAATATCTTACTTAAAATGATATGATTATAATATCAAACAATCCTACCAACAATATCCAAATTGTAGATATTATTGTTGTTTCAAGATATAAACATATAACTACTTAAGTATGTTACAAAAATGGTTCATGTGGTATAGATTAATATACGAGTTTGGTTTTGCAAACTTTTAAATTATATAGAAGATCGTTGTAACGTTTTGGTTCTAATTACTAATCGTCGTTAAACATGCCATACGGAGTTACACACTATGAAATTTTATCATAAACTTAGGTTGCGTTTAGTTAACGAAAACTAGTCATTTTTCAATTTCAGTTTTCAAGTTATAGTTTTTAGAAAAAAAACAAGGGATTCTATGAAAAGTGAAAACTTGTTTAGATGATAAAGTTTTAGTTTTTAAAAAAATAAGATGGATGATTATAAAATAAAAAAAAGGATAGGTGATGAAAAAGTAAGAGAGAGAAAGAGAGTATTATAAAGAAATAGGGTAGGTAGTAGAAAAGTAAGAGAAAGAATATGAAAAGTGGTATTTTAAAAAGTGAAATGAAATTTTATGAAATTGTTGTTAAGTAAACAAGTTTTCATTTTTGTTGAAAAGTGAGATGAAAATTTTGAAAAATTTCGGAAACTAAACGCACAATTTTTAATTTTCTACAATTTATTTATTTATTTAAAGTTTATTTAATTATTTATTTTTATTTTTGTTAGGGACTATTTTTAATTTTATTATAAAATTTATTTAGGATATTTAATTTTTAATTTTATATTTTATTTAGATTATTTAATTACGTTATATTCTAACACTGTTATATTTTATGTTTATATATTATGCGAATGAAAAAGACTATTATCCGTTTCAATTTTTAATTTTTTTAAACGAAAAAACTACAATCAGTGTCGTTTTTTATTTTTTCAATGAAAAAAAACTACAATATGTTTCGTTAGAAATAAGAATCATAAGGTTACAACCTCTTATTTATTTTGGAGACATTTGTGACTTTGTGTAACTTAAAAGTATAAAATCTACAAATTGATATATACACCATTAGGGTTGAGGAAAAAAACCGAAAAACCTAAATAAATCGTAAAGAACTGAAAATGCAAACATAAAAAAAACCGACCAAGAAGAAACCATCGGTTTGGTTTATGTGTTTTCCAAAAATCACAATTTACGATTCAGTGTAGTTTTCGTGTAAAAAACAAACGGATATTCACTGAATCACACTCATACCTTTATATAATTGTATATAAATATATTAGTATATATGATTACGTATTTATGGTTTTTATGGTTTTTGTCAATCGTATGTATGTGTGTTTATATATAACCCAAGAAGTCATGAAAAGCATGAAATATTAAAAGATAGATTTTTTTAACATCATAAATGGTGGTAAAACATTAATAAAATAGTTATTGATTGTCATCATTACGAGTACTCACCTTAATTTTACAAAAAACAAAAAATCTAAAAACCACAAAAGAAAACTGAAAATCAAAACCACAAAAAACTGAACAAATAAATTTTTTTTACTTTTATATAGCACATTTTCGGTTTTCAATTTTTGTTTTATATAAAAACCGCCAATGCAGAGTGTTACACACCATAGTAGTTCACAGGGCGGATCCACGGTGAAGGAAGCGAAGAAAAAGCCTCAACGATGTGCGTAAATTTGACAAATTTTAGCCTATGTGTTCCAGAAAATTAACACCACAAATACCTTATAAACCCTAATGCCCCTGGCCACTGGTGGTTGATACTTCATAGAAAGTAGAAACCATTTACGTAATTTACTCAAAAACTTTTGAAATCACACCGATGATTCTTGTATTAATGTATTTAATGATTACACCATTGAGTTGCTACTTCTTGCATTAATTTATAAAAATAATATAAAATTCGTCACACATATCCCCCGTTAACACGAATTATCTGGCCGTTAATCCACTCTCCGGCATCGCCGGCCAAAAACCCAACCAACGGAGCAACATCTTCCGGTTGACCGAGTCTACTCAGCGGACTCTCCTCCACCGCCCTATTCACCATCGCCTCACTTTTTCCTTCAAAAAACATATCTGTCGCTATAGGCCCCGGAGCCACACAGTTCGCCGTGATCCTCGTCCCCTTCAGCTCCTTCGCCAGAATCTTCACCATAGCTTCAACCGCCGCTTTAGACGCTGCATACGCTCCGTATCCCGGTTTCAAAGCCACCGCCATTGATGACGTCACACAAATAATCCTTCCTCCGCCGCCTTGTTTCAGCCGGTTAGCCGCCTCCTTACAGCATAAATAAGAGCCTCTCGTGTTCACCGCGAAAGTCCTGTCAAATTGTTCGAGAGAGGAGTTAGGGATGGAAGAGTAGGAGGCGTCAAGGATACCGGCGGCGTTCACGAATATATATAGAGGGGAATCGAAGGCGGATTCAGCTGCATCAAAAAGGGATTTCACTTGAATCGGATCAGATACGTCGGCTTTGACGGAAATAGCTCGTGGAGATTGTGATTTGGAATTGATTTCGGCGACGACTGTATCGGCTTGAACGGAATTGGAATTGTAATTGATGATAAGCTTTGCACCAAGGGATGCAAGGTGGAGGGCAATGGCTTTGCCGATGCCACGAGAGCCGCCGGTGACGATTGCGACCCGGTTGTGGAGTGGAAGGGTCTGAGATTGGGTGGTTTCCGATGGTGAGATGTCGGCCATAGGTATGCTTAATACTTTCCAGTCACTGATTTGGGGATATATAAACACTCCATCGTGAACCGTCATGACCAAAATAAAGTTGAATTAAATAAATATTAAATGTTAATTGTTTATTATTTTACATAGGGTTTATTACGAAAAAAAAATATTTTTATGTTTTTTACGTTTTCAATCATCCATGTTATTTTTTTTATAAAAGTCCTCAAGTTAATTTTTATTTTTGGTTTAGTAACATTTAGACATTGAAATCAGATTTTTCAGTTGTTAAAAATCCGGTTCACAAATTATAACAGTGGTCTAATGTCCAAATTTTACTAAACAAAAATAATAATAATAATAGTAATAATAATAACATGGAGGGACGAAAACGTAAAAACATGTTTTTTTCATAATAAACACTTATACACACAAACCTCTTAATTTCGTGAAAAAATAAAAATCACTCTAAAATTTATGTATTTAATGTATAAAATTATACATATACTTCTAGAATTTATAAATTTAATAAATTTAATAATAAATTTGCCCACATAACACTTTATATACAAATTTATGCATTTAGTGTATAATTTAATGAATTTAAGTTTTTAATGATAATTTATTGTTAGATTATGATATTTATTAATATTAAACCAATGATTTTAAGTTATAAATTTAATTTTTAAAATTGTGAATTTGATGTAAAAATCTGTGCATTATGTAGTGATTCTCACGTTCTTACGAAAATGAGAAGTTTTTACTAGAACTTAAAAACTCTTTGATACAACGACTAGAACATAAAATACAACGTCTGTAATATAAAATTTAAAACAAAAACCAAGAAATTCATATGAATAAACAACAAAAACTCTTGGATACAACGTTTGGAACGTAAATTACGTCCGAAACATAAATTTAGAAAAAAAAAAGCAATTAATCTATATGATTCAACACTTAAACAAAAAGTCAAACGAAAAATCATGGATCTAAACAAAAAATCCAACAAAATATAAAATAAAACATTTATGAAAATCCTAAAATTAAAAACCCACATGATAAAATATCCTTCAAACGTACTTTAAAATCAAACATCGTCACCACCATTATTATCACATGTAGATCTTTTTCTATTTTTTTAGATCTGATTATTGTGAAAGAGAGAGTGCAATACTCATTTTTAGAAAGAAAGAGTACGGATGAGGAAACATAAGATGGGGAAATATGAGATGAGAAGAGACGTATCTACAAAAGGTTTTATCGAGTTGTGTCATGTGTAATGTTAGGCAGGGCCGGTCCTATCATTTTTTAGGCCCGAGACATATGCTTAAAAAGGGGCCCTCTATATATATAAGCAATATTCGTATAAAAAATAGAATTAAATAATACTGATTTTGTTGCACTATTGTCAATGTCATGTCTTTAAAAACTTTGCAATCTGTCATCGTGTAATGGTTTCATGATGCTTCTCTGAATTTTTCCTCAATCCAAAAACCGCAAAAAAAAATTTAATATTAACATCGTATGATTATAAATTGGGTAAAAATTGCATACAATATTAAATGATATATTTATTAGTAAATTGAAAAAAAGAAATTTAAATTTTAAATGATTCATAATATACATAGTAACATATGTGTCAAAAATATAACATCTATCTCGTTAGTATTTTTAATAATCGTATAATAAATAACATAAATCACGTGATAAACAAAAATAAAAAAAAATCAAACTCAATGGAAAACAAAAGTATGAATTTTGATTTTGATGGATTGTATATTGATATAAAGCAAATAGACGATATCTATACATGAAAATCTAAGTGATAGTGATTAGATATTAAAAAAAAAAATGCACACAATGGGAATCGAACCCATGACATTAAAATTCCAAGGTAAGATGATTACCAGCTGAACCAACACATTGTTTGTGATTTTTTTCGCGCAAAACACATATAACCTAATACTGAACTACTGGACTATATTAACATATTATATTTTTTTGGGCCCCTTAGATTGATTGGGCCCTGGGCCACCAGGCCCAGGGTCGGCCCTGATGTTAGGAGAGAGAAAAAGAATGGGTGCTACTATTCTCACTAGGGATGAGGATGGGGCGGTTCGGTTCGGTTTCAACCTCAAACCGAACCCAAACCAAAAGTTTCGGTTTCTAGATTTAAGAAACCGTTCGGTTTTTCGGGTTTTCGGATTTGGATACCGGATTTTCAGTTTGCACCCATGGGTTTTTGGGTTTAAAACCGAAAAGTTTTGGCCCTTTTTTTTTGTTAAAGTCACAACTACATTCATAATATTAAATCAACTAATCAAGTAACAAGACCAAATCTGAATAACATTTATAATTTCACAACTACAAACCTAAATCGTAAAACTTAGGTCTATTAATCTATACACAAACCTAAATCTGAAATTAATCTGTACCCAAACCTAAATCATCATAAATGACAAACCTAAATCTGAAATTAATCTCAAAAAACATGTAAATCACAAAACCCTATTACCTGGTTCGAACAGAGAAGGAGTCGAGAAGCAGCAGTCACGGTAGTGGAGTTACCGGAGTCGAGAAACAGGTCACGGCTGTGAAGATCGTCCATGGTGGTGGAGTTACCGGTGACTGGAGCAGTGGAGGAGACGGTGGCAGGGTTGAAGGTGACGGTGATGGCTGGGGGTGGGGGCGGCTGTGAAGTTTAAAAGGGCAGAAGGCTTCTAGCATAGCGTAGGTAGTATGGAACATTGTAGGAAGGGGGCTTCTAGAATAGATGTGAAGATTGGATTGTACCTAGAAATATAAGTCTTTAAGTGGCGTCAAGCAGATAGAGGCGTGGCAGGTGGCCGGTGCCAGGCTGTGGAGACAAGAATCGCAGAAGCTGGAGGCGACGAGGCGTGGCGTCAAGCACATAGAGGCGTGAGCAGAAAGCCAAAAGCAAGAAGGTAGAAACTAGGGGTGCTGCTGGAGGCGTGGCAGGTGGTCGATGCCGCCGTGGAGTCAAGAATCGTCAATCGCACAAGCAAGAAGGAGGGTGAGCCGATGAGCAGGAATATGAAACCTAAAAGCAGAAATAGGAAGTCAGGAAGAAGATAGAGGCATGAGTTTAAAAGTGTTAAACCTAAATGTATAATAATATAATAAAAATATAAAAAATTTAAATTATATAGTAACCCGTTCGGTTCCGGGTTTTTCGGTTCGGTTTTGAGTTTCGTTTTTTCGGGTTTTTTTGGTTTGGGTTTTCCGGGTTTTTCGGTTTTCCGGCTTGGTTTCTGCTCACCCCTAATTCTCACCTCATAAATGTCTAATTCTGCATCATCATTTTTACTATATTATTAGAAATCAGTTTTATAATTAATTAGCGAGGAAATTACAGAAATGGTCCCTTTGGTTTGCTCAAAATTATGGAAATGGTCCCTGGTTTTTAAAAATTGCATAAATGGTCCCTTAAAACACTATTTACTTGCAGAAATGGTCCCTCAATCTCTTGACTTTTTCTAAATGACGATTTTGCTCTTATTCTCAATTTCAATTTTGGTCCCTAAGTATCCAATTATTTTAGGTTTTAGTCATTTTTTTAATTTTTTTAATTTTTGTTTTTAAATTTTAAATGTTAATTTAATAAAATGTGATTTAATTATTTTTTTTAATTAATTTATTAGAATTCTATTTTATATATTCAATTTATTTATTTACATTTATTTTGTTAAAATATTTATACGTTTTTGTATATTTATAGGTTACCAACTAACTATTTTATTACGTTAACGTATTTTTATTTAATTTTAACTTTTAGAAAACAATTAATAAATCTAGAGTTTTATTTGTTTTGATTAAAATATTTTTTTACGTTAATACATTTTGAATCAAATTTAGTCTTTTTTCGTTTTGATTTACATATTTTGCTACATTAATCCGTTTAAATTAAACTTAGTATTTTGTTTGTTCTATTCTAATTATTTTGTTGTATTAATACATTTTGATTTAATTATAATTTTTAATAAACTATGTCGACTTGATATTTTATTCATTTTGATTTAAATATACTTTAGTGTTAATACGTTTCAATTAATTATAACTTTTAAAGATAATATAAACTTAGCGTTTTATTTATTTTTGCTTAAATATTTTGTCACGTTAATACCTATAGATTTAATTGTAACTTTTAGCATTTTGGTTTGTATATTTTGTTTATATGTTTTGAAACGCACATATATTTATACGTATATATGTTTTGAATAAAACGTATATATGTTTCATTACATACGTTTCATATCTATATAATAAAATATATAAACCAAAACGTATAGAAAGAAATATACAAACCAAAACGTTAAAAATTATAATTAAATCGATAGGTTACGTGACTATTTACGCAAAAACAAATAAAATGTTATGTTTATATATTTTTTAAAAAATTATAATTAAATTGTAACATATTAAAATAAAAACAATTATTTAAATCAAAACGAATCAAATGTCAAGTTGACATAGTTTTGTTAAAAGATACAATTAACTCGGAACGTATTATGCAACAAAGTATTTACAATATAATAAATAAAATACTAAGTTTAATTGAAACATATTAATGTAACAAAATATGTAAATCAAAACGAAAAAAGACGCATTTTAATTCGAAAGGTATTAATGTTTCATAATATTTTAATCAAAACAAATAAAATCCTAGATTTATATATTTTTGGTAAATTATAATTAAATTAAAATATGTTAACACAATGAAATTGTTAGTTGCTAACGTATAAAAATATAAAAATGTATAAACATGTTCAAAAAGTGAAATGTAAAACAAATAAATTGAATATATACAATAGAATTAAAATAAACTAATTAAATAAAATAATTAAATCATATTTTATTAAGGTAACATTTAAAATTCAAAAATAAAAACAAAAAATAATGAAAATATTAAAACCATAATTAATTAAATACTATAGGGACCAAAATTGAAATTGAGAATAAGAGCAAAATCGTCATTTAGAAAAATTATATAAAAGGAGGGACCAATTCTGTAAGTAAATAGTGTTTTGAGGGACCATTTATGTAATTTTTAAAGATCAGAGACCATTTCTATAATTTTGAGCAAACCACTAGGACCATTTATGTAATTTACTCTTAATTAGTCAATAGAAAAATAACAATTTACCATTTCATTTTCAATGTTAACCTAACCATTTTTCTATCCCGTCATGGGGTGTAAATAAACTATACCAAAAGGATTTGACAAATACTTCTTTTAACTTTTTGTTACCTCACTCTACTTATGAGATGAGTGCACCCACATTTTTCATATCAACCATCATCTCACAAATTAATGGATATGATTTTTATATCTAACATGCATTATTGAATACATGATACATAGTGTTGCTTTGACATTAAATATTCCCGATATAATATATATTAAATGTTTATCTGAGTAACCTTTTTTTAAGTAACACGTAAATTTTTTATGAGAAACAAAATTTTATGACCGGTGTCGTTTTAAAGAGTATTAATTCTCATTTTTATGGCATAATTTTTTTGATTCAAAAGTAACCATATTAATATTATTTTAATTTAAAAAACAATTTATTTATTTTGCTAATGTCAATTTTTTGTTATTGACAATCTTTTTAATTTAACATCGAATTAATTAATAAATTATTAATACCAAATTTTTTTCATTAATTTCAAACTTGATCTATATAATCAAAACTATTAGTTTAATCTAATTTATGAACGAGATTGTTTCTACAGTTTTGTACTAAATTTAGGTTACTCAATAATCTAATACACACACATATACATATACATGATGATATAATAAATGTCATAATAAATTATAGAGAAAATTATGTAAAAAACCATAAAAGTATAATAAAAAAATTTCGATTAAGTCGCCGTTCCATTTTCTTTTTCTGATAAGTCCCCAAACTGCGTAAACCTTTTAAATTCACTCGTCAACCTGCTATAACAGGTCAACATACTTGAACCTATTTTATAAAAACCACCAAAGTGTAAAAAAATTTCGATTAAGTCCCCCACTAATTTTTTTTATTGTTATTATAATTGATAATCTTTTAATTATAATAAAACTATTTATTTACTATGTTATTTTTTTCTTAAGATTTAAAATTACCTTTTTATATTTACTTTGGATATATTTATCTTTATATTACAATTATATAATACATCATTGTTTATTTAATATTATTATATGAAATCTTTTGATTTTGGAATTTTCAATATAATAAGACTATTCATTATTATTATTTTTTTTAACTTCTAAAAACAATGATTCTTTCTGATTTCATCTTCTAATAATAATAAATAGTTGTAACCTTTTTCGTTCGGAAAAACGGAATGGATTACAGATTGTTCCATTTGAAACTAATAATCCATTACGTTTTTAAAACGAAATAACTACACTATTTATTAACGATTATAGCTACACTATTTAGTTAAGGGTTCATCAATTTTTTGGATAATCAATAAATAGTTGTAACGATTTTCGTTTGGAAATATAAAATGCGTTGTAATTTTATACAATCAGAAGTTTAAAAATTGGAATGGAAAATTTTGCAAAAAACCATTAAAGTACAAAAAAGGTTTAAGTAAGTTCCCTTTTTCTTTTTATTTTCTAATAAGTCTCTAAACCAATTAAAACTCATATAACCAGTCCAAAGGTAACCTGCAACCTGATAAGCAGGTTACCGTGCTTAATCTATTTTGTAAAAAACCATTAAACTATAAAACGTTTTCAATTAAGTTCCTCATTCGTTTTATAATTATTATTATTATTATTATTATTGAACATTTTTTAATTACATTAAAATAATTTATTTGTGATTTTAGATTTTTCGTAAGATATATAATTACTTTTCATATTTACTTTGTTTTATTAATTTACTTTAATATTGCAATTATTTATTAATGATTATATATCATATCACTAGGTTAATACACATGTATTACATAGATTGATATAAAATTTTTGTTATAAATTAAATATTTATAAAAAGGCGGAATCCCCTTAAATTTGTTTTAAAAAAATTAAGATACAATAAGAACCAATAAAAAGATGACATACAAACAAAATTTTTGAATCAATGGTAAGAAATGATGACTCTAAGTCATGTTTAAGTCAAAAGAAGATGGTTAAAATATTATTCAAAATATTTAAATTATTGATTTAAATATAGTATTTTATGACTTTTACATATGCGATTCAATCTAATTATTATCTTCTTATTTAATTAAAAAAATGTTGAACCTTCATTCTGTTTTGTTTGTTATTGTGTTATCATCAATAATCCCATAGAAATTAACCAAATAAATTTTAAATGATAATTATATTATATTTCTAATTTTTATGAAGTAAATTAATTTAAATTGTATAAATTTGTTAGCGACCATAAATTAAACCATATACAAGTTTTCTTATTGAAGATGCTTTCATTAATAATAAATATTTATTGCCTAACTGATTAAAACTTGATACAACAATTACAACGTCAACTTACTAAATAATTAACTAATTATGATTATTTGAAATTTGAATGATATATTTTTAATGTGTCAAAATTTCATAATTAACATATAAAGATTTGATAACAAAAAGTTTTTCAATGTTCTTGTATACTTAGGTATTTAATTATTATTTCATAAAATTATTTATTTTTTCGGACATTTAAAATTTGAAGTTAATTATCTTATTGATCTTTTTTTAAAAATTATTTTATAAGTAATTTTTTTATTTAACTGATTTTTTAAATATTATTTATTTTTAGACATTTAAACAAGAATTTTATTATTTTATTGATTTTTTAAAGTTTTTTATTTTAGCTTCTTAAATTTAAAAACTTTTAATGAGTATTAATTGTAGTTTCAATTAGTTTAGAAAACAAAAATGATAAGTTTCAATAGTAAAGTTTAAATTAAATCAATTAAATGATATGCATGTTACTTAATTAATGTTAATTTTTATTTTTGAAAAAGAGCGGAAAAATGACAAAGTAATGTATTAAGAGGATGACATGTGACAAATATCGTTCTCATTTATTATACTATATACTAGTCTAATAATCCATGTATTACATGGACTTATTGAAAAAAAATTGTTTATATAGTAAAAATATATTAATATATATTTTCAATAATTATAATATATGAATTAAACAAAAAAATATGGTAATAGATCATAAATTTAAATATATATTATTGCGTGCATACACATATTGAATATAGATTTTGTAATTATATAATACATGTATAATATTTTTCGTTGAAATTCTTTTAGATTAAATAGTAAATATTTGATAGTTATAACTTATACAAATAAAATTATATGAATAGAAGTATATACTAAAATTTATTTATAAACTATTTTATATCTATTTCAGAATGATATGTTAGTAAATTATAATGATAAAAAATTTGAAATTGTTAATATTTTTTTTAATCTAGAACATAATAACAATTAATGAAAAGTAATACTTGAAAAATGGTTACTTATTTATAGGTTACTAAATTTTAACTTAATAAGTATTAATTAAAAATCTTAATTTAATCTATTAAATAACTTTATGTATTATTTAAATAATAGATGATTTTTACTCTAAGATGATGGAATAAAAAACAAATGATTGATACAGATAATATCATGAAAATAATTATTTTTTTGTTATTTTGTAGATATATAAATTATAGTAATATTTTGAAATTGAATTTATATAGCTTTTAATTCAATAAGAAAATTTGAACTTTAAAAAGCTTCAATTCAAATGAATAAGATCAAAATTTATTGTATGATTATAATATATTAGTTAATAATTAATGCTTCAAGAAGGAAAGTCTTATTTAGCATTAATAATTTGCAAAAATGTAAAGATGAGTTATTTTAGGAAAATTAGGAGAGAAAATGAAAAAGAAAATGTATAAGAGATTGACATGCGACATAAATTGCTCTCTTTTATTAATAAGTACTAGTTTATAACCCACGTATTACGTGGATATTTTTAATTAAATTTATTTATATAAAATATATATGAGTAAAAAGAAAAACATACAAAAATAATAATTGTGTTTATTTTTTATTATTTACAGATTAAAAATAGAGCATATTTATCTTTTTTAAAAATATAAAATTGTATTCATCTTTTATTTTTTATAAGTTGTAATTATCTTTTTGGTGAACGTAGAGGTGACACGTGACATTTGATGTTTCCATTTATTATACATAATAATAATAATTTCCACAAGTAATTCAAATTTTTTACATTTGGATCTAATTATGATTATTATGGATAATAATGATAGATATTTATGTTAGGTAATCATTAATTTTAAATGTTACAAAATCTAATTTATTACTAATTAATTAATGAAAAAAACAAAGTCAAAATTTAATGTAATTAAGTTAAGGTGTTAAATTTGGAAAAATAGGTGAAAAAATAAAATTTTATTGTATTGTAGAACTGACATATGACATGAATTGTTTTGTTTTATTATAACATATAGGTTAATCAACCCATGTATTACATGAGTTGATTTAGAAAATACATATTCTTTTATATTTTAATAAATTATTATAAAGTTTATATATAATTAAAATAAAAAAAAATTGAAAGCTAGTTAAATTAAAGATAAAAAAATACTTAGTTGTTTGATATTAAATAAAAAAATATTATTATATTGTATTATTAAAAACAGATTATGTGTTTGCAAAAAATATTTTTTTTTTAATTTTTATTAACTTCAAATATGAAATATCAATGTAAGAAACAAAAAACTTCAATTATGTGAATGTGTATATATTTTGAAAATGATAAAATATAAAAATAGAATATCTGAAAATCAACAATCAAAATTTATCATATTCACAATAAAAGTTTTATCAATTAAATTTTAAATCCTGTTAGCAAAATAATTAACAAAAATTTTTAACTTTATTTACTACATTTCTACATATAAATCCAAATTTTTACATTTGAATTTAACTATGATTATTAAAGATAATAATGACACATATTTATTTTAGGTAAATATTAATTCATTAATGAAAAAATTTAAATCAAAATTTAATGTACTTAAGTTAAAGTAGTAAATTTGGAAAATGAATTAAAAAAATGGCATAGGAATAATTCTTGATTTTAGTTAAGGGTATAAGAGACATTTCATAAATAGTTATGAGTTGTCATTAATCTGGACCATTGATTTTTTTCCATCCAATGGTCCAGAAACTTCAAGTGGTTTTCTTATTTTATATAGTATAGATAGATAGAAAGATATAGATTGTTTATTTAATATTATTATATTAACTCTTTCGAGTGTTTAATTTTCGATAAAAGAAGATGAACTATTTCAAATTTTTTTTCGACCGTGTCCAATTCGATTTTTAATTTTTCGAACGAAAAAAAACTTATATTAACTTTTAATTATTTCGAATGGATAAATGTATGATTCACTCTGATTTAGAATTCTTAAGTGTATAAAACTACAATTCATTTCATTTATACAAACGAAAAATGGTACAATTAATTATTTACGATCCAAAAAAATGACGAACCTTTAACTAAAATCGTTGTAGCTATTCCGATTTTTATTATTATTGACAAGAAAAAATGACGAACTCATCCACTTTTAAATTTTGATCGTAAATATATAATGTCATCATTTTCGTTTGGAAAACAGAATGGATTGTCGTAATTTTTTTAATATTTCCGAACAAAAAAACTATGACCGTTAGATTTTCATTTTTTCGAACGCAACATTATATAATTATTTATTTAATTTTAGAAGATTAAATCGGAAGGCATCGTCGTTTTTAAAAGTTTGAAAAAAAATAAAAAAACAGAATTTTTCGTTTTGTTTTATCGCAAAGTTGAAAGTCAAAATATTTCATATTATAATTATAATAAAGAATGATATATCACATAATCGTAATATAAACATAAATAAATATCCAAATTAAATAAAAAAAATAATTTTAAATCTTAATAAAAAATAATAAAATTTTATTATGACATAAATTTTTGATGGTTTTTACAAAATAATGGGGGACATAATCGAAAAAGTTTTATATTTTGATGGTTTTTACAAAATAGGTTTAACCATGTTAAAGGGTGAATTTAAAATGTTTAACTTGCAGTTTGGAGACTTATCTGAAATACAAATGAAATGGGGACTTAATCGAAAAAAATAATAATACTTTGATGGTTTTTTGCATAATTTTCCCTTTGAAATAATTAAAAGTTAATTGAAGTTTTTTTAGTTGAGGGATTTATAAGACAAAAAAATTTAGTTGAGTGATTTATAAGACAAAACAATTTAGTTGAGGGACTTAATCGAAAAAAATCATAAATTTATGAAATATAAGTCAGCAATTTGCAACCCACTCATCACGTTACCGGTAAATTTTTTTGAAAAAATAACTAAATTCGTGATTTTTATTTTGTTAAGGGACTTATCAGACAAAAAAATTGAATGAGAGACTTAATCGAAAAAAACTTGTAGTTTGATGGGTTTTTGCAAAATTTTCCCTAAATTATATGATATATTGGGAAAGCATAATAAAATCTAGGGTTAATATCGAAAAAACCCCATAAACTTATTTTAGTTTTGTGATTAAGTCACTAAACTTTTTTTTTGATTGTTTAGTCCCTTAACTATTTTTTGTCTTATTCAAAAAACACACTATCTTTATATGTTTTAGCAATTAAGTCCCTAAACTTTTTGTTTTATTGTTTGTGTTTACCTACTCATCCGGTAGCTGATCAAAAATATATACTTTTGAATAATACAAAAATAGTTTAGGGACTTAAACAATCGGAAAAAAAGTTTAGGGACTTAATCGTGAAAATGAGAAAAGTTTATAGGGTTTTTTCAATATTAACCCTAAAATCTATGACTTTATTTATAATTAATAACAATACATAATTGATACAATAAATTGTCACCTTTATTAATAAATTAATATCAACCATTACAAATAGAATTTTCATTTTACAAGTGTCATATATTAACCATTGAAAAAAGTATCTATTAACGCAGGATTGTTAACAAAATATTTAAATATAGTAACTATAATTAATTGAAATTAGTTATTTAAATAAAAATATATAAATTAAACATGTCAAATGGATGCTACACCAATTAATAATACATTTAAGTGTCAAAATGTCAATCTATTTATAATTTTAATAGAATAGATAGATGTAAGGTAAATAAAACGTATAATCAATCAACCAAATTTGTTTTTAAGTTTGGTTCCGAAAGATTCTTAATTTAATCAATGTTGTTATTTATCTCATTCTCAACAACACAATTAGTCGTCTTCGTTTCCATTAAAATCATTAAAAATTAGATCGATTGGTTATTTTTTCTGTTTAATTAAATTGAAAATCTAAATCGTCGATTTTCATGATCGAAGACATTTAAAATTAAATTAGTTAACAAATGCTCGTAAAATCAAATCAGTTCGTCGCTGTGCAATTTTAAAATATTTTAGCTGATAAAAAACGACGAATCATTTTGATTTTCAACAATAAATTGGAAAAAACAATAATCGATACAATTTCGAATGTGTTTTTATCATAAAAAGGATTAATCATCCCAATTTTCAGTTTAATCAAACGAAAAAACGAGCAAGTAATTTAGTTTTAAAAGTTTTCGTTCGAAAAAACAACGAAACATTTTGATTTTCAATTTAAACAATCGGAAGAAAAACGACCAACCGATTTAGTTTTAAATGTTTTCAACCGAAAGAAACGACGAACCATTTCAATTTCAATTTAGCAGAAAGGAAAAAAACGATCAATCAATCTAATTTTAACTTTTATCATTGAAAAAAACGACTGATCATCTGAATTTTTGATTTTTTTAACAGATAATAAGCCATTTAGATTTTCCATTTAAGCGATCGGAAAAATAAAAATTAACGTGAAAATAATAAAAAGTTGTTTTTTCGAACAGGATAAACCAAAATATAAAATTTCATAAGCTTATTAAAAAATATATAATTAATCAAAACTTATTAAAACTAGATATAACTTAAACAAAGAAATATGCATATAAAATTACACAAACCGAATAAAAGATATACTAATGATGAAAATTAAAAAGTTATTAAATATATATATATATATATATATATATATATATATATATATATATATATATATATATATATATATATATATATATATATATATATATATATATATATATATGGTTGAGTTACGGTAAACTCTAGATTTTATACATATAATGTATAAAATTATGCATTTGATGCTAAAATTTATACTGCATTTCAGTTAAATATTTACGCATCTTATGATATATTTGTCCAATTTAATTTATGTAGGAATTTGTGCATTGGACAAAATTTGTGCCTTTAACGTTTAAATTTGTGTGTATATCGGAATTGACCTAAACGATGAAGACTAGCGCCGTTTGAGGTTACACCACAACAACAACGGCCGATTGGAAGGTCGGCTTAAAAAATAAGGGTATAGAGGCAACGACAAGTTCGGGTACCAATGTTTCTGTTGAAAGGTTTGAAACACTTACCAACAATATCACGAGCTTACCAGATGAATTGAAAAACTATTTCGTGATTAAGGAAAAAAGAAATTCAGCAAAAAGCAACTCGAGATCGCGAAAAAGAAAAATCCTGTGATATGAAGTTTTATTATCAAGACGTTAGTTGTTTGAGTGGAAGACAACTCGAGGTTACGGCAAAAACTAAAAAACTAAATAAAATTGGGATTGCAATTTTTATTTTAAGTTAGCTTTGAATTCAAATTTAACTTGAACGTTATTAAATTTAATATTAAAATGGAATAAATAAAAAAATAACAAAAAATGGGAAGAGTGACACAACTTCTTCAGCGAATGACAAAAATGACAAAAGGAATGGTAAAATCGATGCAATGCTGACGTGGCAACAAAAAAAGGGTAAGTTACAATTTTCGTCCCTGTGCTTGTATAAAAATTATGGTTACCGTCGTCTTCACGATAAAATTACAATTACATTACTTATAGTTGGTGTTTTGTTATGTTTTTGTTCCCTTCATCCAACTTTTTTAAAAATAACAATTTTACCCTTTCACTTTATTTTATTTTTGGTCCCTTATCAAAACATTTCTTTTATATTTCATTTTTCTTAATGATTTATTATTCTTTTTATTATTTATTTAATATATATTTCTTATTATTACTATTAAAATTTAAATAAACTAATAAATCATTTACATGTTTTATTTCATTATTTATTTGATATTAGTATTACTAGTATTATTATTATTATTATTTTATTATAGTTTAAGTGCTTATATGAATAAGTAGTGTTAATTGAAAATAACTTGTATGCGATTAAAATTTAATATATTGTATTGTTGTTGATTATTGTTATTAATATTGTTAATATTGTTCTTACATATAAAATTTTAAACATATATTGAACTATTTATATATTTATTTTTAAAAAAGTATTTATTTATTTTATTACTTTTCATTTATAAAGTTTTTAACTATTTATCATTTAATTTATTTATCATTTGTCTCTACTTTATATTATTTTAGAAAAATACTTATAATTTTGTTCAAATTTATACATTTTAATTTAAATTTTTTCTGTTTTTATAAACATTATATGTTCAATGTAATTTTCACTTAACAATATATATTATTTAATATGTTATCCCTTCTAATTTATTCATTTCATAAAGTTCATATTCATATAAATTACAAATGTTCATTGTATTAAGTCATTGAGCATAACAAAAACTACATACGGATTTATAACAAAATTTAACAAATTAATTTAATTTATACATATATTGTGTCAAGTTCTTATATTTTAATAAGTTTAACTACCTTTAAACATATGCAGTTTATATACATATAAATTTTTTTAGTTTCAAAAAATTATATATTTAATTAAAACGTCATATACACACACACACACACACGCATGCATACATACATACATGTATGTATGTATTCATTCTAAAATAAATCAAAATATATTCACTTAACAAAATAAATTAAAAATAAGTAAGTATTTTTATGAGTAATACATAATATTGAAAAATATAAATAAATTATACATATAAATAAATATAAGTTCTAAAAAAAAGTAAATTTTTTTTTTTAAAAATAAATGTAGTTGAATAAATATTTGAACCTAATTATAATATTAATAATAATACAACTTATTAATATACAAATCCATATGTAAGATTTATTTTAATTAATTTCTTGTAATAATTAATAAAAAAACATATCATATAAATAAATAAATAAATAATAGTAAAAGAAAACATATTAAAAAAATAATACTTTAACAATAAGAAAAAAACTAAATATCAAATAAATAATAATAGGATAAAAGTAATTAAAATAATTTTAAAAAGAAAGTAATTTGTTAGGGACCAAAAGTGAAACAAAGTTAAAATGACAAAATGGTCATTTTTAAAAATATGATTGGTCAAATGACTAAAAACATAATAAAACGACAACCATATATACTGAAATTGTAATTTCCACATGAAAAGGATCATAACCATAATTTATATATAATCAGAGGGACGAAAATTGTAATTTACCCAAAAAAAAAAAAAAAAAAAGAGAATGGTGACATCACTCTTCTTGGCTTGATGTGTTAGGGTGATTCAAAAGAATCAAAATTGGTCACTAACTTTAAAGTTTAAATAAAATACTTTTCAACAACTAGTTACATTTTTACAAAGAGAATTACTTGTATCATCCACATAAAAGTATAATTCTTTATACTTGTATAAGTGAACCCACTTCAACCAACAATTATAACCTAAAATTCTTCAGAATTTATTTATTCCAGGGTAATATTCTTGAAGAAACAAACCAAAGCCAAATATAAAATTCTATGTACTTTTTTTTGCATCAATTTTAATGTCATCATACATACTAATTTTTGCATCAATATTCTTTATAGATTTTTATAAGTTAAACACATCTAGGTATGTGAGTTTTTACATTCTCTACAAAACATTTTATTATCTATTTAAAACCACATATAAAAGATAATCACTATTAAAAAAATATAGATTCAGAGAATTCAGAAATATCATGTTTGAGATGTCATACTCGACTTTTGCTTTTTCTTTCTAAGTTAATTAAATATTGAAAACAACATTAATATGTACTTATATAGCATGTTTATTAAGCAAAATTCAAATTCTCTTCTTGCACCGTTACAAAAAAACAAAAATAAAAATAAATAACCATGGTCTATGTCATATATCAACAGCCTATGCCCCTTCTACCCCGGTTAAATAACCGGGGTCTATTATATAAATAATCGGGGTTAAAAGCATGTTTTGTAGTAGTGCATGTAGCAAGCTGTATTATAATTTTTTTAGATATGCTATGTTTTTAGCAACCATTACTTAAATGTTGATATTAGATCGTTTAAACGGTTTTAACTTCTTGTAATGTATTATGCAGTAATTACATAGTTGATATAATTTTTGATTACTTTTATGAAATTATTGCTAATATAGTAATAATATCACCGCATCGTCGAATTTTATTTATAACTTTTTGCATTGATACTATACTATTATTAGAATAGTAAATAATTTATCATTTGTCATTCTCTCGTAATGCTAAGTGACATCTTCTACCATTAACATGTTTTAATTAGTATTTCTAGAATTATTTTAAAATTTAAATCAATTTCTTTTAAAGATAAGATTATCTTATATTCACTAAAATCTCAACGAACAACATTTAAAATATATTTAATTATAATAATTACAACATTTAAAAGATATTTTACTAATAATGATAATAATAAACATAAAAGTTATTAATAATAATCTTTACCGTTTTAATAATTTATACATACAGTTAATTATAATAAAAAGATATTAAACATCATTAATATTAATAGTTTGAATACATCTAAGTTTAATATTTAGTTTTTTTAATTTTAAGTTTATATAATTAACAAAAGAACGATATTTATTAAATTATTCGTGTAATACACATGTTAATAAACTAGTTGTTACAAATGAGGAACACCTTGCATTGGTAATTAGTGATTTTTTACATCCTTTACAAACCTTTTTTATTAATTATATCTATTTGGAACCTCATAAGAAAAAAATAATCACTATGGCACGTTTATTAAGCAAATTTCTAATATTCTCTTTGCACTGTCACTAAATAAAACAGACAAGGGGTGTTTGGATTTCAACTTTTCGTTTGAGAAAGTGTTGTAATGTTTTGGAAATAATAATCAGATAATAGTTGTAACAAAAATTAATGCCGGAAATTTAGTGTTTGGTTTAGTTTCTGCTGTTTGCTATCATAATTATCAAATAATCAATTTTAAAGTGTTTGAATTTGTGTTTAAACTTGTAAAATGACCAAATAATTATTTATTAAACAAATAAGCAACATTTTTTTAACTTATGAAAAAATGTGGTATGATTAATTCTAAATACAAATAATCACTTATTAATGAATGCAATCAAACACTTTAAACTAATTATTTAAGTTATTGTAACGTGGTAATCTAATAATCTTCATCATAACGCAAAACGAAACATTCTCTGAGCAGTTAATTACTGATATAGTGATATGTAGCATATATGCTTTATAAGTCAATAACAATATTCAAATGTCAATAGACCTAAACATATACGAGTTATTTTTAAAATGGACTGGCTAATTACTGTTTAGTTGTTAACTTTATTCCGGGTCAGCTGTACTATTTGGAACCATAAATAAAAGATAAACATCATAAAATCTTTACAAATTCAAAGAAACAAAATAATAATAATAATAATAATAATAATAATAATAATAATAATAATAATAATAATAATAATATTAATAATAATCATGTTTGAAATATCATAGTAGACTATTTCTTTGTTTTTTCAAAGTAAATTATTCGTCGAAAACAACATTCATGTTTACTTATTAGCATGTTTACAAAGCAAATTTCAAATTTTCTTCTTGCACCGTTACAAATCATGTTGTATGTAGCACATTATTATATTTTATATTTTTAATAATCATTATTTTAATATTGATATTGCATTGTTTCAAACAATTTTAACATATTTTTACACATGTTTTGAAATTTTTACACAGTTGATTAAGTTTTTTTTTTTAATGTAAAAAGGGTAAACTACCCATTAGTTTTTTTTTTGAACAGCAAAATGATTTACTAAAAGAAAGCTACGACATGACCATCATTCCCAACTCGTAAACTACCCATTAGTGTGTATTACATATATTTTTTATCCAAAAAAACCCGAAGCGCGAAAATTAAATTTAAATAACGTCACTCCTCGGAATCGAAGTAATTTCAACAAGAAAGTTTTCCTCTCAAACAAAATTAAAAAAGTAGTAGCACATTCATACCAAAAATCGAAGAGGATGCCAGTGTGTAATTGAACAAAATTGAAGATATATAAAAGAAATTGAAGATCAAAGCAACAAGATCGCAACGCTTGTGAACGGACAACTGCAATGATAGCAAACAAGTGTGACAGAGAGGCTTGAATAGCAACCAAGAGAGACAGAGAGTAGTGTCGCAGAGGTGTGTGATGGGAAAACAATGCGCCAAAACGGTAAACTAAAATACCGAATTAATCTTCGTTTGACAAAACTTTGTCTATTTGAGTGAGCCTTTGAGGAAGCAAACGAATATGGCACACACAATGCAATAATAATCAGCCCCACAAACATGTATATGCAAGTAATCAAGCAACACACGAGATTACAATATTTTTGCGTGAAAAACCCCTAAAAAAAGACAGGGTAAAAACCACGGGACCACTTTGGCCGCCTAATCCTCTACCACCAACATAAAAGTAATACAAAGTCATGAAATACAGGACCTTCACAGTTCATGTAACAGCCCGTAATTTATTAAATACAATTACAGCATCAGACTCTGGATAATAAAGCAATTTTATCCAAATATTAGTAATTAACTGAAAACATGAATCTTAAATAGTTAATTATATTAAGTTATAATTATTTATGAAAAGTTGCCCAAAATTAGCTGAAATAAAATTAAAAATTAAAATTCAGCTAAATGACAAATTAAAGACTGAAAATGACGAAACGGACTAAAATGAATAAAAATGTGACTAAAAGACAATTGTAGCAGATCTAGAACTTCTTTGCTAATATTTGCATCTGAAATGCAAATCGGAGTATTGGGAATAAAAGTTGGTCAATTCCGGAAAATTCAGTAGAATATCTGATTTTCCCTATTTCCCTATAAATAGGAGCTCCACTCCTCACATTTCAAGTTTGGAAATTTGATTCTCCTCTCTCTCTCTCTCTAAGATACTCCTTCTCTCTAGCTTTTCTCCTAATCTAACCGTCGGATTCTCGTAATTCTTACGCCATCGGTTAGAGATCGTCGAGCTCTTCACGAATCTACCATTTCTTGTTTGATTTCGTCCGGATTTGAGGTAAGATCGACTATTTTTCTGACTTTTGGTTCGGTTTTGAATGAGCATTTTTCGGGTTTGCTCACTTTTCCTTCATTTGAAGCTGATTTGCCCCCGTTTAAGACCTGTTCTTGCTTGGAAATCATCCCCAGTCGAAGGTTATAGCTTGGACGAAGGTTAGTAACCATTTCTCTATCATTTATGCTCATATTTAGTTGTTAGAACCTGGAAAACCGATGAACAAGATGAACAGATTCGAGAGATTCATGCCTAGACTCGAGTTGTGTGTGTCTCGAATCTAAGTAGGTTCGAGTCTAGTATGGCTTTCGAATCTATGCTTTAATTTCGAATCTGTTTAGCCATGTATGCCTTCGAATCTGTTTAGCCATGTATGCCTTCGAATCTGTCTAGCCATGTATGCCTTCGAATCTGTTTAGAATCTAATGTATGTGTGTTTCGAATCTGTCCCTAGAATCTAATGTATGTGTGTTTCGAATCTGTCCCTAGAATCTAATGTATGTGTGTTTCGAATCTGTCCCTAGAATCTAATGTATGTGTGTTTCGAATCTGTCCCTAGAATCTAATGTATGTGTGTTTCGAATCTGTCCCTAGAATCTAATGTATGTGTGTTTCGAATCTGTCCCTAGAATCTAATGTATGTGTGTTTCGAATCTGTCCCTAGAATCTAATGTATGTGTGTTCGAATCTAACCTCCTAGATTCGAATATGTATGAGTTTCGAGTCTAAGTCCCTATATTTGAATCTGGTTAATTCCTAAATCAGATTAAGTTATTAAACAACCTATTGTAATTAAAAGTATCTTTTGATTATGATAAAAACTCATAAGTTCAAGATGCATAACCATTTTATGCACAAATAAATTAACAGACTCTGTACGAACCTTTAGAATATGTATGTCCTGTTTTACCTTGCTAAGTAATACGTTTGGCTTTGTTTCAAGGCCATACACACATCTGTAATTAGATGGATCGTATTAATCTGATAAGAATAGACTCACCTTGGGACGATAGGAACTACCTCAGACTCGATAACCAGTAATGACAATAACCTGAATATATATAACTAGGGTTATATAGATTATGATACAGACTTGACATTAATATGCCAGACTTGAAACTGAACTGCAGGAGACCGTCGATTTGACAGAGTAAACTGAACCGCTTAATCCGTTAAGCATTATCTGACTACGGACCACTGTGAGTGACAGATTTCATTAATTACTTGCATATATCTCGATACTTATTGGTGAATGTATTGACTGTATGGAAACTTCTGACTGTTGCTGCATGCTTCTTTAATACTATATTGTATCATAGAAACGTACTATTGACATTACTGAAGCTAGACACTTAAATTGCCTTGATTGCATGTTCACTTTTACATTTTATGTAAATACGTATCATGCTTACTGTTTACTTGACTGTTTATATACTTGCCGTTGCATACTGCATTATCCGACAGGACCGAATGTGAGATCTCCATTCACAGGAGGGAATTCTGCAGATTCCTTTCCTAATTGACTTGTTTCCATACACTTCCCGTAGGGCTTCGGCCTTACATATGGGAATACCGACTGGGTTGTCTCCCAACCTTTTGCCGTCTCTGACGTGTTGCCGACAGAATCTGATAGTATGTTATATGTGTGTGGTAACTGATGGAACTCTGTTTACTCACTAAGCTTTGTTAGCTTACTCTGTCATGACAATTTTTTTTCAGGAAAAGCTGATAAAGGCGAGATCATAGCGGGTAGTTCGTCCCAGGCTAAGTGAATCTGGATTTTGATGAATAGCAGACCTTTTGACTTTTGATGATGCCTATTTTGTAAAGACGATGCGGTCTCGGGTAGCTTGTTCAGTCTTCCGCACTCTGATTGAAGATTTTAGAAGCTAGTTAGACCACCATTTGATCCTTAATTTATTGTTGTAATCAAGTATTTTTGCTGATGGGCCTGTGGTATCAAAATATTAATATTTATTACTTAATGAAATGAAACATTATGACGTGTATTGTTTGTGGAAAATTGGATGTTACAGTTCACACCTCAAAACCCAATCTCCACCGACAGATTTGTGGGCTGATGCTGGAAAAATCTGAAAATAACACAAAAGTTTTTTTTCTCTCTTTTTTAATACTCTTATTTTCAGCTCTCTCTCTCTCACTCGTGTATCTAGGGGTGTGCACGGTTCGGTTCGGTTAGTAGTTAACATGTGAACCGTGTTTTCGATTTCGGTTACCCGGTCTTCGATTACCCGTTAGAAGCCAGTTATCCGCGGTTCGGTCCACGGTTATCCGTTATATGCATAAAAACAAATAAAATTATAGAAATATATCTTTTTTTAACCACAAATTCGTTTTAAGTTCAAAGTCATAGTAAACTATTTGATTATAAATCTTAAAAGTTACATTAAATTCATTTAATAAAACAATTAAAATAAAAATCATTTGAAAATCTAGTATTTAATGTATTTGAATGTCTAAATACAATTATAAATACAAGCTACTAACTTGTATATAGATAAGTTATATAATCGGTTCGGTTATCCACGGTTTTCAAAAAAATGAAAACCTAAACCGTCCCGTGATGTTTCGGTTTTTTACGGTTTCGGATCAAGCGGTTTAAACGATTCGGCTCGGTTTTTCGGTTTTGTTTGAATACCCCTACGTGTATTGATAAAGTGTCTAACCCCTTTTAATTTTAGCTCCCCTAGTAATAGAGTACCCAAATAGGCTTTTTAATGGACTAAAAGAATCGAGCTTCCTCATACGTTAAAATGAGAAAAAAACCTACCAGTGTGAGGAGTCGTGAAATAGCACAGATCTTAAGACGAATGTTTAATTTCACACGTTATATTCAGACTTCTTAAACTTTTAAAAACATAAAATCAAGAGTTAATTGCATAGATGGTCCTTTAACTATCCCCAAATTGCAGTTACCGTCCTTTTTCAAAAACGTTGCAAATTGGGTGCTTTATGTACCGAAAAGTTGCAATTATGGTCCTTTCTAACAGAATCCGTTAAGTGTCTCTGTTAAGTCAGGGGCAATTTCGTCTTTTTAAGAAAAAGGACCTTTTATGCAATTTTTCTTATTATTATCATTTTCATTATTATTATTATTATTATTTATTATTAATTATTAATATTAATAATAAAAGGAGTATATTCTTGAGACCATCAAAATTCCAGACTATCAGAAGCAAACCTCTTTCTTGACCTTGGCGTCGCCTGCCGCCACCTACCGCCCACCTGACGCCAACCGTTCTCTCCTTCTAGCCTCCTCCAAACGAGTCATCGCCGGTCATCATCGGTCATCGCAGATCAGGTTTGTACATTTGTTCGAACGGTGTGTGTTGTGTTTCTTGACCTTAACGCCGCCTACCACCACCTGCCGCCAACCGTCCTCTCCTTCTCGCCCCTCCAAACGAGTCATCGCTGGTCATCACCGACCATGTTTGTACATTTGTTCGAACGGTGTGTGTGTGTGTGTGTGTTTGTTCGTCCAGATTGAAGGGTTGTGCGCGTCCAAACCGCCACATACTCCGGCGAGTCTGGCACAACTTCTGTCCCACCACCCATCGCTACACCTCCTGCTCAGATCTAGCTTCTTTTTTCTCCTCTTGCTTTCTCGTCACCAGATTTTCTTCACAATCAAAGGGTTACCATGTCTCGTTTTGAATATGTTAAGGTTAAGGTTTTGATTTTCAGATCTCGTTTTCGTGTTCTGATTTCTGGATTGGTTTGTAAGTGTTTCTATTTTTCACATTCGTTCACTCTCATTTAGGATTACTGTTCTTTGTTTCAGATTCATTTTGTGTTCTTCATTTGTTTTTATTTGGCGGTCGCGGTGTTTAATCTGGATATGTTATTTGGTTACGGTGACGGACTGGTAATGGCTGTTGGGTTCTTGTTGTTGTTAATCTGAATCTATCCATTTGTGTTTTCGTATGTTCGATTTTAAAACCCAACGGAGGAATTGCCGGAGAAGACAACCCCAATGGAGGAACGACCGAGAAGAGACTGGAGTTGATTTACTCACCGGAGAATTCAAGCAACTGTCTGATGATGATGATGAAAATTAATAATAATAATAATAATAATAATGAAAATGATAATAATAAGAAAAAATTGCATAAAAGGTCCTTTATTCTTAAAAAGACGAAATTGCCACTGACTTAAACAGAGACACTTAACGGATTCTGTTAGAAAGGACCTTAAATGCAACTTTTCGGTACATAAAGCACCCGATTTGCAACGTTTTTGAAAAAAGGACGATATCTGCAATTTGAGGATAGTTAAAGGAACTTCTATGCAATTAACTCTTTAATCAATAACTTTTAAAAAATAACTCCCAATCACTCATGATGATCATAAAGTAATTAAAATCCAGGAAATGACGAATCATTCATACAAATCCACCGTTGACACGAACAATCTGACCGTTAACCCACTCGCCGGCGTCGGAGGCCAAGAATCCAACCAACGGAGCAACATCCTCCGGCTTCCCCAATCTTCCCAACGGAATCTGCTCAACCGCCATTTTCACCATCGCCTCCGTTTTTCCTTCGAAAAACATTTCTGTAGCTATAGGACCCGGAGCTACACAGTTCGCCGTGATCCTCGTCCCCTTCAGCTCCTTAGCCAGAATCTTCACCATAGCTTCAACCGCCGCTTTAGAGGCTGTATACGCCCCGTACCCCGGTTTCAAAGCCGCCACTAACGACGTTGTCACACAAATAATCCTCCCTCCGCCTCCTTGTTTCAATCGGTTCGCCGCCTCCGTACAGCATAAATACGCGCCTCTCGTGTTCACCGCGAAGATCCGATCGAATTCTTCGATGGAGGAGTTGGGAATGGAAGCGAAGGAGGAGTCAATGACTCCGGCAGCGTTGACGAGAACATATAAAGGTGAATCGAAGGCGGATTCAGCTGCGTCAAAGAGCGATTTCACTTGAATCGGATCAGATACGTCGGCTTTGACGGAAATTGCTCGTGGAGATTGTGATTTGGAATTAATTTCGGCGACGACTGTATCTGCTTGAGTAGAATTGGAATTGTAATTAATGATAAGCTTTGCACCAAGAGATGCAAGGTGGAAGGCGATGGCTTTGCCGATGCCACGAGAGCCGCCGGTGACGATTGCAACCCGGTCGTGGAGTTGGTGGGGCGGAGATTGGGTGGTTTGTGATGGTGAGGCGGTGGTGATTTCGGTAGCCATGAGAGTAGGTTTGGGTGTACGGAAGGAACATTGGTATTAATAGAAGCAGCGGTTGCATTAGTGTCTCCATATCCGTCAGAAGATAACCGTCACTGCTTAAGTCACCTTTAATTGATTGATATATTATCCTATAATTTTCAACGTAGAATTGTATTTAAAAAAATTTATTTGAAGACGTGTCAGAACTTTTTCGAACAATTGTATATTATAATAATATTAATTTACTAATTTATATTGAAAAAACCAATTTATTTTTGTAGTTTATTCAATTAAGTTTTTAAACTTTTTTTAATTGCTTAAGTTCTTAAACTATGTATGTTTTATGTAAAAGCGTATAATTTTGATCGGCAACCAGATTAGCTAGTAAAACATCTATTCTATCTATACTATTAAAAGAGTAACTATACTCAATTCTGGTGAAGCCACGTGTCGTCACCATGACTCGACACGTGACATTTATAGATTTTAAAAATATAAATCAAATCTATCCAAATCTAATATAATCCACTTTTAAATTCAAATCAAAACAAATCAAACAAAGTCTAATACTCTACTAACTTATTAATTAAATTTATCCAAATCTAATATAATTCACTTTTAAATTCAAATTAGATCAAACAAAATCTAATAATCTAATAACTTATTAATTATAAGATAATATAATAAAAGTTTAAAAAAATATATAAGAAAAAATACTCTTCATTTATATTTAGAAATATACAAAATTAATAGGTCACAATAAATAATAATATCATTTTATATACTTTTGTTTAAAAAATAATATTTATATCTTTATCTTTTTATTTGTTATATTTTATATATATTAAAAATATCTGCGTAATACGCGGGTAATAAACTAGTAACTAATAAAAGAAAATGTTTAAGGACACAATCACTAAAATATGAAAGAATGGTGAAATTTTTCCAACATTAACCAATTAAGAACTTAAACTTACCTGTTTGGTAACCAGTCAAAAAAGTCAAGTATACACTTTTAAATAAGATAAAAATAGTTTAGTGACTTAAATAATAAGAAAAAATGTTTAAGAAGTTAATTGCGAAAATGAAGAAAGTTGATGGTGTTCTGTCAAAGTTAACCTTTTCTTAAACTTATTATTACACGGATAATTTAAATAAATATTTTTTTAAGTTACATAATTTTAAAATTAAAAAACTAATATTAAACTTACATGTATTCAAACTTTTAATACCGATGATATTTGATATCCTTTTATTATAATTAATTGTAATATAGATCATTAAAACAATAAAGATAATCATTAATAATTTTGTAGTTTATTATCATTATCATTATTATTATTATCAAACTATCATTTGTTAATATTTTATAGATATAATATAATCATATCTTTATAATAAAATAATTTAAAATTAAAATAAGTTTAGAGATACTAATTAACACATGTTAATGATAGAAGACGTCGCTTGGTATTATGAGATGATGTCAAATGATAAATTAGTTTCTTTTTTAATACTAGTTATAGATTTACCCGTATATGATTATTTAAATAATATTTTTTCTGATAAATTATACATTTTGGAATAGTTGTAGAATTCGATAATAAACAACACAAGCTATTAATATTATGTAAGAGATGTAACTCAATATTAGTGCTAGCTCTTCTTTAACTAGTTACATGAATAGCCTATTGGGCTAGTTTACTAAGCTTTCAGTCTACATAAGCCAAAGAAGGTGATAGCCCTGTAGATTCGTTCCCATGGTTCGATCCTTCCCAGTAAATTTAAACATAATATATATAGTATAAAATGCAAAAAATTATTAAATTAATTTAAGCAACCTCCATTTAAATATTGAAAAAATTATTGTAAAATCTTTAGCTTTATTTATAATGGATAACAATACATAAATGAGATAAAATAAATTCTTAGTTTTATTAATAGCTAATATCAACAAAAAATGTTAGAATTTTCATCCTACAAGTGTCGTATATTAATCACTGAAAAAAGATTAAATTAACTCAGGATTAGTAACTGAATCCTTAAAATATAGTAACTATAAATAAATTATTTATATAAAATATTATAATTACATGTGTCAAATTTATTGACAGTCTAATTAAGTGACAAGTTATGATCTATTTACTTTTTTTAATATAATAGATATACAGATATGTATAATAAACTTTAAATTACATAACCAAGTGATGAAGATAATTTGATTTTTTTTTTCTTAATAATTTTCAAGAAACAAACTTTAAAAGTACCATCTATTGAATGTATATGCTATCAACCAGTCAACCATGTCTGAATTTGATTATTTTTAATAAAAAAAAGCTTTATTATGAAAAAAAAAATCAACATGTTTTCATGTTTTTTTGCTTTTTCGACCCTCCATGTTATTTTTTTCCATAAAAATCCTCAAGATAATTTTTTTTTCTTTTTTATTTATAGTGAAATCTGGACAATAG
Organism: Centrapalus pauciflorus; assembly: GCA_020465985.1. NCBI lineage: Eukaryota > Viridiplantae > Streptophyta > Magnoliopsida > Asterales > Asteraceae > Centrapalus > Centrapalus pauciflorus. The sequence goes on from JAANYP010008471.1 coordinate 490,324, forward strand.
AACCCGGTTTTTCAGTTTTTTAAAACCAGGTTCACTAATTATAACCGGGGTCTAATATCTAATTTTCACTAAACCAAAAAGAAAAAAATTAACTTGAGGACTTTTATGAGAAAAAATAACATAGAGGGACGAAAACTCAAAAAACGTGAAAACATGTTGGTTTTTTTTCATAATAAGCCCTAAAAAAATATAAATATGGATCATCAGAGGAACAAACTGGACAGTATATTTTTGGAGCGGATCTTGGTTCCTATAATTCCTTTAAATCAGTTTTTGGTTTAATTCGTTCTAGTTCGGTACTGCATTTTTTTAAATTAAGTTAAAAAAAAAGTAGAACCGAACCAGAACCGGTTAGTGTATTTTGTTCTGAATCTCGGTACTAAGAGTTCGACATTTTGGTTTTGGTATTTCGAAGTTACACCGGTTTTGAGATAGAGCTCAACACTTTCTCTATTTTCTTATTATAGCAATCTCGTGAATTTTGTCCCAAATAATAGAGTCAACTCTTGGTTTACTCCCGATTATAGCATTTAACCGGTAAACAACAAGTAGGTTGTTATTTCAAATAATATATTAAAAGATAAAAAATAAAACTCATTGCCATAATAAGAAAAAAATAAATTATAGGTTGTTATTTCAAACAATAAAACCTATGTATAAACTTTTTTTACCGGTTAAATGCTATAATCGGGAATCAACAAAGAGTTGGTTCCTTTGTTTGAAACAAAATTTACAAGATCGCTATAATAAAAAAAATTAAAAAAAAAGTTGCTTGATATTTTAAGCAATCCTTCTTGTAATTATATCCTTAGGTATCCAATAACTTTCCTCGTGTTCACTCCTATTGACACTTTGATACACAATTAAAGTTTTCTAATACATTAAATAAGAAATATTTGACAAATGGAAATTGAATTCAATTCATAATACATGAAATAAGATATACAAAACTATATATAAAACCCAAAAAAAAAAAAAAAGAGGGAAAACTAAACACAATAACATATGAAACCTTTGTAAAGGCTCTTAACGGTCAAAAAAACCGGTAGTGAAACCCATAATGTTACAAAAGAAACATCTTTATTCTTTTTAAGGAAATTTAAAACCAGATCCTCCGGCATTGGCATCCGCCGGGCCGGAGCTAGGGTTAATAGCAACCCACAGTAACGAAAGCGTGATCGCGATGAGCCCGGACCACACAAACACGATCGTTGGCGTCTTCCCTCTCCTCCCCATCAACCCTTTGAAAAACGGGTACAAATGAGCCAACACCCAAAAACTAAAGAACGCGCCACCGATGAACTTCCCCCATTGCGGTTGTATGCTGTAGATAGTCCTTGAAAACGCAACAACTATCGCGAGAACGTTAATCATCGCGATCACGATCGGAGGAATCATCAACGACGTCCATTTCACTAGATATAACTCTGCGTAGATGTCGTCGCTATCTTCAACTGCTTTTGATGTCAACGTGAACGAGATCTCGATGCCTGCAATCACCTTTAAAAGTCCTTGAACCACTGCGGCCAGATGCGAGCTCGTACCTGAAATCAGCCAAAACTGTTCGTTTCGCCACCAATCTTCAAGAGACACACCAGACCAACGCACTTCCAACACCGCAAGCCCGATTAAACATAGAGTGATAAGTAAGAGGTAGATTAAGAATGCGGCGTTAAGATTTTTGACGATGAAGTGACCCGACAATAGTGAGAGCGCGGGAAGGAAGCAGTAGACGAGAAGGAAGAGAGATGTGAAGGGGTAGATGCCGACATTGAGATACGCCAAACGTTGTAGGAATTTGAGGCGTTTTGATGCGAGGAAAGCGTTGTTTCTCGAGAAGAAAATCTCGACAGAGCCTGTAGCCCATCGCAACACTTGATGGAGTCTATCGGTAAGATTGATTGGAGCAGAGCCACGAAAAGAATCGCGTTTGGTGAGCCAATAGATTGATCGCCACCCACGGTTGTGCATTCGATATCCTGTCACGACATCCTCTGTCACCGATCCATAAATCCAGCCCACTCGATCACCCCATTCGGTTTTGTCTTCATACCTGTGTTTAAACCAGCAGGAACTGTTAATTCATTGAGTAAATCAGAGAAATTTGGCTACTGTAATTGCTATTACTATACGAAACGTTTTTCGTTCGGTTGAAATTTCGTAAACCTTTACGAAATTTCATATAATGAGGTAACGATATCTCTATTCCGGAGACTCGTAGTTTTGTCTCAAAAGAATTATTACCAACATGAAATGACAGAAACTGCTTCGGCAACGGTAGTGGCATCAAGCGGGTCGTGAGGGTTCAACAGGACACCAGGAGGCCGACCGTACTTGACCGCAGGGTGGTCAGCAATCGGTCGACCTTGAAACTCGGCTATAGGTATCGATGCTGCCAAAATTGTCGAGTTTCCAAACCTTCTTGGCAATTCATTGACATCAAGATCTGGGTCATAATCCGATGCCTTCAATGCTTGTGTCTCCGAAACCGATTCATCGGCATTAGCTGGCTTCTTTTCGGGTGCTATCATATCGAGCTTTGGTGGATCAAACCCGTACAACGCAAAACGCCTAAACATACACCCTGTGCCCACATAAAACGGGCCTTGTACCCCGTCAAGCGCACGCATGTTTCCATCAAAGAATACGGTGTTGTGATTGGCGTAACGGTCTGAAGGATCGATTCCTTCAAACCGTTGCGGGAACTGAATGTAGCAAATGTCTTCGCCACCACGATCCATCATGAAACAGATCCCTTCTCGAACCGCCGTACAATTATTAACATAATGATCACAGTCTAAGTTCAAGATGAATGGTCCGTTAGACAGGACCGCGGATGAGCGTACAAGCGCATTCATAGCCCCAGCTTTCTTGTTATGGTCGTAGCCCGGCCGTTTTTCTCGTGACATATATACAAACATCGGCAGCCTTATATCGACATCCGAGTAGTCAACAAGACTATTGTCATCCCCTGACCCTCGTAACGGGTCAGGGCTCGGAGGCTTCAACATTACTTGTAGGATACCAGCATGGTCACCTTTGGCATGATCAGGGCTCGGGATTGACCAGGTACCGGGCCAGTGCGTGCCATCAGCCATCCACGTTGCCCGTTTAATCTTTATAGGCCCCAACGGGTCTACACCACTCTCTCGAACGCTCTTTATCATCTTCATCTCCTCCCTCGCATTAAACGCATCCCCTCGTCTCCTTATCGAATCTGGTAAGTTATTGATCCTCACTTTGAACTCGTCGTACTCTCGTTTCACCCTTCTCCTGTCCTTGACGAAATCAATTCGCTTCTTGTTCTTGGTCGGATCACCCTTTAACGCGAAATAAGTATCGGGATTCCGTGGCTCAATGTCATGTTTCCTGCAAAACGGTACCCATAAATCAGCAAAGCTGCAAGCCTCTGCCATCGCCTCGAACGTGAGAAGGGCACCACCGTCATCTGATATGTAACAAGCAAGTTTATCAACAGGGTAATCAACGGCCAGAATCGATAGGATCGTGTTGGCGGTGACAAGTGGCGGCTCTTTCTCTGGATCAGCGGTTGAAACGAAGAAATCAACACCTGGGAGGTCAGAACGCGCATGAGGATTCTTTACCTTGTCTGGCAACTCGAATTTGTCGTGAAGAAGTTGTAGGTCGACCGAGCGATTGACTGGACAAAGTTTCGGGATCTGATCGAGGATCCACGAAAACGCAAACCAGATCTCACATACAATAGACATGGACCATAACCACATTGCATCATTATTCGGGTGCGTAAGTCTCCATGTCAAAAAGAAGCACAAAACCACGAAACGAATCGCAATCAACAATCTGTAAGGACTAATGATGCTCGTTGGAATAGGAATCTTTCGAGTTAGCGGCCGCCACGGTCTATCAGCTGAATCTCCGAGACCGCCGCTCTTTCCATCACCATCAGGTGGCCAGTATGCATTTCCAACTCCATACGTACCGGATGTCTCGTTAAACCATTTGTTGTGGTCAGAATCCCCGTTTTGGTTCCTCTTCGTCACCGACATACTACGTTGGCCACCCGAAAGCGACAACGTTCCATTATAACCGGGCGAGTCATCATCACCGTCATCTGTTTTATACCGCTCTTTGCATCCCGGACACAATCCCGTCTCTTTCTGTGCATCTAAAAAGCAATCTCTACAAATCTTGAAACTATACCAGGAAACAAAAACACAGTTAACTAACAATTCACGAAACAACGAATAACGAAAATTCGAAAACAAACCTGCATTCACAAGGAATAACGTCAACGCCTCTCTCGTCCTTCATGACCTTGCCATCACAAGCTGGCATGGCACACGATGAGCCCTTTGATCCGGCCATTTGTGGATGGTTCACCTCTGAATCGATCACCTTGTCCATAAGATGTGCTCGTGTGACGCTATTGAAACCTCCAGTAAAAAGCGAATTAGAAACGTATTGTTCTTCGGCCTTTGTAGCCACCGATGCCTCTGCTGATTGATTGTCAGGGGTCGAAGGGATTTGAACCGTGTAATTCGTGTAATCACCTGATGTTTCCCCAGACGCATCAATGTCTTCTTTCGATAAGCTAACATAACGCCCACTTGAAGTTCGTCGAGCAAACTTTACATTTTGGCCGGAGGACGAACCACCACCTCCGCCGGTGCCCTTTATCGCCTTCTTAGATGGTTGGGAACTTGCCATTCCCTCACCACCTAGTAATATTCGATTTCATCTTATATAAAATCCTAAAATCTACCCTTGTGTTCTTTGAGTATCATCTAGATTATGAAATTAATCAGGCAATTACTACTCAAACATGAACGGGAGGGGGTCGAGCGAGCGAAAGAATAGGAGAAACAGTTGGTTACTAATTCATTCCATAAATAGTAACTATCAAGACAATAGTTTTACCTGTTCAAAACCATATATAAACTTTTTAGTACGTAAAAACGAGAGGTCGAAAACATCTCATCATGTGTCTTACCCTAAACGGTAAATATAAAAAGTTATATAAACATACATACATACATATATACGTCGTCTACGCTTAAAGATTTGGATTGTGCAAGTGTTGAACACCTCTCCATTCGGATTCAGGACCTATGGTTACCGGTTTGAGCAACGCTGCTTGACCGACGCATACATACGAGTACTTGCCATATGGTTTATGACTCGAGCCAGGGCTGAAAACGTACAACTCGTTAAAGCCTTCTCTACCAACTACAACCGAGTTTCGTTTACCCTGTATGAGGCATCAGCATTAAGTTTCATTGATGTTTAAAGAGTACAACTGGCTATGCAAAGAGAACAATTCACAAAAGCTTAGTCAAATGTTTAAGAGAAGTACCCTGTCCATGATTGTGAAACTCCTAGGAGCACAAGTATAGATCATACTTAGTTTCTCAGTTAAATGCTTGTAGTTATCTTCCTCTTCACCCTCCATGTCTTGTTCGTTTTCGTTCTCGTTCTTCGTGGATTTATCGTTGAAACCATCATTCGGGCTTCCTAGACCCCAGCCCGATAGTAGTTGTTTGAACTTTGATTGACCCGTAGAGTTTCTGGAAGCCGAATAATTCTTGTTGAAATCAGGAGGAATGATACTGAACTTTGTCAAAACCGGTGGCTTTATGAAGTAATTAGATCTCTCGAGCCCAACAGCGTAAGTTGCTTCCGGGGTGCTTACGACTAAGTGACCGATGATCGATCCCACTAATCGGATCGATGAAGATCTCAAGTTGGTGATCACAACCTCTGAGCTTATGGCATCTTCTTGTAGGGTTACAATGTGTTTGATTTCAATTTTTTCTTCCAGATTGCTGCTTGTTAGTTCTACCTGTAATATAAATTATAATCAATCCACCAAATGACCAAACATTTTTAAGCTCATTTACACCGTAATAATAACATGGGTTTTTGTCATTCATTATTAACAATTTTTTTAAACTCTCGTTTTAATCATTCTACTTTTTCTTGTTCAGTCTAAATCATCATGCTCTCAAAGTTCGTCCAAATTAAATGGTGGGATAATTGCACAAAAAACCTCCAACTTGTCAGTTTTCTGTGATTAAAACCACAAATTATTTTTCGTTGCATAGAAAACTCCGAACTAACTAAAACTCGGTAAATCAAAGTTATATCAATGGGTAACGGGTTATGAATCCTATGTAGACCTGTAAATAACCTACGTGGAATAATTTTTAACAGTTAAAACCGGTTGTCAAGTATTACACATCATTTAAACCACCGTTGATAATTTTTAATTGTAATTTTTAAACGGGATTACATCATCAACGGAGGTTCAAATGATGTGTAATACTTGGCAACCGATTTCAACAGTTAAAATTTATTCCACGTAGGCTAATACCGGTCCACGTAGGATTATTAATCGATTTCAACCGCTTACACATTGATATAACCTTGATTTACTGATTTTTATTTAGTTCGGACTATGCAACGAAGAATAGTTTGGGGTTTTAATCACATAACCTTGACAAGTTGAGAGTTTTTTGCGCAATTATCCATTAAATAGTTATCAACTTATAATGACAAATATCACAGTGTAAATTAACAAAGAGGGTCACTAAAACTTGTGTCGAAAAATTCCTAATTAACATATTAAGACAGACTTTGTAAGTACAAGTGTACAACACATTTGCCACGATGGAATCGAAAGTTAATCATTTAAGTTTTACTAGTTTTTTTAATAAATGATAGTTGTATATAAATAAAGATTGATAAAAAAAGTATTTAAAAGAATCTAAGGGAACGTTTGGTTCGCGGATTTCCTAGGATTCACTAAGGGGGCGTTTGGTTCGCGGATTTTTTTCTCTGGGATTTGCATTTTATCAAAGAATTTGCATTGTGCAGCATTTGCATTTGCCAGAATTTTGTCAAAGAATCTACCGTATTTTATAGAAAAAATTTGTTAATCTGAAGAACGCAAGGTAACTAGGAATTAAAATCCTAGGGGGAGGCTGGTTTTTAAATAACAAAGAAGGAAGAGATTTAAGAAATCCCGGGATTTTAAATCCTTACTGAAATCTGCGAACCAAACACTGGATTTTAAATGCAAATCCAAGTGAATCCCAAGAAATCCGCGAACCAAACACCCCCTAAGTATTGCATTTATAATCCTGTGTTTGGTTTGCATATTTCAGTAAGAGTTTTCTTCTTTGTTATTTAAAACCCAGCATCGCCCTAGGGTTTTAAATCTCAGTTACCTTGCATTCTTCATGTTAGCAAATTTATCCTAAATTATAATGCAGATTCTTTGACATATGCAAATGCTGCATAATGCAAATCCATTGACAAAATGCAAATTCCTATAAATAAAATCTGTGAACCAAATGCCCTCTAAAACTCCATTGACTGCTCATATTTTTTATTGTATTCATTTTGATAAGGAAAACATAAAATTGAATTTATATTAAACTCAGTTTTTTACTATTTTATTTTCCATAGAAAAGAAAAACAATTTGTAAACATCACATGATTGCACTATCTCGATCCCATGATGGCATGATTTCCTAAAGAGACGTTTGGTTCGTGAAATGGAGTTTGAAGAAATTGAAATTTATATTTAGCTTGTTTTGAACTCTCAATAATAAAGATTAATAGTTATATAATTATGTGTCATCAAATTCTTTGTTTACAAGAATTTGACGTTTTTACCAACTCATAAATTAGATTTCAATCCATAGACGAATTAGATTTCAACCACTTCCTTTAATCAATACTAATAACTATATTTTATATTTTTATTATTTCTTCATCACCAAACATATGAATAACTAAAATTTGAATGTCAATTTCTTCGAATTCATATACACGAACAAAACACAATGTAAGAGCATCTGTAATAGTTGTTAACATATAAATCACCATGTCATGTCATCAAGTTTAACGTATAAACAACTACTACGTTAAATAGTTTGAGTTTATAAGTTAAACTTGTTTATAGACTTAAACCGTTTAAGTTTCTATTTTAGCAAGGCCTATATTATTTTTTTATCTTATAAACTACAAAGAAAGCGGTTCATCATTTTTTATAGCATTTTTATTTTAAGTTAATTCTAATCTATGGACCCAACAAAATTTATTGTATTTATAAAAATTCTAATTTGTTTAGTTTTAAAGTTAAAAGGTTGGAATCTCTGATTTTCTTAATTTTAAGAGGAAGACTTGGGTCTGAAATAAATTAACAGGTCTTTCTTTTGATTTTAGTTTTACAAACCCTAAAACTATTTATCATATTAATTATTAAAATTTTAGTTATCTTTCTTTGAGATGTTAAATTAAAATATAAGTTTAGTTAATTCTAATTTCAAAATATTTATCTTATTAATATATAAATAATTAGATAAATAATTTTAGTTATCTTTCCTTGTAATATATATCGATCATGGAAAGGTTTACGGAGTTGTAGTACGGTACAAACACATAATGCATTCACCTGAATGGACTCATCAGGACTTCCTCCAACATTTCGAAGATTCCAGATACTCGGAGACCATGAAATCCCTCCGTTTCCCTCATTATCGTCACATCTAAAAGCTAGAGAAACGCCGCCACGAATCACCGCACCACCGCCATCTTCCTCCTCCTCCGACACCGATGTATGCAGCAACTCCAGTAATCCTCCATGCCACATACGCGCCTTGTAGGATGTAATCAGTCCACTTGGCAGCATAAGAGTGGCTACACTTCCATTATCCAGTCCCAATCTGACAACGCAGCTTTCACCGAGGCTTGTGAAGGAGGCGCCATGGCCGCTGAATTCTGTTTCGAGGTAATCGACGTTGATCGGTTGGTATGGAATCGAAGCGACTCTTGGCAATCGGAAATTTCTAGTGTAGGCATTGAAATTAGAGTGAGATTTGATCGGATTAGAGAGGAAGGAAGAGGTGATTTTGGTGTTTAGGGTTGTTGAAGGTTGAATTCGGATGAAATTGGATGAGAGGATGGAGGAATTGTAGACCATAGCAGCCATTGTTGTTTTTTCTTGAGTTTTTCATTATTTCTTCTAAATATTTGTTTGGATAAAAAGGGTGAGGAAGTTAGAATGAATATATTTTTCACTTTTCAAGTTAAATTAATCTATCTAAGTTGTTGTTTGTTTTTTAAAAGGTTGACGTCTGCGGTCTGCGGACTTAGCTGTAGAATTCTGCGGTCAGAAGAGATGGACTAAAGGTCTGCAGACGTCCGCAGACGCGGGAAGAGGTTCGCAGACGCGGGAAGACGTTCGCAGATGCGAGAAGACGTACGCAGACACGGGAAGACGGAAAAAAAGCAAACACACTTTCATATAAAGCATTTTCCTGTGTCTTCGAGTTCGCAGACATAAGAGGTTCGAAAATTTTCTAACAAAAAACAAACAAGGCCTTAAGTCTCAATCTTAATTAATCCCAATTTTTGTTCCTATTTTATTTATTTTACTCGGTTTTAGTTTCTAGGCCGTTAAACATAACATTCCAACCGTTAACTTTGTGATAATAACATTTTTATTAGTTTTCAGTATGAGAGTTTTAGTCTCTGTAGTTTTATTACTTTTAATTTATAGTTCAAAATTTATCTTGTTTATCTATATATACAGTCGTTTTATTTATAAATATAATTATTTATTTAATATTTTATTTATATCCACTATTGTTAGTATTGTATTTATAAATTTATTTTTAATTAGTTAAACAATATTATTCTAATGATAAAACATAAATGATAAATTTTATTGCGACTGTCAATAATTAAATAATGAGCGATATACGTGTGGGAATATGTAAAAATAAAAGTAAAAGTAATATGAAATATATACATTATTTTTACATGTGGTGCAAGTTCGACATTTTTCGATGTGGTTTTATTGAAAAATCTAAACTTAACCGAATCTTACGATTTAAAAATAAAGAACTGAACTTGTGAGTTTTAATCAATTTTTTTGGTTTTGTAATTAAAAATCATCTGGGATGTGCAAAAAACCGAAACCAATAACCAAAAAACCAAAACCAAAACCAAAACATAACAAGTTTATTTGGTTTTATAATATAGAAACACTGAAAACCTGAACCGAATCAATATATTCAGATATAAAAATCAGACAAAACTCACTTCTAAAATTCATACATTCACATATATGTAATCCAAAACACATTCACATATGTATGTGGATGGTTGATTGACTGGGAAGATGACTGAAAAATAGTGACAGTAGAGAAAAAACATCAACGAAATCGCCTCTATATATAAACACAACTAACAAAAGCTAAAAAAAATCACATATATAAATGTCAACAATAATATTATAAAAATTATAACAAATAAGGAATATAAACTTTTAAATAAATTAGTAAAGAAAATGTAAAAATTTAATTAAAATAAAAAATAAAATTTATAAATAAAATAACAACAATTGTAAATGTAAAAAATACTAAAAAATAAGTATATTATAAATAAAGCAAAAATATAATTATAAGAAAATAAATTTTATATTTATATTTATTTATAAAAATATTTATATATTAAAATATTCGTATGTTATACAGGTAAATAAATTAATATATAATAAAATAAAAGGAAATAACAATTTCACCTTTTGTAGTTAGTAAATAATAAAATAAAAAGAAAAATAACAATTGTTATTCTATCTTTTGAGATTTTTGCCATGTTGGTTTGGAGATAAATCTTGGATGGGTATAGCAATGGTTGGTTGGAAGTGCAAAAGATATTTTGATCCATCATTGTCCTATCTTTTGTTTGTTTTTTTTATTCGTTTGAACTTTATTTATACAAAAAATGTATATAGAAAAATAACTTAGTTTTTATTATTTTCTAGGAAGAATTTCATAAATACTCCTCCAAAACATCGTAATATCATATATACCCAACTTAAAATTTTAATATCATATATATCCTTCCAAAACATCATAATATCATATATATCCAAATTTAAATATTAATATCACATATATCCCTCTTAAACATCAATAATATCATATATGCTCAAATTCATTAATTTAATTATTTTTATATCATTTAAAACTCATAACTAATATTGTTTATTAATTAATGACCATTATACCCTTACTTATTTCTTCTTTCAACTAAACTTCAAAATATCATATTTATCCAAATCTAAATAAAAATATCTTATCCCTTTTAATAATTTTATATAATTTTGAAACTTTACCATATAAATTCTTCATAGTAAAACAAATTAACAAAAACTATAAAAAAAATTGTATTCTGTTTATGCTCGTTTGTAATCAAATTGTATCGTCTTATTAAGTTTTCTTATTTGTTTTTTCTGTAGTTTTTATATACAGTTAACTGGTTACATAATATGTTCTTTCTTTTCTTTTTCTTTTCGAATTTTATAGTTGTATTGCATTTTGTTTTTTTAATTTAGTATATATTTATTGTTATCTATATACATTAGTTTCTTTTTTTTTTCAAGTTTGCTTCTTTTCCCTCTCTTTTCTCATCCTCTCGGGTTTCCAGCAAGACGTTTGTGCGATCATTCACCACCTAAAACCACCGAGGCAACCACGTTATATAACACAGGTTATCATGAAGGGTTTCTTGCAGCTGATCATGAAGTTTCTAGTGGTACAAACCCGGATTCGAATTAAAACAGGTAAATGAAACGGAATTTGGAGGTGCTCCGATAACTGAGTAAAATTGATGTGGGATTATGTGAAGGTTGAATAACAAATTATGAACACTATGAATTAATGTATTTTTTCTTGTTGTATGTGCATGTTCTTCCAATTCTGTGATGCATGATAATGTTATTGGTTTAATTATTTGGTTTATTATAATAAAACCAACATGTTTATTTATGTTTTCGTCCCTCCATGTTATTTTTTTTCATAAATATCCTCATGTTAATTTTTTCATTTTTGGTTTAAATATAGAAAAGAAAAAAAAAGCAAACTAAAAAAACAATAATTATAAAAGAAAGCAAACTTGAAAAAAAAAAAAGAAACTAATGTATTTAGAAAACAAAAAATATATACTAAATTAAAAAAAACGCAATACAAGTATAAAATTCGAAAAGAAAAAGAAAAGAAAGAACATAATATGTAATCATTAAACTGTATATAGAAAACTGCAAGAAAAAACAAATAAGAAAACTTAATAAGACGATACGATTTGATTACAAACGAGCAAAAACACAATACAACTTTTTTATTGTTATTGTTAGTTTGTCTTACTATGAAGAATTTATATAGTAAAGTTTAAAAACATAAATTATATAAATTTATTAAAAGAAATATGATATTTTAATTTAAATTGGATAAATATGATATGTTGAAGTTTAGTTGAAAGAAGAAATAAGTAGGGGTATAATGGTCATTAATTAATAAGCAACATTAGTTATGAGTTTTAAATGATATAAAAATAATTAAATTAATGAATTTGGGTATATATGATATTAATGATGTTTAAAAGGGATATATGTGATATTAATAACTAAAATTGGGTATATATTATATTATGATGTTTTGGAGGGATATATATGATATTAAAATTTTAAGTTGGGTATATACGATATTATGAAGTTTTGGAGGGATATATATGAAATTCTTCCTATTTTCTAATATGAACAAAATTGGTACTTTCTTATTCAATAAAAAGGTAACATACTTATAAAGTTATTAATGGATAACTAATAAAACTTGGTGTTTACGTGTCAAAATAAGAGGTGACAATTTATGTCAGGTTGGCATGTAGAGACTGAAGTATTCCCATGTTAACTTTGTATCAACCTATTATTGATCTATTTATAAGCGTATCGTGTTCGATTTAGTGTCATTTTTACCGTGTCAATTCGGGTAGGACAACTAATCGATTCTTAGTTTTTCTATAAATCAATACTTTTTCAATATTTAAAAAATAAATTTAAAAAACCATTTTTTCCAAGAAACTAGAAATAACACCTCAAATTAAATTAATTTTAATAATTGTTATTAAATAATTAAGATAATAATAAAAATTTAAAAGCAAGAGATTTGACAGTGTGGTTGCATTCGATGATAAGTAAATTTAAAAAATTTTGGTTGAATAATGATAAAAAGATTACTAATAAAAAAATAAATTGTATTTTTAGAAATTATTAACATGTTATACGGTTTGAAAACAGGTTGGGAGGTCAACTAAAAACCCAATATCTTGTCAGTTTCGTGTCTATCCGTTTGTGACCCGATTATCATGCCATATTCGTGTTGGGTTAGCTATATTTGCTTCGTGTCATGTCAGAAATTGTCACCCTATTAAAAAAAAACTGATTTGGATATCCATGATCACGTCGATTTAAAGCTAATTAACAAGTCATTCAATTGAGGATTTGAGGTGTTTTAGGTAGTAATTCAAAAGATGTATTTGAAGTTAACATACTTGTTATATTTGCTTTTGAAATATTAAATTATATCCGTTCTCTCTAAATTGATGTGTGCATCCTAAGAAGTAAGAACAAGCTTTTATTTAGTAGAAAGTTTCAACTAAAATTTGTTATTACATGATTAAAGTTGATAGTTAAATAAATAACGGCACATAAATTTAATAGGATCGATCAGACTTTCCATCTAACCTATTTAAACTTAAAATAAATAATAATCAAATTATTATCACAAAATGGTTTGGCAATCAAATGTTTGGGTAACGTTGTAATTGATATGGAAAACTCAAAACAAACTGATTTAAAAAATGTCCACCTTCTATCGTATCAATGGATCTCATTGTATGACTGGTGATGTGACCCTTGTAGTCGCTTTTCTAGTTAATAGTGAGTGACCTTAGTACCGTGGATCAACGATGAACTCGATACGTCGTGTCCTCTATGTGTGTTTTGATAACCAGCTTTTGTTTGGTGCTCTTCTAGTTGGTTTTTTAAGTTGTTAGTTGGGGTCACTCCTCATGTAGGGGCGGGCCTAATAAGTTAGTATGAATGTCACTCGACACCGATAAATCTTTAAAATATTGAGTTACGTATATATCAAAAACCCAAGTGACACCTATGATTTTTATTAAGTAACTTCTACGAAAAAATTATAAAAAATAGTATATACATATTTATTTGATATTTTTTGTTTTGATTACCCAAATTTATTGATATATTACTGAGTTTTAATTAAAAAAATTAAAAGAAAAAAAGCTCAATAGAATTTAAAACGAAAAAGAGACAACAAGTAAATAAGTGAATATTAACCAACCCAAAATATTTAAAAAAATCCCAAAAAATTTATTTAAAAAAATAAAATTTTAAGCCAAAACCTTGTTTAAAAAACTGGTCCAATCTTATGGAAATCTCTGATCGGCATTCTCTGCCTTTACGCTTTTCAGTACTTTTTTAATTAGAAACTCTTGTTATTTGTTAATTTTGTGTTGGCAACTCGTTTCGGTGACCCAATCCGTCCTAAAAAAACTTCAAGATCTAACTATTAAATTTACTCTAAAAAAGTGACACCAATAACAAAAATTCATGGATCGACTTCTGTTCTCGTGTAAAGACAGTTTGTATGGGGTCTTTGCTTTTCGACGTCCTGCTGAAAGATCTCCTTTTGTATGTGTTGCTTTTGTTTAATATAATGTTTTTTCCAAAAAAAAAAAAGAAAAGAAAAAATCTATGCAAATAAAAATCTTTGATCTTCTGGAATTTTTTAAGTTTGTCTTTATCATTTCATACAATTAGTCAAATATTTGGCCGATTTGTTAGTACTTATTCACAAATTTCTAACAAAAAAAAAACCAGTTTACCAACGGGTTATTGACATTTCAGATGGATTTTTGACAAAAAAACGTTGGTAATAATTTTTTTTTTCTAGTAGTGTTATTACACAAGAGACAAATCATTTTATTTTAAACTTATATAAAATATAGAATGAATAATTATTTATATATATAGTTAATAATTACAAATTATCATGCTCAATCACTTGTGCCCCTCGCCACTCTTCACCAGGTTCAATGGTGATCGGAGCAAGCATGGATGCAGGACCTGTACATATGAAATAGTCCTTCCCATATTTCTCCGACAAAGATCCAGGACTCGATACGTATATTTCTTCGAAACCAATTCTTACCATCCTGAAGAACAGTTCTCTTCCCTGAAAATCCACGTAGATAGATATTCTTATTATGGGTTATATGCCAAAAATAGCAACAACTTTTTGTAGTTTTACCGTTTATACTAACATTATTTATTTTTTATCATTAATAGCAACAACTTTTGTATTTTTTACCGATTATACCAACTTTTGACCTGGAAACCTGCTATAGCAGGTTACCATCCATTAATACCAACAACTTTTATCTTTTTACCAATAATAGCAACAATACTTTAACTTTTTACCAATAATAGCAACGATTTTTAACTTTTTACCAATAATAAAACATATCAAATTAAATTTCATGTATCTTTAACTAATCATTACTTTAAAGAAACTAAATTTATTAAAATCGAAACACAATCAAATAAATTCATAATCTATTCTTTGTTTAAATTTTGTTAGAAATAAATCAAATGCAATGTGTGTCTATAAAAGAGATAAAGAAAATATGTTTTCTATAGACATTAAAAAATAAATATTATTTTGATGTGTCATAATTTCATGCATAGCCGGGTTTTAGAGGTATGATAGGGTCGACCATTTAAGTGTAACATGACAAAGTGAAACTCAAATCATTTTGTATAAGATGTCATAGAAATATAATGAACACATTATGCAACATTTGTATTCTTTTTTGGATACTTAGTTCAACAATATTTGCATTATTTATTTGAACGTCATCTGATTTTCATAAATTTAAATCATATATAATCTTCCATAAAATAAAGGGACGTGTCTTTTAAATATTATCATTTTATTTATCAAATAAATAAAAGACTAATTATCCATAATTAGATCATAATTATTTATTATTATTCATTTTTATTTATCACATAAATAAATAATGCAAATATTGTTGTAATAAGTATCCAACAAATAATACAAATATAGCATAATGTGTTCATTATATTTCTGTGACATCTTATACAAAATGAAGTTTCACGTTGTCATGTTACACTTAAATGGTCGCCCCTATCATACCCCTATAAGGCTATGCATGAAAATATGACATATCAAAATTAGGAGTGTGCAAAAAACCAAAAACCAATCTAAACCGAAAAAAACCAAAAAACCGGAACCAAAAAACCAAACCGTTTGGACTTTGAATTTTCAAAAACCAAAAATTTCGGTTTTGAGGTCAAAATAAACCGGGAAAAACCAAACCGAACTGAAGTTTTATGATTTTAAAATTTATAAATACTCTTCCTTCGTTACATTTCTTCATTTAAGTTTTTTATTGAAAGTTATTAACTTTTCAATGTCTAAATTTCATATGAGACTAACACTCACTTTGCATATTATGATGATTATTATTACATTTGTATATTTTCATGGTTTTGAATGATAAAATGATTTAATGTCTAAATCTTGTTTGTGAAAGAATGCATTAAGTGTTATATACTTTGATTTTATGTATCCATATATATGTTAATTCCTATATATATATATATATATATATATATATATATATATATATATATATATATATATATATATATATATATATATATATATATATATAAACTGAAACCGAAATAAAAACCAAAAAATCAAATAGTTTAAAATCCAAACCGAACGGTTTCTTGAATATAGAAACCGATTTTCGGTTTGGTTTTTGCCAAAAACCGATCCATGCTCACCCCTAATCAAAATAATCTTCATTTTTTAATGCTTAAAGAAAACATATTTTTTAAACTTTCATAGACACACATTGCATTTGATTTATCTCTAGCAAAATTTAAACAAAAAAATGGATTATGAACTTATTTGATTGTGTTTCGTTTTTAATAAATTTAGTTTTTTTTTAAATAATGATTAGTTAAAGATAAAGAAAATTTTAATTTGATATGTTTTTATTATTGGTAAAAAGTTAAAAGTCGCTGCTATTATTGGTAAAAATATAAAACGTTGTTGTTATTATTGGTAAAAAGATAAAAGTTGTTGGTATTAATTGATGGTAACCTGCTATAGCAGGTTTCCAGGTCAAAAATTGGTATAATCGGTAAACAATACAAAATTTTTTGCTATTAATGATAAAAAATAAATAATGTGGGTATAAACGGTAAAACTACAAAAAGTTGTTGCTATTTTTGGCATATAACCCTTCTTATTATTTATAAAAATTAGAGTAAATTACAGAAATGGTCCCTGTGGTTTATTCAAAATTATGGAAACGGTCCCTCAACTTTCAAAGTTGCAGTGGCGGTCCCTCAAACCACTTTTTACTTGCAGAATTGGTCCTTCTGTTTCTAAAATTTTTAAAAATGACGATTTTGCCCTTCTTTCAATTACAAGTTTGGTAATTTCAATTTTGGTCCCTTTTCTTACTTTTTCATTTTTGATTTTAAATTTGAAATGTTAATTTAATAATTTATGATTTGATTCATTATTAATTATATTATTATTATTATTATTATTATTATTATTATTATTATTATTATTATTAATTATTCCTATTTATTTTGTAAAATAAATCTATATTTCTTTACTAAAAATTATGTTTATTTATATACTTAATTAGTTAAGTTATGCATCTTTTTATGTATTCAGTTTATTTATTAAAGTTTTATTTATTTATATTTTATTGGTTAAACTATTTGTATAATTTTATTATATATAGTTTCCCATCAAGCTATTCATTACTTTTTATAAATTTTGAATTTGTGTAAATTTTGATTTAAATTTACAAACTCATTACGTTTTGATTTAACTTTCCTAATTTTTTATTTATTATTTAAATATTTTGTTTACGCTAATATGTTTTTATATAAATTTATTATTTTATTTGTTTGGAATTAAATATTTTGTTATGCCGGTACGCTTTGATTTCAATTTATTATTTTTATTTGTTTTGGTTTAAAATTTTGATACGTTAATACTTAAGTGAAAATTAAAATATTTAAGTAAAAACGAATAAAACATATTAATGTATAAACTTGTAAATCAAAAAGATTAAAATACTATATTAAAATCAAAACTTATTGGCATAACAAAATATTAAAATTAGAAAAATAAAATACTAAAATTAAATCAAAACGTGTTAACGTAACAAAATATATTATTGTAAATAAAATAAAATAAACTAAAATATAAATATAATTCATTATTTCTAATATCTATAATGATTAATAAATATAAAATATAAATACAATATCTTATTTCTTACATCTTTAAATAATAATAAATAGATAAGATTTAAATCTTCATTCAAATTATATCTTATATGTACTTTATCTATAAGTCTAATTAAAAAAATATATTAGTTGTTTATTTATAAAATGATTTGTAAAATTATTTATTTTTAATATATATTAGTAAATTAATAACTTGTAAGGCATTTTTTTAAACCAACCAAATAAAATAATAAATTTAAATAAAAACATATTGGCGTAAAAAATTTTTAAATCAAAAACAATAAATCAGTAAATTTAAATCAAAAGGTAATGAATTAGTAAATATAAATCAAAATTTACGTAAATTCAAAATTATATCTTATATATACTTATCTATATATCTAAATAACTTAATATAAAATATATATAAACATTATATATTACGTAAAATTAACATTTCGAATTGTATCGACTAAATATATATAAATTTAGGAATAAAAAGTAAAAAATGTTAAAAATTAACTATTGATCATGACTATATAAATATATATATAAAATATATATATATATATATATATAAATATATATATATAAATATATATAAATATATATATATATATATATATATATATATATATATATATATATATATATATAAAATGTGACGAATAACCGTAATTTATTTTTATTTTTATATAATAATTAATATTAAATTATTTAATTTTTAAGTTTACATACATTTCATTTAACCAATTATTTATAAAAAATTATTCACGTAATACGTGGGTTCATAAACTAGTTCTTTATTAAATAAATTGAATACATAAAAAATGCATAGATTATTAAATTAAGTATAAAAATAATTTTTAATAAATAAATATAAATTTATTTTTAAAAATAAATAAGTATATATAATAATAATAATAATATAAATATTTAAATAATAATTTGTTAAATCAATATTTCAAATTTAAAATCAAAATTTAAAAGTTTAAGGAAAAGGACCAAAAGTGAAATTAAATTAAATAGTTGAGGGACTAAACTTGTAATTAATAAAAGGGCAAAATCGTCATTTTTGAAAAGTTCAGACACAGAGGGACCTTTTCTGCAAGTAAAATGTGATTTGAGGGACCACCACTGCAACTTTGAAAGTTGAGGGACCATATCCGTAATTTTAGACAAACCACAGGGACCATTTTTGTAATTTACTCTAAAAATTAAATATACTTATTTAAATGACAATTACATTATCCATTTTACTAATCATACGTATCCTTTTTTAATGAATCTTGATAGTTCATATTAGTTGGTCTCACATCATTAAAGAAATTATTAGTAATATTAATGAGTTCAGAGGAGTGTATGATTAATAAAAGGATGATCACATAATTAGCCGTTTTTTAGAGCCGTGTAATTGAAAATACTTTAAAATTTTTTTTTTTTTCATTTGCCGATATACTCTCTATTTTCGAGATAAAGTTTTTGTGAATACAAAAATTTCTTGATATGTAGACATGTAGTTTATAATTGTTTTCATGATAAAATTATTTTTATCACTGTAATAGTTCAACAAATTTGGTGACAGTCTTTTTAGATTTGACAAAATACAAACAAAATCTTTACAATTTAACATAAAGCAAACAAAATATTTGGGATATAATATAAAATATATTAAAAAGTCAATATAAAGGAGATCACAATAAGCATGTCATGAGAATTATGGTTAAATTGGTTTTTACTAATTTTTTTTTGGCTATTTTTAAATCCATCACTCAAAAAATTGATTAACTTTATGATTATCCTTTAGTAAAATCCAATTTACTAATAATACATCACCCTAGTCTTAACACCAGTTGGTCCCATATTATTAAACAAATCACTAGTAAAATTAGTATTTTTAACAGGATGTATGGTTAGTAAAAGAGTTTATTTTGAAACAAACCAACATGTTTTCACGTTTTTTGCGTTTTCGTCCCTCCATGTTATTTTTTCCCATAAAAAACCTCAAGTTATATTTTTTGTTTTTGATTTGGTGAAATTTGGACATCAGACTCCAGTTATAACTTGTGAACCGTGTTTTTAAAAACTGAAAAACCGGGTTCCAATATCCAAATTTCACTAAATCAAAAAAAAAAAAAAATTAACTTGAAGACTTTTATGGAAAAAAATAACATGGCATGACGAAAACGCAAAAAATATGAAACATGTTGGTTTTTTTCATAATAAACCAGGATGTACGTGTAACAATATTCAAACATAATGATTAATTAAATTACCTGATCAAGAGTTTCATACTTTGATGGAGGAGTATTGTAGTATTCCTTCAATCTATCTTCAAGAGGTGCACCATAAACTCTGCTAAGTTTATGCTTCAAAATGGTAATGGGCACATCTTGCACACTCCACACCCCTCCTTTCTTCTCTGGTTCCCATCCGAATGAAAACCAACCCGGATCCTCCGGTTTCACAGCCTCAGACGGGGATAGAATCTCGAATGAAGAAGTTAAAGGAGGGTGCGTGCAATACGTTGAATGTTGGAGGCCTTGGATTGCGGTTCCTCCTCTGTTCTTAAATTTAAGATGGCTGAGTATGGCGGTTTTTAGATCAACCGGTTTACGGCCGTTGTTCTTGACTATAACTGCAGTTGCCATGCTCAGAGCATAGAGAGAGATCACATAGGTTATATCAAGAGTTCCACTGGTTGTGCAACTCAATTCGATCTGTCAATGAATAACACTTGTAAGTAGTAAATTTACCTTTGTTTTGACAAAGGGAAGTGATTTATACACAACAAGAATTTACCATACGCAACAATTTCATATGAAAAGACTATTTTATCCTTCTTAACTGTTTTCTGGAATTCCTTTTAAAAGAAGTTATGAATCACATTGTTGTTATACTCTTGTTATCTATTATATAAATGATATCATTTATGATTAATTTTTAGACAAATCAAATGATATTCATTCATAATAAATGACTACATTTTAAAGTTAATCATAAAAATAAAGATCTACTTTTATCTTTTTACTGATAATAATAACCAAAATGATTAATTTATCCTTAGTAATTTTATTTTGTTACCGGTATTATTAATACATTTTTAATTTCTACCAATAATAAAATTATTCTCTAATCCTTAATAACATACTGATAATACTGGTAACAATAATGATACTTTCATAATATGTATTTTTTTTTTCATAATATGAATTATTATTGATACTATATGAAACAATGTTAAGTTTTTTACAGTTAACCCCTCCTTTGTAATCATAATGCATTTAACATAAGCAATAAATATCTATATCTATAAATACTATTAAATGAGGAACTAATTTGTCACGTGTCGACCTCTCATTTAATTTGCCACGTGTCAGAACTTTAATCTGCCACATGTCATTACTAAAATTAAATTTGAATTAATAAACTCAAATCTAATAAACTCATTTTTTTATAGTTATTTCATGTCATATAATTAAAAGTTTTTTTTTAATATTTTTTAAATTTAAGCCATGTAATACATTTTTATATAATCTAGTATAATTATATAAAACACCCCTCTTCACCCTCTTTTTAGTTTTTGTCCATGTCATACAAAAACATTCTCATATATATAAAAGTTGTTACTTTCAACAATATATTCTTAATATTGGTAGGTAGTAATGGGATGTTATCCTTCCATATTCTAAGTGAAATGTGATGCAATTTTGACCCATTTAAGCTAACGGATCGAACCGGTTAATGACCAAAATATAAAAAATTTACATAATATTGAAAAGATTAAAAACAATTTGTTTAATACTTCATTTTCTAGAATTTCATTTTTTAAAATATTTATTTTCAAGTTTAACTTTCTACTATGGTCATTTGATCAATTGGATCGAAATTGCACCTGTCATGGTTATATTATGTATTATGATCATAGCCTTGAATTTTTTTCTTTTCTATAATATATAATTTCTTTTTCATAATTAGGGTGGACCCCAATTAAAAAATGGGATAATTGTGCAAAAAACCGTCAACTTGTCAGTTTTTTATGATTAAAACCCCAAACCATTTTTCGTTGCATAGATAACCCTGAACTAACTAAAAATAAGTAAATCAAGGTTTTATCAAAGAGTAACCGGTTGAAACCGGTTATTAATCCTACGTGGATAGGTAAATAACCAACGCGGAATAAATTTTAATTGTTGAAACCGGTTGTCAAGTATTACACATCATTTAAACCCCCGTTGATAATTTTTTAATTGTAATTTTTAAACGGGATTACAATATTGACGGAGGTTTAAATGATGTGTAATATTTGGCAACCGGTTTCAACAATTAAAATTTGTTCCACGTAAGTTATTTACCGGTCCACGTAGGACTAATAACCGGTTACCCATTAATAAAATCTTGATTTACTGATTTTTAGTTAGTTCAGGATTTTATATTCAACGAAAAATAGTTTGGGGTTTTAATCACAAAAAACTGACAAATTGGGATGTTTTTTTGCGTAATTATCCCTTAAAAAATATATGTTCCAAGTGTAAGTGTGAACGAAGTACTCATGAGGTTGGAAAATTAGCTTGCCAAATTAACATGGCAACAACGAGAACACCACCCAAATTTATTGGTCCCATGCAAAAATTCCCCGCAGCAAATTGAAATCGGCTTGCCAAATCAGCATGACCCATTGTCATACACTCATATATATGTTGATAGATATGTCATATACTCATATGAGGCTACATGTCTCTAGTATGTTTTTAGTGTACTAACTATCATTGCTAATGCCTTGAACAAATTGAAAGAACGTTACTATTAAATAGAATTTAACCAATAATTTTAGCAACTCCAAATAGAATATTAGCACAGAATATTACATGAAGAGAAAACGTTCTCATGTAAAAACTGATTTATCTGGCCAAAAAATACAAACCCTTTAAGATCAAATTTGAACCATATATTTTAGTAACACTATCCACTAATTCTCCTTATTTAATAAATAATTGTATATTTATATTTTTATTATAGCATCCTACAAGGCAAAATAGCAAGCAATTTTTTTTTTCTTCTTATTATAACAATCTCGTAAATTTTGTCTCAAACAATGAAACCAACTTCTGGTTTACTTCCGATTATAGCATTTAACCGGTAAACAACAAGTAGGTTGTTATTTCAAATAATATATTAAATGGTAAAAAATAAAACTCATTGTCATAATAAGAAAAAAAAAGTAGGTTGTTATTTCAAACAATAAACCATATATTTAACCTTTTTTATCTGTTAATTTTTGTTATTTACCGGTTAAATGCTATAATGAAGAATGAACAAAGAGTTGTTCCTTTATTTAATATAAAATTTGCAAGATTACTATAATAAGAAAATTATCTTAAGCAATTCTCCCGATGTATAATTATCATTTTTCACTTTTTCTCTATCCTAATGTATCATACTAGAAAAGCCATGATAATCCATGAAAAACAATTTTAGGCATTATACTTTCTGCTAGAATTACTACTATAAACATGTTAACGTACAAGTAAACCACATATGTACCAATCGTAATTAAACAAATAGAAAAAAATTATTCCCAATAATGTTCAGATTTTAGAAACTTCAAGTTTTTGTATATATGATTATATTTGTAGTTGTACGATTTAGATTGGATACAAATTCATATCACATTTCCATATGGATTAAAAAGAGGAACGAACGATACCTGAAGAGCATCAATGGAGTCGGAATCAACATCCTTCACGATCCATTCCGACAAATCAACGCCTTTCGATTTCGAATCCTTAGAATCGCTATTAATCACCAAACCGATACCGCCTTTCGAACCAGAAGTAGTGTACAGAACCTCTTCGAATCCGTCATCTTTCCAGTACACTTTAGGTTTGTAAGAAGTCACATGAGCATTGTTCAATTGAAGCTTCAACGAACTGCCATTTCTCACCGTAAGTTCTGCGATCTGAGCACCGTCGTCGTGTTCCGTGAATCTGATGCCTTTCCGACCGAATTTCTGATCAAGTGTTTCTGTTACTGTAACAGACGGAGTTGTGGTTGAAGCAGTTGATTTTGGAGTTAGAATGGTTGGTTTGGGGAGAGAGAGGGATAGAAGAGAAGCGGTAGCCATGGATTGACGGAGAAGCAGATAAACTGAATTTCTTCTATACATTTTCTCTTTGTTGGTTTCTTTTTACAACTTTTCATTTTGCCCCCTTTGGGTATCGAAATTGAACATTTTAGAACCCCAAACTACGTACGGGTGTAAATTTTAAGACAAAATTGTTAACTCGTGAAACATAAGTTAAAAGTTAATTTTTAATTGGAATTCTAAAAGGCCTAAATTAATAGATTATGTTATTGTTAAGTTGTGGAGATTGATATTATTGAAGGCTTATCCGTCGTTACGAAATATTAGCATGAGGTCTCGCCCTATCAAATATTTTCTCATTTCGGTAATTGGTTTCTATAGATATTGATTTTATTGTAATTGTAATCCTGATTCGAAATTAATAGGACTGAATTGGTAGTGCGGCTATGGACGCAAGTCATTTTTCGATTGAATCATGTGATACTTTGTGGGGTTATTTGCTAAAAATAGCAACAACTTTTTGTAGTTTTACCGTTTATACATTATTTATTTTTTTATCATCAATAGCAACAACTTTTGTATTTTTTTACCGATTATACCAACTTTTGATCTGAAAACCTGCTATAGCAGGTTACTATCCATTAATACCAACAACTTTTATCTTTTTACCAATAATAGCAACAATGTTTTATATTTTTACCAATAATAGCAATGACTTTTAACTTTTTACCAATAATAAAAATATATCAAATTAAATTTTTCTTTATATTTAACTAATCATAACTTTAAATAAACTAAATTTAAGAAAATCGATTTGGTTTCGGTTTTTCTTTGTCATGGTTTTCAATTTCAATTCTTTCTTTCTAAAACCAAAACACACACACACACACACACACACACACACACACACACATATATATATATATATATATATATATATATATATATATATATATATATATATAGAGGTTCAATTGAGAACTTTTATGCATCGAGAACCTCGAGGAACTTTTGTGCATCAGATAATCTACCAAGGTTGCACAAAGGGCATTTTAGGGAAAACTAAATATATGGTAATTAATTTATTTCTAAAAATCATTAAAAGATAATTAGGAGTTACATTTTGAATTAAAATATCATATTAACTACATTCCTAATTTTCCTCCCCATTTCTCTCTCTCTCTCTCTCTCTCTCTCTCTCTCTCTCTCTCTCACATCTTATTCTTCATGATTTTCATAGTGATGATGATTTGAAGACGAAGACTAACGATGAACGACGATGATGATGAACATGGACAAGAGATGCGACCGATGATGATTATGAATAACACGATGCATAGATGGATGATGAACAATGACGATGCATAGATGGATGATGAACGATGAACAACGAAAAATGATGATGCATAAATGGATGATGAACAATGACGATACATAAATGAATGATGAACAAGTCGAACACGATGCATAGATGAATGAAAAATATGAACGACGAACACGATGCATAGATGAATGATGAACAACTTGGACACGATGCATAAATGAATTTGTGTAATTTTTTTGTTAAATGCGTCTTTTTTGAACACGATGTATAAATAAACATGATTAACGATGAAATGCATCGATCTCCATCATCTTTTTTTGAATTTGTATAATTTTTGTTAAATTTGGAAATGTATCAATTGAATTTATTTAGCATTTATTATTTGATTATTTGTTGAAATATTAAATTTAATGAGGTATGCACATTCCCCAAAGTGTCCTTCATTGTTTGTTTCTATAATGCACAAGATGCATATAATTATCCAACTATTTACCCTTTTGCCATTAATCTAATCCATACAATTTTTTGATCTAATGGATGATATAGGTACTTTTGTACCTCGATGCATAAAAATGTTCAATTGAACCTTCCTCACTCACTCACTCACACACACTCTCTCTCTCTCTCTCTCTCTCTATATATATATATATATATATATATATATATATATATATATATATATATATTTATATATATATGAATAAACATATATAATGGATATATAAAATCAAAATATACAACACTTAATGCATTTTTTCACAAACAAGATTTAGACATTAAATCATTTTATCATTCAAAACGATGACAACATATAAATGCAATAATAATACAACAATAATAATCATCATAATATTCAAAGTGAGTTTTAGTCTCATATGAAATTTAGACATTGAAAAGTTAAAACTTTCAATAAAAAACTTAAATAAAGAAATGTAACGAAGGAAGAGTATTTGTAAATTTTAAAACTATAAAACTTCAGTTCGGTTTGGTTTTTTCCGGTTTATTTTGACCTCCAAGCCGAAACCAAACCGAAAATTTTGTTTTTTAAAAATTCAAAGTCCAAACGGTTTGGTTTTTTGTTTCCGTTTTTTGGTTTTTTCGGTTTCAGTTTGGTTTTTGGTTTTTTCGGTTTCAGATTGGTTTTTTTTGGTTTTTTCAGTTTCAGATTGGTTTTTGTTAGAGATAGAATAATTGGATTATTAAATCATATATAATTATTCATAAAATAAACGGATGCAGTTTTTTAATATTACCATTTTATTTATCAAATAAATAAAGAACTAATTATCCATGATTAGATCATAACTATTTATAATATTATTCATTTATTTATCAAATAAATAAATAACGCAAATGTTGTTGAACTAAGTATCCAAAAAAGAATACAAATGTAGCATAATGTGTTCATTATATTTCTATGACATCTTATACAAAATGATTTGAGTTTCACGTTGTTATGTTACACTTAAGTGGTCGACCTTATCATACCTATAAAACCCAGCTATGCATGAAAATATAACACATCAAAATAATCTTCATATTTTAATGTCTATAAAAAACGTATTTTTTTATCTCTTTTATAGGCACACATTGCATTTGATTTATTTATAACAAAATTTAAACAAAAAAATGTTATGAACTTATTTGATTGTATTTGGATTTTCATAGATTTAGTTATTTAAAGTAATTATTAGTTAAAGATATAAGAAATTTAATTTGATATGTTTTTATTATTGGTAAAAAGTTAAAAGTCGTTGCTATTATTGGTAAAAATATAAACGTTGTTGCTATTATTGGTAAAAAGATAAAAGTTGTTGGTATTAATGGATGGTAACCTGCTATAGCAGGTTTCCAGGTCAAAAGTTGGTATAATCGGTAAAAAATTCAAAAGTTGTTGCTATTAATGATAAAAAAATAAATAATGTGGGTATAAACAGTAAAACTACAAAAGTTTGTTGCTATTTTTGGCATATAACCCGTACTTTGTGTTCTTAATTTTCTACTTTCTGTTTATCGTTGTATGTGTGTGCACGCGCTTATGATGTGTGGTCGTGTATTTTATAGTTATTGGGCTAAACGAAAAAAATGATGAAATCAATACAAATGCTAGATTACTTTCTTTCGTCCCAAGATAAGTGTCCATCATAAATTAGTTAGTTATTTTTATAAGATTCAGTTATACCCTTACACTATGTGCCTAATCACGAAAAGCAAAAGAGGAGTAATGAAAGTTGAAGTTTTGAGAGATGATGATAATCTTGAGGAGCAAAAGTAATCAAGTCAGATTGAATAATTAAGGGGGAGAGAGAGATAAGACAAAAGTTGAAGAATTTTTTAGCAGCTCAAGAGTTAAAGAGTTTCAAAGTTTTAAATGTTTCAAGCTAAAGATTAAAGTCTAAAGACAAAATCTTTCTGTATTTTGAAGAAGCTGAAGTTTATCATCATTTTTTCAAAGTGGCAAATTTTCATTGTAAGATCGACTGAAAATTCTTATTAAAATTGAATATAAATTTCATTTAAGTTGAATGTTTTTAGTATTGAGAAATTCCTGAACTATCCAAGTCTAAAGTAAAGTTCATCAAAAGAAAGATAGTTCAGAAGATGACAAAGCTTATCTTCAAGGATCAAAACTTGATCACAAAGGGAGAGATTGTTAGACTTTATTATTTGTAATCAAGGGTTTATTTGTAATTATTTATATGATACTTTGTGTTCTTAATTTATGCTTTATGGTCATCGATGTATGTGTGTGCGCACTCTTCTGATGTGCATTGTGTATCTTTATAGTTATTAGGCTAAATGAATAAACGATGAAATCAATACAAATGCTAAATAATTACTTTCTTTCGTCCCAAAATAAGTGTCCATCGTATTTTTAATTTGTCTCAAAATAAATGTCCATCATTATAATTAGTTAGTTATTATTTATAAGATTTAAGTTATACCCTTACACTCTGATCATGGTCATGAAAAGCAAAAGACGAGTAATAAAAGTTGAAGTTTAAAGAGATGACGTGAGATAATCAAGAGGAGCAAACTTAATCATATCTGATCGAAGAATTAAGGTGGGAGAGAGATCAGAGAAAGTTGAAGGATTTTGCAGCGGCTAAAGAGTTTCAAAGTTTTAAATGTTTAAAGTTAAAAATTAAAGACTAAAGACGAAATGTTTCCGTATTTTAAAGAAGCCAAGTTTATCATCATGTTTTTCAAAGTGACAAATTTTCATTGCAAGATAGACTAAAGATTCTTATTAAAAATTAATATCAGATTCATTTCAGTTGAATGTTTTCACTAATGAAAAATCCTCGAAAACTATCCAAGCCTAAACTAAAATTCATCAAAAGGAAGATTGTTGAGAAGATGACAAAGCTTATATTGAATGATCCAAACTTGATCACAAAAGGAGGGATTGTTAGACTTTCTTAATTGTAATCAAGTTTGGGGGTTTATTTGTACTTAATTAATAGTTGATAGATTATTTTGTATGAGCTTTAATAGTTGATTCCAAAGGTTTTGGCCTATTAGGGTCTTAGTATTTTTTTTTTTTTTTTAATAAATAGGGTTGTTTAGGTTTTTGTGTGAGCGATTGAAGATGTTAAGAAATGTTGGCTAACCATCAGGGTTTGCCCTGGTGGCCACCAAGTTTCCATATGGGACTTGGGAAGGATTGTTACCCGGGTTCGATCCTCACTAGAGGCGGATTTTGGAGTTTTTCCCCTCAGGTGAACTAATCTAACTACGGAGATTTTAATCTAACTAGGAAATTGTGGTGGGGATCGAACTGGGATGTATCGGCACTTGGGCCTAGGCGATAATGTAACATCCCAATTTCGAGATAATTGCGTGTAATTATTTTAGTGGATGTTTAAATAATTAATATCGTGTTGGGCCAATGATATCCCGAGTAGTGGATTTTACGTGTCGGGTTTGCGAGTTACGTGTCTCCGAGTAATTAATATTAGTGGATTAATTATATATTTGGGTTCGTGGAGTTAATTGGGTTAAAAGGATATTAATTGTGAAAATGGGGTATCGGGTTCGGATTAATGGGTTCGGGACCGATTGAGATAGAGACTTATATATGTGTTGATCTTATCTTCTTTCCCTTATCCATTTCTATAACCTAAAGTGTATATGTGTGTGTTTTGTGTGAAGACCTCCAGCAGAGAAAACCAATTTTGAGTCTCAAATTGAGTGTGGAAGCTTGGAATTGAATTGCTTATCTTCTTCCTTTCCATTGTTCTTGAAGGATTTGAGGTAAGCAAGCTTGAATTGGGGTTTAACTTGTGTTATATATTGAGTTCTTGTGGGAATTGGTTGTTTGTGTGATATAAGAGTTATTATGCTGCTATTATGTGATTATGTATGTGTTTTGAGGGTTGAAAACGAATTGAGAGGAGTTATACACTCCTAGGCAGCCATGAAAATCGCAGAGCAGGAACAGGGGTTTCGTGGTATCGCGGCGCGACCACCAGAGTCCCCGCGGCGCGACCAAGAGCCCGCAGTGAAAATTCGAGTGTGGTCTCAATAAAGGGGTTTTGGGTCAAATTGTGTCGGGTTTCCTTCAGGGTTGCTCGGGATGGGCTTTGTGCATATTCAGGGTCTTGTTGAGATTGCTTTGAGTCGAGTTTTGAGTCGGGTTTCGGTTCCGTGGGGTTGTCGGGTTGAATAGAGTTCGGGGTGTTGTGATTATGTGTTTAATGTAATTCGGGAATGTGTTTAATCGGTTGGGATCTGTGTAATTTCAGGGACGAGTCAGCGAGCCGAGCCGAGTTAGAGACTTCGGGACTAGTGGATTAATCAGGTGAGTACCCGAGTTCTTTTCTAAACCGCAGGACAGTTTTCTGAGTCGTGGATGTGTAGCTAGTTTCGTGTATGTGTATATTGTGTATATTGTGTATATTGTGTATTGTGAATGAGACAGGGACGCGAGCACAGGTATGATTCTATTTTCCACATATGTGTTATATGTGCATGAGATGAGATCCGGTCCAGGGGTCCGTGATGAGTTCCATACGGACGGTGATTCGCGATGTGTGATCGCGCGGGTTGACTGTCCCTAACAGCCTTGGAGCGTGTATACACAGCAGGGCCTGTAGCCGGTTCGCGCCCGTGCTACAGGGTTGTGGCTAACCACCGGTGCGCACGGTCGTTAGCTGGGGAAGGGTCCCCCTTCAGTGATTCTGTGTGTAGGGCCGTGGATCTCATGCTGTGTGTTCATATCTGTATAGTGATGTTGATTGCCAGGGACAGAGATAGAGCTTGTGCTGTGTGTATGTGCTATGTGTACGCATGCTGTGTGTTAATTGTGCAGAGTCTAACCCTCGAGTACTCACGAGCTTCCGAGCTTAAGTATTCGAGTCTACCATGTTCGGGGTATCAGAAAAAAGATTGGTAGCCGTGCTTGTTGATCTGGGACTGGGGAGTAGCTGAGAAGTCTTATGCTGGTTTTGTGTAATGATGTGATTAGTTGCTTATGTAATTTAGCGGATAATATGTGTTAATGATATTATTGTGAAAGTTTAAATTAATAGTGATCAGTGCTACCTCTTGACATATGCGTTATAGAGATTATTGCGATATTGCCACCTGGGTATTGAAATTAACGTGACATTTCCGGGTTAAGGGAGGGTGTTACAGATAACCATCACACCAGCTGTTAAAAAAAAAAAAGAAATGTTGGCTGTCGCATTCCTAGAAATAAAAATCTACGTGTTCATCATACAAAGTTTAATCTATTCATTTTGTTTTTGTTCATATTGTTTATTATTATCTCATTGCTCAAATGTTAAGATTAACAACTAGAAAGAGGAGATAAAAGACTTCTAATCATTTTCCTTTGTTTCTTTCTAATTTTGAAAGGGTCTGGCAGTACAAAAACCATGTAAGTTTCTATTTGTTTCCTTTCCCCAAAACAAGGTTTTTTTTTTTTTTAAATTAAGGATGTAAATAAGCCGAGCCCAGGCCCGTTAAAGCTCGGGCTCGACTCGTTTAAAAGTATCAGTCTCGAGCTCTCGGCTCATTTCGAGCTCTGTATGTAAAGCTCGAGTTTGGCTCGTGAATAAGTATACAAGCTCGAGCCGACTCGTTTATTATATATATTAATTTTTTATAATATATTTTATATTAATTTAATCTATATATTATATATTTATTAATTAAAAACTATATTATATATGGGCTCGTCTAAGCTCGTTTAGGCTCGCCAGCTCGATATTGAAGCTCGGGCTCGAGCTCAGTTATTAATTAACTACAAGAAAAGTGTCTTTTAGTGACACACGGTTTTGGTGACACAAAAAAAAATGTCACTATATCTTACTTTTAGTGACACTTATGAAAAAGTGTAGGTATAGAGAAATCTTTTACCTACACTTAATCTAAATTAGTGACACAAAAATTTTGTCACAAAATACTTGAGGGCTATACCCACATACATTTTTAGTCACTATATATCTATACCCACTCCACTTTTACCCACTCTTTTTGTTGGGTACAATTATAAGTAGAGTTGAAAACAATATTTTGTAATAGTTCAGGGGAATTTATTGTAAATACACAATAGTTATATTGTGTATATAAATAGAAGTAGTATTTCTATTTTGGAAGAGATCGGACAGAATAGAAAAAGAAATCGGACAGATCTAGAGAGAGAAGAAGATTGCTGTCCAAGATAGCCAAGAACTTAATGTAATATTTTTCTCTTTAATCATTCAATAGATTGTGTTTTGATTGATAATTGTTCATATGAATTGTGTTATGTTGATGAATTGCTAGAAATATGAATTCACAATTGGTATCAGAGCCTAATATGGCTGAATTTGAGTGAATTTTGAATCTGAAATCGTTTTTTTTAGAACACTGTTATATTCATTTTTTTTGAAAATCCGAAAATCAATTGAGGATTTTGATTCTGTGGATGAAATGATCTGATATTTGGATCGAAGGTGCGAATTTTAAAGACGAATTCAATGATATAAGTATCAAATTTTTATTCCAAACACACAGAATTTAATTGAGAATTTTCAGATTTTTTGAAAAAGTGTGTGTTCTTGAGGTTTTTGGTCGATTTTTGGTTTTTAATCAAGAATTAGCCAAAGTGATTTCACAAAAGTTGTTTCTGCTATTAAAACGAACCTTCGAAATCAATTTGAGGTCAATTCATGGATTTTTATTGAAAAAGTTTGAATCTGATCTTGTTTTTGTTGAAAAATGATAAAACTCGGGCATAACTAAATTCATAGTGTCATTCGAGTTTTATAAAGAAGGCATTCGAGTTTTATGAAAGCTTTATTCTAGTTTTATTAAAGCTCTATTCGAGTTTTATGAAAGCTTTATTCGAGTTTTATTAAAGCTTTATTCGAGTTTTATGAAAGATTTATTCGAGTTTTATGAAGCTTATTTCGAGTTTGATAATACATTCATCGAGTTTCATGCCTTATGATTCGAGTTTTAAGCCTTAGTTATTCGAGTTTCATACTTCATTGACCGAGTTTCATAAAGCATTGACCGAGTTTCACTTCTTTGTAATTCGAGTTGATTTCCATTTCATTCGAGTTTAACATAACTTCATTCGAGTTGCATATCATATCATTCGAGTTTGATAATTCATCATTCGAGTTTGATCATTTATAGTTCGAGTTTCATCTTTCTTTGATCGAGTTTCAACCTTAATAATTCGAGTTTCATCTCATATCATTCGAGTTTCATAATTCATTATTCGAGTTTTGACTATTTGACCTTAGCTGCTTAAATTGGTCATAACTTTTGACTGGAACATCGTTAGAAGGCCTACCATACGTCAAATCGAAGCTTGAAAAGAGATCTACATTTCTAGAACCGGCGTAGCCGGTTCGGTAAATTTTCGAGGCCCAATTCCACTCCAGAAAAAAGTTACGGGCATTTTTCTACAGAAAATCTAAAATTTCAACGTCAAAAAGTCATTTCAGAGCTGATTTTTCACAAGTTATCATTTGTAGATATAATTCTCAAAGTTTTATCAGAATTCACTCATTTTTCCATAAAAGATCTTGGAAGTTCATTTTTCAGTAATTCATAATGGAATTTGAACAATTGTCAAAGTCTGAGCTGATTTTCAAACTTACTGAATCTGAAAAGATTCGTAAGAACAATTACGACATTCTCATTCAGTTAAATACTGATAAACATTTGGCGTTACGTGACGTACAAATACTGAATGAAGAAATTCAAAACTTAAAAGAAAAACAAAACTCTGAGAGTTGTGCTCATCAATTGAAAATATCTGAATTACTTAAAGAACTTGATGAGCTGAAACAAGAAAATTTTCAGAATGCAACTCAACTGAAATATCTTTTGCCTGAAAGATCTGATCTTTACAAGAAAGTTCAGGATCTTGAAGATACACTTTGTAAGACAAAACCAACTGATCAGAATTGTATTTTAAACAAAAATGAAGAAATTTTTGCTCTTCAACAAGAGTTGTCTTTAACTAAAGATTTGATTGAGAAGGAAAGACATGAGTTCTTACTTAAAGAACAAGATTTTAAATCAAAATCTGAATTGTTTGAAGATGAAAGACAAATGTTCTTAATCAAAGAACAATCTTTTAAATCTGATTACCAATCATTTGATCATGACAGAAATTCAAATTTAGTCATTATCAAAAGTTTGGAAGATCAGATACTTCATCTTACAAAACAATTACATGTGTTTACTTCATCAACTGAGTCAAAGGTTAAGACCCCTTCTTCAGTGTGTTTAAAATCCAATGTTGATCACTCTGGTTTGTCTTCTGAAAGTGAAGTGAATCTAACTAACTCTGCTAAGTTTGATTCTTCTTCAGATCTTAAACTTAAGTATCTGTTAAAGATACACAGCGGCAAAGATAAAATTGTTGAACAACTTCCGGTCAAGATTTACACCGGTGAATCTTCGAAGTCAAATTTTCTTAAAGTTTCTGAAAATACTGGTCATTCTAATCAGAAAACATTTTCACAGAAAAATACCAAGTATTATCAGAAACAGGCAAGAACCGGACAGTTTTTCAAAAAGAAGAGTTCGCAAAAGTCTGATCATTCAAATTCAAGTTTCTTTAGAAATTCAGATATTCAATTTTCTCATACTCAAAGAAATTTGTTTTCTGCTTTTGAAAGAGAAGCTGATAGTTATAACTTGCAATGGGTACCTAAACCCAAGTACAAGTGGGTATCAAAACCTGTTTTGAAATGGGTACCCAAGAGCGCTAACAAGTCTGGATCCAAATCTGTTTGGATACCAAAGACATCTTAAATTTTGCAGGTTATAGGTTTCTTATCATTTCAGATAAGGACCCGTTCTTCATTTCAAGAGGCTCTTGATTAATTCAGATCAAGACCCGTGCTTCAACTCAAGATGGTTTTTAGTTAATCTAGACTAAAACCCGTTCTTCAGTTCAATCATATGGTTTCTAGTTAATTCAGACTAGAACCCGGACTTCAATGAACCAGAGTCAAAGGCTTTCAGTTACATCAGACTGAAACCCGAGTCTGAGAGACAAATCTTACTGGAATTCTTGCCCTGAATTCAACTCCGAAGCTGAAATTGACAAAGAGGGAGTTTTATTTTTATAATTTTTTGCTCCTGATTTCATTTCTATGAGTTGACTAGCTGCGTGTGCTTATTTCCAGGGGGAGTTTCAGATGCACTTTGACGATGACATTTTTCAAAACTATGTGTGATTTTTCACGAAAATATTTGACACACACATAAAAAGAGTTTTTGAGCTGAAAAGAAATTTTTTATGAATCTCTGAATCTATCATTGAGATTAATTGATCTAATCTCTTTGATTTTCATAATCTCATTTCTTCTGAGATTCTCTTTGTTATAACTCTTCCAATTTATACTGGATTCTCCCGTTATCTCCCAAATGCTAATTCTTTCAAGAAAGTCTGGTTCTTTTCATATCATATATCAGATTTTCTATTTCATTCTGATATCTCCCATATTATTTGAAAATAATCTCTCTGATATCTCTTGAGCTTCAAGGCTGAAAATCTTTCTGCTGACTTCGATTATGCACCAATCTGAGTGATAGGCATAAATTTCGCTTCTATGGTTTAACCAGATCCGGAAGACCTACCCAAGGAGCAAACCATCTATAGTTTGTGTGGGTGAGGGTTCTTTAGGTTTATTAGTTGAGAAGTGTCAGTTATCACGGGATACTGACAGGGTCGAGCAGAGGTAAAATGTAAATGAGAGGGATATTAAAAGGCGATGGTGGTGCATCAGATCATGCTTTTCGTTTAAAGCTGACTGAATTTAATTCTGAAAAGTGAGCCGGAGGGAGCTAGGTTGAAAAAAAAAATGCTGAGAGCTGAGAGTTGAGAAAGGATTTGAAGAAAAGATAATCCTATCCTACACTGTGTCTGCTGGGTAAACCAAATAATCTATCAAGCCCTAGGCGACTTGATATTGAAAAAGACGTCATGGACCCAGTGACGCATGCACTTAATCCCACCAACTACTCAGTTATCTCTCAAAAGATTTCTGTTTCAATAATCACGGAGATATAACACATGTCTATCGATATATCATTTGGATATTATTGATATTGAAACAAGGAAGACAGTTGCTCCGGTCTCCAATTTCATTTGATGCACATTGTGTCTAGAGCTGTTTATATACACTTTTAGGACACATCGAGTCTAACAGTCTGCGTGACTATAAACTGCTAGTCCAAAGTGACTAAGCCGGAACAAATAAGAGTGATTCTTTCATGATAAAGGATTTCACGATGACTATTTGGAAATCCTACCAGTGTTAACATCACGCCAGCGCTGAAAGTAGGTCACATAGATTATGTCTATTGTGCAAACAGGAATCCTATGTGGACCTGGACTCGTTATCTCACAAAATGAATATGTTTCATTTCCCCAAAGTTGAAAAGCTTTGTTTTTGTTCTAAAAAGTTATAGTATCAATTCG
The DNA here is from genome assembly GCA_020465985.1 of Centrapalus pauciflorus. NCBI lineage: Eukaryota > Viridiplantae > Streptophyta > Magnoliopsida > Asterales > Asteraceae > Centrapalus > Centrapalus pauciflorus. Next base: position 526,880 of record JAANYP010008471.1, read on the forward strand.
AGGGGGAGTGAACTTTTTGAGGGGGTGAGATAAATCTGCTTTGTATAGGGAGAGAGATATCAGTTTAAGGGGGAGAAAATCAATTTGTAATTTCTGAGTTGTAATTGTTGTCGTATTTCCTCAATTGTAAATTCATTGCACTTATGTCTCTGAAGACTTTGCATGATGTTCATAATTCTTATGATCATCATGAGGGGGAGAAAAGCTAGAGTTCAGAGACAACTGTTGAGTAGATTGAAGACGATTGCTACATCATCTCAAGACAATTGATCAAGAAAGAGATTTAATAGCCATTCATGATTCAAGGGGGAGTGTCCTATCAAGAAAAGAGAAGATCAGAAAAGAAGAGATGAGAAGATCAAAGAGAGACAATAAAGAAGAAGTTTCTAAATCAGAAGATTCAGAGATCATAGAAAAGAAGAAGATTCAAGATAAGAATTAACCTGAACAGAGAACTTTAAATGAAAAATTGTTTTCATCTCTAAGGGGGAGATTGTTGGGTACAATTATAAGTAGAGTTGAAAACAATATTTTGTAATAGTTCAGGGGAATTTATTGTAAATACACAATAGTTATATTGTGTATATAAATAGAAGTAGTATTTCTATTTTGGAAGAGATCGGACAGAATAGAAAAAGAAATCGGACAGATCTAGAGAGAGAAGAAGATTGCTGTCCAAGATAGCCAAGAACTTAATGTAATATTTTTCTCTTTAATCATTCAATAGATTGTGTTTTGATTGATAATTGTTCATATGAATTGTGTTATGTTGATGAATTGCTAGAAATATGAATTCACACTTTTTATTGTGTAGGTAAAAGATTTTGATACCTATAGTGACACTTTTTTGACAACAAAAAGAGTGGGTAAAAGTGGAGTGGGTATTGATATATAGTGACTAAAAATGTATGTGTTTGTGTCACTAATTTAGAAAAAGTGTGGGTAAAAGATTGATCTATACCCACACTTTTTCATAAGTGTCATTAAAAGTAAGTTGTAGTGACACTTATTTTTGTGTCACTAAAAGCGTGTGTCACTAAATGACACTTTTCTTGTAGTTAAATGAGCTAATATTTAGGCTCGGGCTCGTTTAACTCGAGCTTTTAGCGAGTCGAGCTCGAGTAGCTCCGCTCATTTACACCATTACTTTTGATTTCTATTCTTTTCCTTTCATCATTTGGGTTGTGTGACACAATATTAAGTGCGTTTGATATGATAGAATGAAATGTAATGAGATAAAATGGCGTTTACACGTCTTTTTTATTATGTAGCTTTGATTCTTAATGAAAATTTATAGAAAATTAAGTTTAGTATAAATTTAATATCTCTAATTTCATTGTCAATATAGAGAGAATAAAAAAATATAGAAAGAAAATGATATTTTAATAGTTTTCTTTCATTCTTTATATCCAGAGTAAATTACAGAAATGGTCCCTGTGGTTTATATAAAACTTTGGATACGGTCCCTGTAGTTTTAATTTTGCATAAACGGTCATTATCTTCACTGTTTACTTGCAAAATTGGTCCCTTTGCTGTTAACTTTAACCATGAAATAGTTAAATCTTTTATAATGATCATTTTACCCTTTTCTTTAATAACATTTTGGTCCTTCAAGTTTGTGGTTAATTTTAGTTTTGGTCCCTCACTCTATTTTACTTATTATCATTATTATTATTATTATTATTATTATTATTATTAATTTAACTTTTTACATATTAATTTATTTGTCTATTAAGTTTTTTTATTTTAATATATTTATTAATTTAAATTACAAGCTTATTTATTTCTTTTATTATAAACAATTGTATCAAAGTAGAATCCTTTTTTTTAGTTTTTTCGAATGAAAAAAAAATACAAATATTTTATATTGTAGTTTTCCAAACCAAAAAAATTTTGAACCTTAAACTTTTATTAGTTTTTTCAAACGAAAAAAAAGTTGCAAACAATTCTTGTTTTAAGTTTTTTCATTTTCTAAACGTAAAAAATATGAAAATCAATCCGTATTTTATTTTTTTTGCACAAAAAAATTCAACCAATTCTGATTTTTTGTTTTGGGAAACGAAAAAAAATGCAAACCATTATGTTATTAGTTTTTGCAAACGAAAAAACAACGAATAATTCTGATTTTCAGTTTTTCCAAACAAAAAAAGTCATTTTATTTTTTCTAGTTTTTCGAACGAAACCATTCCCTTTTATTTTTTTCTCCGAATGAAAAAACTACGAACTATTACCTTTTAAAAGTTTTTCTTAAATACGAAATAGTGTGCAGTCTTTTTGTTTGGAAAAACTAAAAAATGGAATGACTTGTATTTTTTACGATGGGAAAAATTTAAAATCGTAGTGGCTAGAATAATCTAAAATAAAAAAATAGGAATTATTCCATTATTTAGTTTTTTAATGAAAAACTGTTATTATTTAGTTTTTCCGAACAAAAAACTTCGAACCATTAATTTTTATTAATCTTTAGTTTTAACTTTTTCATATCGTAAAAAATACAAACCATTCCGTTTTTTTAGTTTTTCCGAACAAAAAGACTAAACGCTATCTCGTATTTAGGAAAAACTTTAAAACACATAATAGTTCGTAGTTTTTTCGTTCGGAGAAAAAAATAAAAGGAAAATGGTTTCATTCGAAAAACTAGAAAAATAGAATGATTTTTTTGTTTGGAAAAACTGAAAATTAAAATTATTCGTAGTTTTTTTCGTTTGTAAAAAGTAATAACAGAATGGTTTGTATTTCTTTTTGTTTCTCAAAACAAAAAACTAGAATGAGTTTTGGTGCAAAAAAAATATATAAAAACGGATTGATTTTCATATCCCTATTTTTTATGTTTAGAAAATGAAAGAACTTAAAACAAGAATAGTTTGTAACTTTTTTTGGTTGAAAAAACTAATAAAAGTTTAAGGTTCAAAATTTTTTGATTTGGAAAACTACAATATAAAATGTTTGTATTTTTTTTATTCGAAAAAAATAAAAAATATAATGGATTCTATTTTGATACAATTGTTTACAATAAAAGAAATAAATAATTTGTAATTTAAATTAAAAATGAATTAAAATAAAAAAAACTTAATAAACAATTAAATTAGTATGTAAAAAAATAAATTAATAATAATAATAATAATAATCAGCGTTATAATAATAATAATAATAGAGTTAAATAAAAAAATTTACTTGAGGGACCAAAACTAAAATTAACTACAAACTTGAAGGACCAAAATGTTATTAATGAAAAGGGTAAAATGGTCATTATAAAAGATTTAACCATTTCATGGTTAAAGTTAACAGCAGAGGGACCAATTTTGCAAGTAAACAGTGAAGATAAGGACCGTTTATGCAAAATTAAAACTACGGGGACCGTATCCAATGTTTTATGTAAACCACAGGGACCATTTCTGTAATTTACTCTTATATCCACGTTTATTTATGGTGTTAATATCATTAGTTAAAAAAAACTTATATATTTAATTGATGTATATATCAATGGTTAATTATAAGGTTTGAAAAATTGGTTTTTTTAAAAAAATTAATAATTAAAGATAATCTGTCATTTTGATTACTTAGTTAAAGGTTGAAATCATTAAATTTTTGTAAAACAATATATTTTTTTAGTAGAAATTTATTTTGAAACTGATACAGTAACTGAAAAAGTACTTTTATATATATAACAGGATAATTATATTTCAATAAGTGCCTTGTTGCTACCAAAATCGTTAATATAAGAAGCCTACAATATAAAAGCCAGCGTCCACTCTATTCCAACAAAATCATATACATACTCTTCACAGACTATAATAAACTAAAGACTAAATTACATAAATGGTCCATGTGCTTTATATGAAATTACGGTTTTTATCCCTGAAAGAATTTTATTACACCAGCAGTCCCTAAAATCAAAAAGTTGTAACATTTTTGTCCCTGAAACTAACGGCCGTTAACTTGAGCCGTTAGTTTCAGGGGCATTTTTGTCTTTTTAACTTTCAAGGACCATTTATGTAACTTTCAAACTTTCAGGGATCATTTATGAAATTTTCATACTTTTCATATATATGCGCGCGTGCGTGTGTGTGTGTGTGTGTGTGTGTGTGTGTATATATATATATATATATATATATATATATATATTTAGGTTCTATGGGGCACCACGATGCATTGGGAACCAGTGGGAACCAAAAATGCATAATCTACTTACTAAGGATGCAATAAGGGTAATACGGGAATACTGATTATTTTAAAAAATTAATTAATCTTTTAATTAATAGATTAGTTAGAAAATAGGAAACTAAATAATATCATTAAACTTTTCCTATTTTCTTCCACCTTTTTCTCCCTCATCTCTCTCTCTCTCTCTCTCTCTCTCTCTCTCTCTCTCTCTCTCTCTCTCTCACAAAGGATGAATGTTGATGTTGATGTTTTTGGTTCAAACATGATGCACATTAGCGGTGCATCAAGATGATGATGAACATGTTGAAGAGGGTAATTAACACGTTTAAATTCCAGATATGCATCACGATGAACACGATGATGCATAACCTAGAAAAGATGAATACGAAGATGCACAGTATGAACACGATGATGCATAACCTGGTGCCCCATATGAACACGATGATGCATAACTTGGGAAAGATGAATACGAAGATGCACATTCAATGAAGATGATGAAACATCATATTGAATTTTTTGAAATTTTTTAATTTTAGAAGTCTATTTTATAAATTTATTAGCATTTAATACTTGATTGTTGAATTAAATATTCAATCAATATAATTTTAATTTTGAGTTGACTTGATATATTATTTTTTCCCAAAATACCCTTATGCATATCTAATATGTAAATTGTGCATCATGATGCGTACACAAATTTCATCTTTATTAGCTTTTGCCATTGTAATCTTAGCCATTTATTTTCTAGATCTAACGGTGTATATAAGTTCCTAAGTTGCACGATGCACACAGGTGCCCCAATGAACCTATACATACATACATACATACATATATATATATATATATATATATATATATATATATATATATATATATATATATATATATATATATATATATATCATTTCTTTCTTTTTTATAATTTAATTATCCAAGTATAACATTTTATTTTTTATTCCTTTTGTTTTAATCATTAATTTTCATTTGCATATTTATTGTTATTATTAATGTTATTTTTGTTTTATACATTACTATAATTATTTATTTAAGAATATTATATGATATACCTGGTTCATTTTCTTTTTCAATTATTTATTGAGAATCCATATATTTTTCAATTGTTTTTTTCATTTAAGAAAAATAAAACTAAAAACTAGTTGTAGTTTTTTCGTTCGGAAAATCTAAAATCGAAATGATTTATTTCTTTTCTCCATTAAAAAAAAATTCAAAATAGCGTGTTGAAGCTTTTTTCGTTTGTAAAAAGAACATAATCAAAATGCTTCGTAGTTTCTTCAATGCAAATACTTAATAAAAATTTTTAATTCAAAAATGGTTTGAAAAAATCAAAAATTGGAATGGTTCATCGCTTTTTAGTCAAATAAATTATATTCCAAATGGTTTGTTGTTTTTATTGAAAAAATTGAAATTGTATTGATTTTTTTATCTATGTTTAATTAAAAATCAGAATTATTATTTTGTTTGAAAAAATCAAAAATCATAACGGTTTATCATTTTTTGATCAAAATAAATTAAAATCAAAATGGTTCGTCATTAAAATCAATATGGTTATCGTTGTTTAAAAAAATCAAAAATCATAGGGACCATTTATGTAATTTAGTCTAAATTAAATGATTTGAATGAATTACAGAAAGAAAAAAGTTACAAACCAAATGATATAAATCACCATATCTGAGTTGAGTCCTGATGACGTGAGTCCCTTATATATGCCGACGTGGTATACATGATGGATTTGTCATATTCGGTGGTCCAATTATTTAGTCACACGTTAAGGTATATCACGTGGTCCTGCCATGTAGGAAAGAATGTCAAATGTGAGTATATGACCGTACATACAAAAGGTGTGACAAGATTTCGTTACATAGGGTGCCAGGTGTCTTATTCTGATAGGGAGATCAAGTGCGAAATTTGAATAGAAGGGTATAATTGTATAAAAGGGGTTCTCTCTCTTCTCCGTGAGGCATGCACTAAACAAACCCTAATTTCATTTCTCTCTCAATTCATTACCTTAGACTACTAACATAAGCATCGAAGTGTCGTTGCAGGACACTCCTGCTTCAGCCATCACCTAGTGTTATTTCACTCTGTTTTGCAGCCGTTCACTTTAGTAACTCACTCATTCCTGGATCAAGGCACGAACAAGTCCGTTTAAGCTCGAGCTTGGCTCTTTTAAGATATGAAGGCTCGAGTTCGAGCTCGATTCGTTTTGAGATCTAAGTGTAAAGCTTGATCTCGGCTCGTGACCCACTTTAAAGACTCGAGTTTGGTTCGGGCTCGACTCAGTATTTATATAAATGCATTATTTATTATAAAATAATATTATATTTTTTAAATTAATTTAATAATATATTATATATGTATATCTATTTATTATATGAAATTATATAGTATTCATTATTTATTTTAAAAAGTCAGACTAGTTTAGGCTTGCTAGCTTGATAGCCAAAGCTCGGGCTCGTTTAACTCGACTTTTTAGCGAATTGAGTTCGAAGAACTCATGAGTAAGAGTAGCTTAACTCAGTTTTACTCCTAATTGTATGACATAAGCTACCAAACACGTACATGAATGTTTATCATCTCTCATAGTTATTGCAAGAAAAAAAAAATTAATTAGAATAAATAAAAAATTAGGATAACAAAAAGATACACAAAAAAAATATAATATAATAAGGTAAAAGACTTTTTTAATTGTTAGTATTTGAATTAATAAAATTAATAACATAATAAACTAAAATTTGCATACTTATCATTCGTTTTTTGAAAGCTACCAACTTTATTATACTTGATAAAATTAACCAAACATCTATATATCTATATATATTATAATAAATGAGAAAAGTAATTGCCACATGTCATCTTCTTAACACACTAATTTTTCATTTTCCCGCTCTTTTTCTGTGAAGACCATCCCTTACGGGGCAGTCGTCAGAGTCAAGGTCCCACATCATGCAATACGATATCAATCATAACTAAGACAGAGTAATTATATTGCGGAATTTCAAATTACAAGTACAAACATATTAAGATTAAGTTTAATACAGTTTACAGTTTTCAAATTAAACTTATAAAGGGTACCATCTAATCTAATACATGTCATCATACAACCATAACAAATCTACCCAAAACCAACACAATTGTCGTCTTCCAATCAGTAGCGAAGGGTTCGTTGAGTAGTGGTCTATGAAAGCTTCAAAACTTGGATCTTGAATGACCTAAGAACTAGGTCCAACAGACTTCCCTTTATCTTTTCCTGTAAAAATGTAAAGTAGCAACTGTAAGCAATGCTTAGTGAGATTATAGATTTTCAGATTTCACACATTATCAAGCGGATCATGGGTCTAGCGTGATATATCTTGACTGCCGCTACAGCCACTCATGATTGAGACATAGTAGTCATAGAGTCGGATGATGTTCAGGCCACGCTCACGCTTAAATCGTGGGGATCAGCCACATACTGGGCTAGCTACCAGTAAATCAACATGGCGGAACATCGGAAGGTCATTACCAAGTTCAATAGAACTGGTGAAATAGCATGGTCTAGAACAATAGACCGACAAGGCTAATCAAGCTGAATCAATAAGTCAAATGTCTGAGCAATAATGAAAGCTTAAGTCATCAAAGTCATGAAAGCAATAAATCTCATAGCAGTATCTGAAATGAGCTGTAATGGAATGTCATGTGAAATGATAATCAAATAGCTATCATGATACACTGGGCATCACCGAACCATAGTGAGCACAGGTCTCAATTCAGCTGATCATATATGAATGTCAAGTAATCTATCATCAACAATATGTCTCAACCGGAAATCTCGCATGAAATGCTGAATATCTGTAACTCACAATTTCTGAGGTCTTTATCAAGCAGATTTATAATCCACCACCTGAGTTATCTCAGGATTTATCTTTAAATCTTTTGTCAATCTGATCTCTATCAATTTCTTTCAAATCAAAGACCCGCTTTCAATCTCTTTAATTCTTTAAATCTATGTCAAAATTTAACTGAACCTGTCCAGAATCATATCATATCAATCATTAGCTTTTAGCCTTAAAATCTTTATTTTATCTGATTCTGATAACTGATAGCTCGTCAATCATTTTGTATTCTCTTTGACTCTTTGAAATCATAATGAGATTTAAATATTAATATATCTCATATTGTTTTAATCAATCTTTCCTCATAATTTATGGATATTATAATTTCAGAATATCATTTATTTATGATTTAAAATATTCAAAATAAAATATTCGGATTCGGATCAACCGGGTTTGGATCAGCCGGATTCGGACCAACTGAACCGAAATGGATGATCCGAAATAGCACATCCGAAGTGAGCAATTAGATTCGGACCAAGCTGGGCCATCCGAATTTCGGATTTGGAACCGAAATCTTGTCAACCGAATTGGGGACATAACCGAAACATAGGATCCGAATTTGTAGCATCCGAAATAGTTTCATCCGGATTAAGGACCCGAAATGGGCACCATCCGAATTCGGTCCTACCCGAATTCGGATCCCAGACTTAGCATTTTTCCCAGATTTGTTCTTGGTGTTCTTGGTCACATTCATACGGATTTTACATAAAATTCACCAAAACCCATTTATATTAACATGCAACTTTATATTATGTTATATTATCATTATTGGGTTGATTTTACATACTTTTCCTTATCAAAAACTCTATAAATGGATCAAAATCATCCAAAATATGTCATTTTTGTCAAGAACACTATTTTGTCAAAAAATCCCTATTTGTTGCTATTTTGGACGATCCAACCCACAAATTTTGTTTCTGATTCATTTAGTAACTTTAATTCATCATAATCTTCTACAATTTCATACATGCAACCATTAAATTCGACATTTAAAATCCTAAGTTTCGGTTTTTAACTATACCGAACCAATACTCATAATAATTTCAAATTTTAAGAAATTAATACCTTTAAATCTTGCAAATTCTTGTTGATTGATGTTCCTTGTAACTCCTTTGGATTTAATCTTCCATTAATTGCACAAACTTATGGATTCTTGATGAAATTGAAGAATGGCCGTATGGTTTAGTGAGAGAGTAGAGAGAGAGTGTGTGTGTAAAATCTTAAATGGTGTGTTTAATGGCCTTAATTAGGTTTATATACTTCATTTTATTATTTAGTGTAATTAACCCACTTTTACTTTTGTATTTTACATCTCTTTTATTTTAATTATCTTTAATAATTTATTAAATCATAATTTAAATATTTATATAATTTAATTAAATATTTCATAACTTAATTAAATTACAATTCAAATAATGTAATAAAATTACATTATTGGTTCAAAATACTGAAATTATGACCGGACCAAAAGTTAGGTTGTTACAGAATGGGCTCCACCACGCACAAACTTCGTCCCTGAAGTTAGCTTTGTTCGAACAGACTTGGATAAGTAGCTTTCATGACATTTCTGGATTCCCAAGACTGATGCGAACCCTTGTAATGTTTCCACTGGACGAGCACCATCTGTATTTATTTATTACGAAGTTTTTTGGTCTTTGAATCCAGAATACATTCCGGTTCTTCAACCACTCGAAGCTTTTCATCAATTTGCAGATTAACATGTGGTATCTGCACTTCTCTTTCATCTGCTAGACTCTTTCTCAAGTGACTAACATGGAATACAGGATGTATTCCTGCTAAGTCAGATGGCAATTCAAGACGATAAGATTGATTTCCTATCTTTTCCACAATCTTGAATGGGCCAATGAATCTCGGAGCTAGCTTGTTTCTCTTTATAAATCGTACCACATTCTTCATTGGGGATACTTTCAGCATCACCCAGTCGTTAACTGCAAAACTGATAGATTTGTGTCGATTGTCATAATACGACTTCTGCCTGCTTTGAGCTTCAAGGATGTTTCTTCTGACCAGTTGAATTTTCTCACGAGTCAACTGTAGAAGGCTAGGACCCGCTATAGGCGATTCACCTGTTTCGCGCCAACAGGTAGAAGTTCTGCACTTTCTTCCGTATAGAGCTTCAAAAGGAGCCATCTTGATCGTTGAATGATAACTGTTATTGTATGAGAATTCAACCAAAGGTAAATGGCCATCCCAATTACCACCCAGATCAAGAACGCAGGCACGAAGCATATCTTCGAGAGTTAAGATAGTACGTTCACTTTGGCCATCTGCATTTGGATGATAAGCAGTACTCATGGAGATTCGAGTACCCATCCCGTCTTGCAGCGCTTTCCAAAATCTTGAAGTGAAACGACTATCACGATCAGATACGATAGATTTCGGCACACCGTGACGAGAAATAACCTCGGTGATATACATCTGTGCTAATCTATCAAGAGAATACGTCTCTTTCATCGGTATGAAATGAGCTGACTTCGTTAATCGATCCACGACTACCCAGATGGAGTCGTGCTGTCTCTTGGTCTTTGGCAGTTTCGTGACGAAGTCCATGGTTATATGTTCCCACTTCAACTCAGGAACTGGCAGTGGTTGCATATCTCCAAAGGGTTTCTGATGTTCTGCCTTAACCATTTGACAGACTCTGCAGCTTTCAACATATTGATCGATGTCTTTCTTCATTCCTGGCCACCAATAATCAGCTTTCAGTTCGAAATACATATTTGAGCTGCCAGGATGAATAGATAACTTGGACTTATGAGCTTCAGATAGAAGAGTGTTGCGAATAGAACCATATTTAGGAATCCAGATTCGGTTTCCCTTGAGACATTGAAGTCCCAAATGGTTCATAGACAGAAATTGCAATTGCCCTTTGAGATTTTCATAACATAGATTCTCTTCTTTAAGTGCTTCGGCTTGGGCAGATATGATGTCTTTGATAAGATTAGAAGAGAATACAATAGGAGTTAGGGCATAACAACACTTTTCTGGATATGTCTTTCTACTCAAAGCATCCGCGACCACATTGGCTTTGCCGGGATGATATAGGATCTCGCAATCATAGTCCTTGATAAGTTCCAAGGACTGACGCTGTTTCATATTCAGATCCTTTTGAGTAAAGAGATGTTTAAGGCTTTTATGGTCAGTATACAACTGACACTTAGTTCCATAAAGATAATGACGCCAGATTTTCAGAGCAAAGGTAACGGCAGCCAACTCAAGGTCATGAGTTGGTGCACTTTTCTCATAGTCTTTCAATTGCCGTGAAGCGTAGGCAATAACTTTTTCCCTTTGCATGAGGACACACCCTAAGCCAGTACCAGATGCATCACTATAGACGACAAAGTCATCATTACCTTCTGGTAAGGCTAGGATCGGCGCTTGAATTAACTTCTGTTTCAGAGTTTCAAATGCCTCTTGCTGTTTATCCGCCCATACGAAAGGTGTATTCTTTCGTGTTAACATAGTGAGTGGCACAGCAATCTTCGAGAAGTCCTTAATGAATCGCCGATAGTAACCGGCCAATCCAAGAAAACTTCGGATTTCGGAGGCATTGCGAGGTGTTTGCCATTTCTGAACAGCCTCGACTTTAGAAGAATCGACTGAGATACCTTCGCCAGATACAACATGGCCAAGGAATTGGATCTGTAAAGAATTCAAGTAGAATTTCAAGTTTTGTTTGAAACAAAGAACGCTTAAGAATTACTCAAGACAATATAAAATTATACATGTCTGAGCCAGAATTCGCATTTAGAGAATTTTGCGTAGAGTCTTTCCTTTCTCAATAACTCTAGCAGTTGACGCAGATGATTAACATGATCAGCCTCCGTTTTGGAGTAAATCAAGATATCGTCTATGAATACGATAACTGACTTATCCAACATTGGTCTGCACACGCGATTCATGAGATCCATGAACACCGCTGGTGCATTCGTTAAACCGAAAGGCATTACGAGAAATTCGTAATGACCGTATCTTGTTCGGAAGGCTGTCTTTGGAATATCCTCATCTCTTACTTTCAATTGATGATACCCAGAACGAAGATCAATTTTAGAGAAGTAGCTTGCTCCTTGTAACTGATCAAATAGATCATCAATCCTGGGCAGAGAATATTTATTCTTAATAGTGACTTTGTTCAACTCGCGATAGTCGATGCACATTCGGAGAGTTCCGTCTTTCTTCTTAACGAACAAGACAGGTGCACCCCACGAAGATGAACTTGGTCAGATAAAACCATTTTCTAACAGCTCTTGGAACTGCTTTGACATTTCCTGCATCTCTGCAGGCGCAAGTCTGTAAGGAGCTTTGGCGATGGGAGCCGCACCAGGAACTAAGTCAATGCCGAACTCAACTTGACGTTCCGGTGGCACTCCAGAGATATCATCAGGGAATACGTCTGGGAACTTACAGACGATAGGGATATCAGAAATAGATTTCTTGCTGGCTTCAGGGATAGATTCAGACGAGACAAAATATAGATACGATTCGTGACCCTTAGATAGATATTTATGCGCTTTCTCAACTGATATGAAACAATGTGCACCTTCACGCTTGTCGCCTTTAATTTCTAACACTCGGCCGTCTGAAGATTTAATCCTGATGATCCGGCGATTGCAGACTATTGTAGCTTCGTTGTTCATAAACCAGTCCATGCCGATGATGACGTCGAACTCTTTTAGAGGAATCGGAATAAGATCGAGGTTGAATACAATATTATTAACGAGCAGTGTACAATTACGGTATACGGAATCAACCATAACGTAACTGTTACTGACCGTTTCAATATCAAGTACTACGGGAAGCTTCGATGGAGATTTGGATAATCTTTGTGCAAAAGAAGTCGATATGAAGGAACGACTAGCACCAGAATCAAATAATACGCGGGCAGGGATTGAATTAAGCATGAACGTACCGGTAACCACATCAGGGGTTTCCTTTGCTTCCTCGGCTGTTATTTGAAATGCTCGAGTCCTTGCAGTCGGAGTTGCAGCTGAGCTTTTCATTGTAGATCCTCCAGCTGACGATTGTGACTGACCTCGTTGTCCACTACGACACTGATACATGAAGTGTCCTCGTTTTCCACATTTCGCACACCCAAGTCCTCGCTGGGGACACTCTTCACTGCTATGGCCAATTCTGCTGCATGCAAAGCATGTGACGTCATCCGGATTACACAATCCCATATGCGATTTTCTGCATCTCTTGCAGAATCGTGGTTCGTTCGTTAGAGAATAAGCTTGAACTTTCTGAGGTGCGTTGTATTGTTGAGATTGCTGGGTTGCGATTTGTTGGACTTGAAGAATCTACCAAATCTCTGTTTCTTTGGGGGAGATGGACACGTCGGATTAACTGATGGAGCATAGAGTTGATCGTCATACTCTAGATATCCCCTCTCGATCTGCCTTGCTGCTTCGACCATTTCCAGATAAGACTTATACTTCATCGCACTCATTGGATTCTGGTATCTCGGGTTAAGCCCTCCACGGAATCGATTCATCTTTCTTTCTTCAGTAGCTACTTAATACGAAGAGTAGCCACAGAGTCGCGAGAATTCATGTTCATATTCATCCACAGATTTGGTTCCTTGGGTTAACTGCATCAATTGAAGCTCCATCTTGTCTCGTTGATCAACAGGGCAATACTTCGCGTTGAACATGTCTAAGAATTGATTCCACTCCAAAGTCTGTATTACCTCTTCTCCATATATGCTTCTCTGGGTTTTCCACCAGGCACGGGCAGCACCAACAAACAGCGCAGATGCATAACTCACCTTCTTTGATTCTAAGCAGTCAGAGATTCTAAAGATCTCTTCAGTATGGCTGATCCAATCCATCGCCTGAATTGGATTGACCGTACCCTCAAAGTTCAGGGCACCACTCGCTTTGAAATCTTTGAACTTACAGCCTTTCGGCTGTTCAATCTGGGTTTCAGGGTTCGAGTTATCAGAATCAGATTCATTATTCTGGACTTGTTTTTCTTTTCGCTTATTCTTTTTATCATCACGTCTCTTAGCTTCGGCCTCATCTCTGGCCTGAAACTGTTCTTGCATAATCTTATTTTGTTGTTCAGAATGTTGGGCTAATAATTGTTGCATCATTTCAAACATCTGTTGGGGAGTCATGTTGTTGGGAATGTCACCTGATCCTGACATCTTTACTGAAAATTAAAAATCATTTAACTATCAGTTTATAGACTTAGATCTATGTACCCTTTTTCCCATCCCAACAGTCTGTACATCCTATCTCAGTTCAAACCACCTAAATGATTGATACATATGTATTGCTTCAGTTTGAGACCAAGTATTACTCACATAATACTTGATTCACTCAAACTATGGGCTCCGATACCATCCTGTGAAGACCACCCCTTACGGGGCAATCATCACGAGTCTAGGTCCCACATCATGCAATACGATATCAATCATAACTAAGATAGAGTAATTATATCGTGGAATTTCAAATTACAAGTACAAACATATTAAGATTAAGTTTAATACAGTTTACAGTTTTCAAATTAAACTTATAAAGGGTACCATCTAATCTTATACATGTCATCATACAACCATAACAAATCTACCCAAAACCAACACAATTGTCGTCTTCCAATCAGTAGCGAAGGGTTCGTTGAGTAGTGGTCTATGAAAGCTTCAAAACTTGGATCTTGAATGACCTAAGAACTAGGTCCAACAGACTTCCCTTTATCTTTTCCTGTAAAAATGTAAAGTAGCAACTGTAAGCAATGCTTAGTGAGATTATAGATTTTCAGATTTCACACATTATCAAGCGGATCATGGGTCTAGCGTGATATATCTTGACTGCCGCTACAGCCACTCATGATTGAGACATAGTAGTCATAGAGTCGGATGATGTTCAGGCCACGCTCACACTTAATGGTGTGTTTAATGGCCTTAATTAGGTTTATATACTTCATTTTATTATTTAGTGTAATTAACCCACTTTTACTTTTGTATTTTACATCTCTTTTATTTTAATTATCTTTAATAATTTATTAAATCATAATTTAAATATTTATATAATTTAATTAAATATTTCATAACTTAATTAAATTACAATTCAAATAATGTAATAAAATTACATTATTGGTTCAAAATACTGAAATTATGACCGGACCAAAAGTTAGGTTGTTACATTTTTCAAAAATAAAAATTAACATTAATTAATTTAGGTAACATGCATATCATTTAATTGATTTGATCAAACTACAACTAATACTCATTAAAAGTTTTCAAAATTAACAACCTAAATAAAGATATTTAAAAAATCAATAAAATAATAAACTTCATGTTTAAATGTCTCAAATAGTAAATAATTTTAAAAAATAGTAAACTAAAGAATTTAATTTTAAAATAATTTTTTTAAAAGATCAATAAAATAATTAACTTCAAATTATAAATGTCAGAAAGAATAAATAATTTTATAAAATAATAATTAAATACTTTAGTATACAATAAAATTGAAAAACTTTTTGTTATCGAATCTTTTTATGTTTTATGAAACTTTGACACATTAAATGAAATAATCATTCAAATTTCAAATGTATTTTCTTTAATAAAATTTTGTATTAATATTTTCAAAACTTCAAAAATAAATGTTGCAAAGTTAATTTCGAATAATCTTAATTAATATTTATTTATTAAGTTGACCGTAGAATTGTATCAAGTTTTAATCAGTTAGACAATAAATATGTATTATTAATCAAAACATCTTCAATAAGAAAACTTGTATATGGTTTAATTTAAGGTCTTTAACAAGTTTATACAATTTAAATTAATATATTTCAATAAGAAAACTCGAATATTCGTTGATTTCTATAGGATTTTAGATGATAACACAATAACAAACAAAACAAAATGAAGGTTCAACATTTTTAAATCAATAATAAGAAGATAATAATTGAAATGAATCACATATGTTAGAGTCATAAAATACTATAATTAACTAATAATTTAAATATTTTGAATCACATTTTAATCGTCTTCATTTGACTTAAACATGAGTCATCAATTTTTACCATTGATTCAATTATTTTGTCTGTATTTCATCTTTTTATTGGTTTTTATTGTATCTTAATTTAAAAAAAAAAATTAAGATTCTTAAGGGATTCCACCTCTTTATAAATATTTAATTTATAACAAATTTTTTTATATCAATCCATGTAAGACATGAGTATTACCCTAGTTATATTAAATAAAATACAACATAAAACTTTTTTTTAATTAAACGCAAAAAAGATAATAAAGTAATCATTATAAAAGTTAAGACTATAATAAACCAAAAAAATATTAATAACTAAAACTAAATGCACTTTTTAATGTCTAATAATTAATACTTGAACAAATTGAATTTAAATTTAACAAAAGTGAAATTACATAACACGACACGTCATTATAGAAGTTTCTTCTAATACACCTTAGAATAATAAAAAAACAAATATTATTTACATTTCAAAATGATACAATTTAGCAAACCCTGCTAATCAATACATTTTTATTCTTAATCAATACAATTTAGCAATAGATGTTCTTCTTTATAATAATATTAGTTTATGAACTCACGCATTACGTGAATTATTTTTAATAAACAATTGGTTAGATAAAATATATGTAAACTTAAAATTAAAGACATTTGGTGTTCTCGTTAATTACATATAATAATAAATTGAAATATATAGCAGCTGTTTTCTATGATTTTTTTAACTTTTTATTTTATTTTAATAGATTTTAATTTATACAAATTGAGATTTTAGTTTATATATAATATAATACTTATATATTTTACTACAAATTAATAATTATAGATATAAAAAATAATAGAGTGTATTTATCTTTCTAAAAAATTCAATTGTATTTATCTTTTATCATTTATAGATTACTAAATAATAGAGTTTATTTAGGTTTTAAAAAAATAATAAATGGTATTTATTTTTTATAATTATAATTCGTATTAATCTCTTACGGTGATACATGTAGGTGGGTGACACTTGATGTTCTCATTTATTATATAAAATAATAATAAACTTATATAAATAGTAGTTATTTTTTATGATTTTTTTTTTAAAAATATTTCTAATTTAATAAATTTTAATTGATAAGAATTAAGATTTCACTTTATATATAATATAATACTTATATATTTTATTATAAATTAATATTTATAGATTAAAAATTAATAGTGTATTTATCGTTTTAAAAATAATAATTTTATTTATATTTTATTATCTATAGATTAAAAAATAATAAAGTGAATTTATCTATTTAAAATAATAAATTGTATTTTTTATAATAATAAATTGTATTTATCTTTTATTTAAAAACAAAAGTTCTATTTATCTTTTGTGGTGTAACGTGGAAACGATATATATATATATATATATATATATATATATATATATATATATATATATATATATATATATATATATATATATATATATATATATATATATATATATATATATATATATATATATATATATATAGGAAAGGGTTCTTTTAAGAACCATAAAAAATGTGGGAACCTAAGAACCTTTTATGAACTTTGGATTAATGATAATTAATGGTTGATATAATGGATGACAATTTTGTAATTATTTTGAACTTTGATAGTGGACAATTTTGAAAATGTGTGAAAAATGGTATTTTTGGAAGAAAAAAAAATCTCCTTTTTCTCTTTCTCTCTCTTACTTTTTTTCATTTTCATTTTATTTTTCTTTCATTATAATTGACTTTAAAAGTAAAAAAAACGTTTTTTTATAAAAAAATTATTTTTTTTGTATAGAAAATTATTTAATTGCTAAAAATAACGTATTTTATATAGAAAATATTATATGTCTATATAGAATATTTTTTTCTCTATATAGAATATGTTAACGAACATATTCTATGTACAATTTACGTAGAATGTCATGCTAACTACGTAACATGACATGCAATCTACGTAGAATGTTGTGTAGAATGTCAAATATCATATATTCTACGTAGATTACTTGATAAAATATATCAAAAACACATTGAAACAAAAAAAAAGATTTCATTTAGACATTTTATCAAACACTTGGTATGCAACTGATATAAAATATACTAAAAAGACATTGAATGGTAATGTTAATCTACATAAAAAGATATAGAAATGTATAAAAAACATAAAAATATATGAAATATATGAAATATATAAGAAACATAACATTCTACATAGATTATATGTGATTTTTTACAAATAGTCTTGTATTATATTCTATTTAGATTATCATTTAATCTACGTAGATTATCATGTAAAACATCCAATAACTATTACAATCATTATAAATCTAATATCTTACAAATAATCTTCATTATAAAACATGAAAAATGAATCTGTCATATTCTATGTAGAGTATCTACGAACATATTATATGTACAATCTACGTAGAATGTCATGCATTCTACGTAGAATGACATTCAATCTACGTAGAATACAAGCAATCTACGTAGAATGGTATGCAATATACATAGAATGGCATGCAATCTACGTAGAATGACATGCAATCTACATAGAATGTCGTGTACAATGTCAATTATCATATATTCTACGTAGATTTTTACATGATAAAATATACCAAAAACACATTAAATAGTAATGTGTAGATTATCATGTAATCTACGTAGATTATCATGTAAAACATCTAATAACTATTACATTCATATATATATCTAATATTTTACAAATAATCTTCATTATAAAACATTTAAAATGAATCTATCATATTCTATGTAGAGTATCGACGAACATATTTTATGTACAATATACGTAGAATGTCATGCAATCTATGTAGAATGACATGCAATCTACGTAGAATGACATTCAATCTACGTAGAATGTCATGCAATCTGCGTAGAATGTCATGCAATCTATGTAGAATGTCGTGTGAAATGTCAAATATCATATATTCTACATAGACTACATGATAAAATATATCAAAAACACATTGAAACAAAAAAAAGAAGATTTTATTTAGACATTTTATCACACACTTGATATGCAACTGATATAAAATATACTAAAAATACATAGAATAAAACTGTAAATCTACGTAGAATAACATGCAATCTACGTAGAATGACATTCAATCTACGTAGAATGACATGCAATCTACGTAGAATGACATGCAATCTACGTAGAATGACATGCAATCTACGTAGGGTATCGACGGACATATTCTATGTACAATCTACGTAGAATGTCATGCAATCTACGTAGAATGACATTCAATCTACGTAGAATGACATTCAATCTACGTATAATGACATGCAATCTACGTAGAATGTCATGCAATCTATGTAGAATGTCAAATATCATATATTCTACGTAGATTAAATGATAAAATATACCAAAAACACATTAATACAAAAAAATAAGATTTCATTTAGATATTTTATCGAACACTTGGTATGCAACTGATATAAAATATACCGAAAACACAATGAATAGTAATGGTAATCTACAAAAAAGATATAGATTTGTATAATAAACATAAAAATATATGAAATATATAAGAAACATAACATTCTACATAGATTATGAATAGTAATGTTAATCTACATAAAAAAAATATAGAATTATATAACATTCTATATAGACATATAATATTTCTATATAGAATACATTAATTTTTTAGCAATTAAATAATTTTTTATATAGAAAAAAATTTATTTTTTTTATAAAAAACGTTTTTATAATATTAAAATCAATTCTAATGAAAAAAATAGAAAATGAAAATGAAAAAAAAAAGTAAGAGAGAGAAAGTGAAAAAGAGATGCATATAATGAAAAAGGAAAAAGAGAAAGATAATATTTTTTATTCCAAAACTACCCTTTTGTATTTATCATACCCCATAAAAATGCATTTATTATTACGCATCACTTTCTCGGCTAACCAAATGTCATTTATCTATATATAACATCCTAAGTTTACTCATTAATTAATTGAATTTTAGAAATTAAAATATAAAACTAATTGCTACCTAATTTAGCCCTTATTAACAGAAGTCAATCTACTTTAATGGTTCCAAAAACATTCTAATTTAACCTTTAACTATATCTAAATTGATTTATTTTAAAGTATTTTATGAAGGAAAAAAAATCAGGAAATAAAAGCAATATAATTTACTCAATATAATTAGTTTTATATAAGTTATTGGTTTAATTCTTAACATATTAAAAAGGCGAAGTACTATTAATATATGTTAACCATTTACTAATGGGTAGGAGTCATAATTTATAAATAGATGAAACTAATAAAACTTAATATTGATAAATATAAAAAATTTAGAAGTAATGTATGCAAATGACAACTAAATTATACTATTTAAATGATAAATATGGAAAAAAAATAACTTTTTTTAATCTATCCCTACAATTCGCTATAACAGATGCTCATAATCTACTTATCATAAAATCAAGGGTTAAAGTCGTACAAATGCAACATACTTTTCTCAATTTACCTAAATGACTAATCAATTTTTTTTTGACCGGATGGTAGTTGTACTCCAAAATAACTTGTCGATATGGTACGTGTAACCAGTAGCTTTGTTGATATGACAGTTTTTGTTGATTCAAATGAAAACGTAGCAAGTTTTTAATAACATGATGCTTACATGGATTTACCATATGAACATAGTTAGTGGTTACTCGTACCATATCGACAAGTTATTTTGGAGTACAACGTGGATTTACGTGCATTTCGATCTATATAAATAATTTAGAAAATCCACATAAACATATAGATCCTTTTCATACTTCTAAAAACACAAATATAAGATCATTACCTGTAGAACGGTAATCAAAAGTACCAGCTCAACAATAAATTTTAAGTACAAGTACCAAATGGATAAAAAAATAACTAGATTAGTCATTTGAGTGATTTCAGTAAAGTAACATACATTTGTATGACTTTAACCCTAAAATAAAACATCTTTATACAAAAACTAATAGGGATGAATTAGTGGTTCAACGTTAGGATCTTCAAATAAAGTCTTGAATTTGACTTCCACAAGTTTCAACTATTTAAAGTTAAATTGTCTTTAAAGAAATCTTCACAAAATATAGTGTTAGGAGGGTTTCTTTTTCTTATTCTAAATTGTCTTATACTGTTTTATTTATTTAAATATTATATAATTAATTTAAAAATCTTTTAGTTTGAATATTTATTTATTATATAATTTTGATATGACAAGTTCTAATATAAATACCTTTTTATTTTATAATAATATATATATATGTATATTTATAATTTTATATGTATATATTTTTTATAGTTATTTATTAAACATATCATTTAACACATGTGTCAATAAACTAGTTAGAATTATTTAGAATTATTATAAATGTTATTACATAAATTGTAAATACTTGTCAAAACAAATTTAAAGTGGATATGATATCTTACTTTCTAATAAACATTTTTATATTTCACCAGTTGTCTTCTTATTTTTATACCAGTTATTGTTTATTAGTTATTACATGATTATAATCTATGTACTTTAAATTCTGTTTATTAAATACATATTTTTTTAATTAAATTCTATTGTTAAATAAGGGTAATTAAAAGCTTTAAATCAAATCAAAATGTTTCTACGTATATAAAACTTTACGGTTTTATAAATTCTTAATATTTTATTATAAAAATCAAATAATTTATAAACTGATGTTTCTATTTATTGATACAATTTTCATCATATAATTTGTATATTATTCTATTTATTCTAAAAAAGAGTCGAGAGACGTCATGTAATTACAAGATATTAATTAAGTTTGTATATACAATGAATTTTTTTAAAATTTCTAACTTTCTAAATTCAATTTTTTTCGCGGCTTGGAAAAACACTAATCCCCATCGGAAAATCCGTAACTCGACCCCCACTTGACCGGGAATCCCCGAGTTGACCGGGGATGGGGATGAGGACGAGGTATCACCGATTTAAAATAACGGGGATGGGCGGAGATGTGAGACACTTTAATCTCCCACCCCGGTTTTATTTTATGTTTTAATATAGATATTATATATATATATATATATATATATATATATATATATATATATATATATATATAACTTTTAATGTAAATTATTAATTACATATTATCTATATTAAATCTATATGACTTTTCTATGGTTTAAAATATATATATTTTTTTTTTGCATTTTATTGGTTTTATAAATCTTTTGCATACATTTCTTTGTTTTAGTTTTATTATGAATTGTAAAATATATATGTAAATAACTCAAATATGTTTGGATTGATTTGTTTTAAAGTTTATATATATATATATATATATATATATATATATATATATATATATATATATATACACACACACACACACACACACACACACACACACACACACACACACACACACACACACACACACACACACACACACACACACACACACACACACACACACATACATATATATAGATTGAGGTTCTATGGGGCACCATATGCATCGGGAACCAAAAATGCATTGCTTGTTTACAAAGGGTGCATTAAGGGCATTTTGGGAATGCTTAATAATATATTATTAAATTATAAGATTTAATTTAATATTTATCATTTATTTAGGAAACTAAATAAAATGATCAACCATCTTTCCATTAATCCATCCCCTTTTCTCTCTCTTTCCCTTTCTCTTTCATTGCTAGCCTCTCTCCATCTCTCTTTCTCTCAACCAGTTTTCACAAGACAACCACTACTACTACCGCCAGACCCAGCACCACCATCGCTGTCCACCGTCGGTATGCAACTCTGCACCATACCTTTGCATCGATGTTGACGAGAATTTGCTTGCGTCTGTTGATCATGGTTTTTGAGTATCAGTTTTTCACAAACAGTTCATTCTACGATTCTGTATCATTCTTATGGCTTGTCAAAGAATTCTAAGATTCTTTATTAATGTTGGTGGTTATTGCTTCCAAGAAATAGTTGGAGCATATGATATTGGTTGTTTCAAACATGATGCACAACATCAATGCATCACGACAATGATGAACACATTGAAGACGTTGATGAACACGTTTAAATTTCAGAGATGCATCACGAAATTAACATGTTTAAATGTTGAAATGCATCACAATTTTGGTGATGCATAATGATGGAACAAAGACGAGGATGAATACGGCCGAAATGCATCACGATTTTGGTGATGCATAATGATGGAACAAAGATGAGGATGAATATGGTAGAAATGCATCATGTTTGAAATTGAATTCGATGAAAATGCATCGTGTTTGAAGACGAATCCAATAAATTGGATGAAAATGCATCATGTTTGTTTAGATTCGGATAGAATATTTTCTGAATTCAAGCATCTTCCGATTTTGCCTTTCCGCGCGCGAGAAGTTATGCACCCGTGCACCCATTTTTAAGTTAATTACCCTTTTGCCACTACAATCTGAACCATTAAAATTCAAGATCTAACGGTGCATACAGGTTCCCAAAGTGCAGAATGCATACAGGTGCCCCATAGAACCTGACCCTATATATATATATATATATATATATATATATATATATATATATATATATATATATATATATATATATATATATTGATCAGTGATATAAATCACTTCTATTTTCTTGTGTTTTTGCTATGTTTTAATGTGTAAATGTGAGATAATTGGTACTGCTAATGTAAGTTTTTTTGTAATTTCAGTTGCTTGGCAAGAAAGTAAGGAAAAACGGTGCTGGAATGTGGATTTCGTGCAGGGCGTCCTAGCCAGCGTCCCAGACGCCGAGGCAATGCTCAAAACTCCTCATTACAGAGTCTGAGCGTCCTGAGCAGTGAGGGCGGCGTCCCAGCCAGCATCCCAGACGCCAGAGGCGACGCTGGTGCGGCAGTTGTGCGGAAGCTGCAGTTTTTGAGGACGGAAGTTACACAATTGAAGGGGTTCGCAATTTTGTAGTTCCACACACACAAAGGGAGTTTTTGGGAGGCGAACCAGGGAAGAAAAGCAACGGGAATCAAACGAAGATCAAGCATTGGCATCCAATCGATTGTATTTACGCATTATCGGTAGCTTTAATGTTTTCATCCATGTTTGACATTGTTAGTACGTTAGTTCAAGCCATGCTTGGCTAAAAACGTTGTGGTGTTTGTTCTTTAGTTTACATACTATGGTGTGAATGAATGTTTAATTAAATTCAGTTTCCATTCGTGCTTAAAGGGGTTGTGGATCTTATTTGTGAATGAATGAATGGTTGTAATCAATGGGTATTGTATATAACGGGGTATAGTGATATCATAAGTTGTGTCGGCTCATTAATTTGGGGAAGACATTTAATAGACGTTACATATTTCGTCTTAAGAGTATTTGTTGTGAAAACCAGTTTGTTTATATGGAAACTGTAAAAGGGATTATAATTGCACAAATAAATGTGAATGAATAATGAGTGTATCTGGAACGGTTGATATCCATGTCATTGGTTGTGCCCACTCTCTATAGGGGAGAAAGATAATCAATAAAGTGGTATACGTTGTCTTCGGAGCATAAGTTGTAAATCCATATTAATTTATGTAAAGGGACTCCATAACATTCTGAATTGCCATTGTATGTATAACGAGAGAGCAAACACCCTCTTTCCTCTAGTGAAACTTCTTAAATTCAATTCTTGTGTGTGACATTGCTACAATAGCACTTTACAGTAGGAAATTAGTTCAAAACAAATGATTCCAAATTCAATCCAAACAGTCTCCAAACTAGTTTAACAACCTAACATTCCCTGTGGATTCGATCCCACTTACCCTATCTATATAGTGTTTTTGGGTCATTTTTGATACTCATACGACTGGGTCCATCAAAATGGCGTCGTTGCCGGGGAATGGCAGCGCTTGTTAAAATAATTTTGGATTAACTGTTTCTGTAAATATCCTTGTTTATAGTAGCTAGTTAATTTTGTTTTATTTTAGTTTAATTTTCAGTATTTTTCATTGTCTTTAACATTCTGAACAGCAAAGTTCAAAATATTCACGTGTGTGTGTGTATCGCAGGTATATGCATACTCGTTACTCAGGGCGAACTTCTCCATTGCAACACGAGACAAAGATTGAAAGGACTGCTCGTTCATTGAGGATGCTACATAGAGGTTATTGGCCGAGTGGTGAGACTAGTGGTGATCCAAGTACACCGGAGACATCTGACTCACAAGAGCAATCCATACATTCAGAGGAACCTGATAGTGATACTGAGCCCAACGTAAATATGGCAGATGATAGGAGGACTGTGGAGTCCCATTACAGACCGGGTGATGTTCCTGTTATGTCACCGATTCTGTATCCTGAAATTGAGAATGAACCAGAGATAAAGACTCACTTGTTCACCATCGTTCCTCATTTTCATGGAACAAAGAGTTAAGAGCCATACGACCACCTAGCCGAATTCTCAGCTATTTGCAAGGCTAATAGAGTGCAAAGATTACCCGTAGACTCCCTCAAACTACGATTGTTCCCGTTGTCTCTTAAAGACAAAGCGAAGCACTGGTTCACTTCTCTACCAGCTAACAGCATTCATAATTGGGAGGAGATGAAGAGAGCTTTCCTCAACGAGTTTTATTCGATTAGTAAAACCACTGAAAAGAGGAATAACATTACTAGTTTTAAGCAGAAGCCGGGGGAACAATTTCATGAGGCTTTTGAGCGATTGAACGAGATGCTACGGGCATGTCCACATCATGAGGTACCCAAATGGATGTTAGTGAAGAACTTCTTTGATGGTATTAGCCAAGAGAGCAGAAACCTGATCACAGCAGCCTCGGGGGGTACATTATTGGCTAAAGAGCATGACAAGGCATGGGAATTGTTGGCACAGTTAGCTAAGGGGTCAAAGGTACAAGCCAGGTCTGATACGCCAATTGGAGTCCAAGTATTGGGAATTGATAATGCTTGGAAAAGAGATGTCACGACAAATATGGAAGCTCTTAGCAAGAAGTTGGATGTTTTGATGAAAAAGGAGCAAACAGAACAGCGATTGCCGGTGATGTGTGTCACTTGTGGGGAGTATACTCACACTTCAGAATTTTGCTACCACGTCCAAGGGGAGCAAGCGAGTGAGATTTCTAGATTTCGACCGAGACAAGAAAGGTTTGACCCTCATTCAGAAACCTATAATCCTGGGTGGAGGCGTCATCCTAACTTTCGTTGGAGAGATGATCAAAGAGCCGATGAGTATACAAAACCCAGATTTGATCAAGGGAATCGGTATTCACAGGGTAGAAATTTTTATGGTAGTACATCATCGGGTACTAAGGAAGAAAAGGAGCCTGTTGTTCATGAAGCTCCCAAGGATTCAAGGATGGATCAGCTCATGGATTACCTGAAGCAACAATCCTATGTGCAGACTAAGTCAATGGCCAGTCTAGAGAAGCAAATGGGGCAGATCGCAGATCAGCTTACGAAAAGAGATGAAGGTAGATTACCAAGTAATACCCAAGTCAACCCTTCTCACTCCAAAGGCAAAGAAAAGCAATCGGTACATGAGGTGGAAGAGCTGAACGAAGTGAGTGAGTTGCAGAAAGTTACTACTTTGCGAAGTGGTAAGAAGGTTGATAACAAAGTGGTGATGCCAGAAGTGGAAGATGTAGAGAGTGATGCTGAGGAAATCATAAACGATGGGAAGAACGTCCCACTTTCAGAATCTGAGAAGGAGGTAAAATTGAAGAAGCAAGTTCAGTTTGAGGAAGTTGTGGTGCAAAAAGAAGAGCAACTAAAGCCTGAACCGACACCTCCATACCCATCAGCTCTAAAGGACCCGAATAGACCAATTTATGGGAAGAAAGGGCCGCAGATAGAGGATCTATGGGACACATTCAATCAAGTGAGGATCAACATTCCACTGGTGAAAGCATTGCAGCAAATCCCGGCGTATGCAAAGTTTCTGAAGGATTTGTGCACTCAAAAGCGCAAGTATCCTACAGTCTTGCCGAAGCAAATCAACCTCACGGAGCAGGTAAGTGCAGTAGTTTCAAGTTCATTGTCACCCAAGCTTAAGGATCCAGGTTCACCTCTTATCTCTGTTACTATTGGTGATATTAGGATTAAAAAAGCATTGCTAGATTTGGGAGCAAGTGTTAACATACTCCCTAGAAACTTGTTTGATCAGCACGATTTAGGAAGCCTAACACCCACAGATGTGGTTTTACAATTAGCTGATCGATCCACTAAGATTCCAAGGGGTATGTTAACCGATGTGATTGTAAAAGTTGAGGATTTCTATTACCCGGTAGACTTTCTTGTGTTAGATTCAGATCAGAGAAGTCGGGATAACCAGCCCGCGATTATTTTGGGTAGACCATTTTTGGCTATTGTTAATGCCCAAATTTATTGTAGGACGGGTGCCTTGGACTTAGCCTTCGGGAATAGGAAATTGAAGTTGAATGTTTTCAGTGCTGTCCCTAATGTCTCTGATGATTCAGAGTGCTATTTAATTGATTATCTTGATGAGTTAGCAGGATCACAAGCACCACTCATGACTAGCAGGGATGAATTGGGATACACATTGTCATGCCAAGAGAAAGAAAAGGCTGATTGGGGTTGGTTGATGAGCTTAGAAGAGATGTTTGGAGGAACAAAGCCGAATAAGCAACCTCCATGGTCAATAAAGTTTGAGAAGCTACCAGAAAATCTCCCTGAGTCAAATAAACCATCTTTGGAGCAGGCTCCTACACTGGAACTCAAGGCCTTACCCACACATCTCAAATATGTATTTTTGGGGCCACAAGAGAGTTTGCCAGTGATCATAGCTTCGGATTTGACAAAAGAGGAAGAAGGGGCATTGATTGAAGTTTTGGGAAAGCACAAGGCAGCCATGGGTTGGACGATCTCTGATCTAAAAGGGATAAGTCCTACCATTTGTATGCATAGAATTATCACTGAGGCTGATAGTAAACCGTCAAGGGATGCACAACGGAGACTCAACCCGAACTTGAGGGAAGTGGTAAAGAAGGAGGTGTTGAAGTGGTTAGATGTGGGTATTATTTACCCCATTTCTGATAGCCAGTGGGTCAGCCCTACACAGACCGTGCCTAAGAAGTCTGGGGTGACAGTGATAAACACCGAAGATGGTCAGATTGCAACCAGACCAGTAATGGGTTGGAGGGTCTGCATAGACTATAGGAAGTTGAATGCAGCCACATCAAAGGATCACTTCCCGTTGCCTTTCATAGATCAGATAGTTAAGAAGCTGGCAGGCCAGAAGTACTATTGCTTTTTAGATGGATATTCGGGGTACAATCAGATTCCTATTCACCCTGATGACCAAGAGAAGACCACGTTCACGTGTCCTTACGGGACATTCGCCTATAGACGGATGCCGTTTGGGTTGTGTAACGCTCCTGCCACGTTTCAACGTTGCATGATGGCGATATTCTCAGATATGGTAGGAGGCTCGTTGGAGATTTTTATGGATGATTTCTCCATCTTTGATAAGACGTTTGAGGGTTGTTTATACCATCTGGAGCAAGTCTTGAAAAGGTGCACCGAAACGAATTTGGTGTTGAGCTGGGAAAAGAGCCACTTCATGGTCAAGGAGGGAATTGTCTTAGGCCATGTGGTTTCTGAGAAGGGAATGGAAGTGGACAAGGCCAAAATTCAGCTTATTTCATCTTTGCCACCACCAACCAGTGTTAAGGGAGTGAGATCGTTTTTGGGGCACGCTGGATTCTATAGGAGATTTATCAAAGATTTCAGCACCATTTCCAAGCCGTTGTGTAATCTTTTAGCTAAGGATGTTGAATTTGTGTTTGATGAAGCATGTTTGAAGGCATTTGAGCTGTTAAAGGCTAAGCTTACTGATGCTCCCATTTTGCAGTCACCTGATTGGACCAAGCCATTTGAAATTATGTGTGATGCAAGTGACTTCGCGGTGGGAGCAGTGCTGGGACAGAGGGTTGATAAGAAGCCGGTTGTGATTTATTATACCAGCAATACGTTTTCTGAAGCTCAACAGAATTACACTACCACAGAAAAGGAGTTATTGGCGGTAGTGTATGCCTTGGATAAGTTTCGTGCCTATGCATGGGGTGCCAAAGTGATAATATACTCGGACCATAGTGCATTGAAGTACCTCTTGAACAAAAAGGATGCCAAACCAAGACTGATCAGGTGGATTTTATTACTGCAAGAGTTTGATCTGGAGATGCGGGATAAAAAGAGGTCAGAGAATGTGGTGGCTGATCACTTGTCAAGGCTGCCCACGTTGGTTCCAAATTCCATTGAAGTGATCAAGGAATCTTTTCCTGATGAACAGCTGTTATTTGTGTCTAAATTACCGTGGTTGGCTAACTTGGTTAATTATTTTGTGACAGGTAAGACACCAAGCCATTGGACATCACAGCAGCGGAAAAGTTTTTATGCTCAAGCCAAGTATTATATCTGGGATGATCCTGATCTCTTCAAGATTGGTGCTGATCAGCTGATTAGAAGATGCGTTCCGGAGACGGACCAACTTGATATCCTTACTCATTGTCATAGTTTAGCATGTGGGGGGCATTTTAGTGCTAAGAAAACAGCCCACAAAGTGTTAGACTGTGGTTTCTTTTGGCCTTCATTGTTTAAAGATGCATATGAGTATGTTAAGTCTTGTCATAGATGCCAACAGGTTGGGGGGATATACAAGAGAGATCAAATGCCCATGGTTCCCATATTAGAAGTAGAAATTTTTTATGTTTGGGGAATAGATTTTATGGGTCCCTTTCCTGTCTCTTTTGGTTTTGAATATATTTTGGTAGCCGTAGACTATGTCTCTAAGTGGGTTGAGGCTGAGGCAACAAGATACAATGACAACAAAGTGGTGTGCAAATTTGTGAAAAAGAACATTTTCTCACGTCATGGGATTCCCAGAGCTATTATTAGTGATGGGGGAACTCATTTTAAAAATTTTCAGTTCCACACTTTGTTGAAACATTATGGGGTAACTCACCGTGTTGCCACTCCTTATCACCCACAGACAAGTGGTCAAGTTGAGGTGTCTAATAGGGAAGTCAAAAGGATCTTAGAAAAACTGTTAAGCATAATCGCAAAGATTGGTCTTTGAGATTAGATGATGCATTATGGGCTTACAGGACTGCTTATAAGACTCCCATTGGAATGTCACCTTATAGATTGGTCTATGGGAAACTTTGTCATTTACCAGTAGAGTTAGAGCATAGAGCTACTTGGGCAATACGAAATGCTAACTTTGATATTTCTGATGCAGGAAGAATGAGGAAGTTTCAATTGGTAGAACTGGAAGAAATAAGACTGGAGGCTTATGAAAGTGCAAGGATTTACAAGGAAAAAACGAAGCATTTCCATGATAAATGCTTGAGAAGGATGACTTTTGCAGTTGGTAATAAGGTTTGGCTCTATAACTCACGTATTAATGTAAGGTCTACTGACTATAGATCTATCTAGACGCGGAGCCGTCAACGAGTGCGGAATCCTCGTTAACGGGTAGACGGAAACAACTCTCAATCAGAAACACGGAGACTATCAGAGGCTGAACGAACGACACACGAACGATCCTACGAACTGATTCTCTCCGAAACGGCACTAACACTGATGATAAACTCGAGATCGCTTAATGCTTAATTACTGACGAATTCTGCAAAAAGTCTAATAATTAATCGAGTCTATCCCTAATTATAGAGGCTGATTCGAGTCTGTTATGGGCCAAACTCGAATCCGGCCCAAGGCCCATTCGAGTTTGTCCACATTGACACTCTCGAATCTGCCTTCATTCGAATCTAGGGCTACATTCGAATCTATCACAGATTCGAATGACAAGCCTTATATAATTCGAATCTAACTAATTCACATACTCAACTTAGCATTGAAACTTATGTTTTTACCTTATGATTGATTTTATCTTTGTACTTTATGTTTGAACTTCTTGTAATACGTTACATCAAGTTCAAACATACAAACACTAATAAATATCAACCATATATAAACATACATAACAAACACTTGCTAAATCACAATGTAGGATCACTTAGACTGCTATCGTCACAC
Source organism: Centrapalus pauciflorus (assembly GCA_020465985.1). Lineage (NCBI taxonomy): Eukaryota > Viridiplantae > Streptophyta > Magnoliopsida > Asterales > Asteraceae > Centrapalus > Centrapalus pauciflorus. The sequence goes on from JAANYP010008471.1 coordinate 558,002, forward strand.
AAGGTGTACCAACAGACTCCCCCTTGACGATAGCTTCTAATAATTCACACATTTGATCAAGAAATTTGTTTATTATTTATTCAAACTACTTCCAGCATACAAACCTTTTTCAATACACACCTTAACTACATTCTCATATTTCCTAGCCTCACCATCCATATGAGCATCACTAGAAATCTTACAAGCATGCAAAATTAAAAGATCATCTCTAGAAAGGTTTACTAGATGAAGAGGATCATAGACTCTAAGAATAACATTTTCTTCAAAATCTTCCATCACTGCTTCTCCAGTCTCACTCTCAGCATACCACCAATGCAGATTCTTCAAGACATTCTGTGGCATAGGCTTGAGCGGCACCTTCCTTAGACATCTTACTGGTTTGTAGTGGATCTTCATCCAAGGTCGCCCAGTTAGGGGATCAATACGTGAAGGATCTTCTACTCTTTTTCCAACCCTTGGATTCAGTCGTTACTTTCTTGATCTTCCCTCTTTTCTTATGATTCTTGCAATTACGTCTGCGTAGGGATCATTGCCAATATTAATCAGATCTTTCCATGCTAACACTTTGATCTCGATCTTTGGCAGTGAATTGAAAGCTTTTAGAGTTCGCCTCAGGTACTGGAGCCCGTCTTTTCTCTTAATTATAAATAGCTGCAGTTCTCGATCAAAGAACCAGCTTAATATGCTTCCAGACAACTTTCCAGTACCCGGCACCCTCATTTTCCTTTTAAGCTCTAACTCCTTCTGTTCAGCCCTGAACCACAATTTTTGTTTCTCTTCATTTGTTAACTCTCTAGCAGGTTCTTCTGTTGATGACTGAGCATTTAAAGCAGCATTCACCACTTCTACGTTAACGACATCATTGCCTTCAATTATGTATGTATCAGTGATAGGATTTTGCTGTACGACGATCTCATCAGCTTCATCGTCCTCATCATCACATACCTCGTCATCTGATTTCCAGTCAACTACATCTTCTGGCACGAACTCACCCTCTTCCAGCTCTTCCATTTCATCTTCAAAATCGAAACCCACATCCATCGGATCGTCATCAAGATCCATGAGAGCATCTATCATCTCACTAATCTCAAAATCGGTAGGCTTCGATGAACTTGCTTCTCCTACTTCTCCTCCTGCTAGACTAGGCTCCCCTTGAGATTGAGCAGTCTGAGCAGCAGAAAAATCTACTGGCTCATCCTGTCTTTGAGGGCTGGGATCATTGCCTTGGTTGTCTTCATCATCATCATCTCTCGGCCTCTGTACTTCCTGATCACGGCACGATGTCTCCCCCTGAGCCTGTAAATTTTTCATTAACTGCTCAATTAGGGAGCGCATCGCCCTTATCTCAGCTGCCTGATCTGCTACAAAGGATTTTAGCTCTGTGTTCTCTTCCTGAACTTTCTCCACAATCTTCTTTAAATCGGCATTCTTTTTGTCAAGATTTGCATTATGCGTTTGAATTTCTCCGATCGCCTTTGTTAGCCCAAAGATTTGTAGTTCTTGGAAGTCAACTCTATCTTTTAAGCGCAAAAACCTTTGGTTGTCGGCATATGTGGTCGAGGTTGATGGAATAGACTGTATAGGTGTAGGAATGATTGGCGATGGAATATAGGATTCATCGCGAGGTGGTGGTGGTGGAATAGTGGTTTGAGGTTCTTGAGATTGAGGATTTTGAGGTTGCGGAGTTTCTGGTTGTGCTGCTGATGCTGAAGATGATCCTTGCATAAACCTATGACGCTTGGCGCGTTGCCTCGTCACTAATTGTGCAACTTCCTCCTCTTCAAAACCAGAATCATCAGATTCTCGTGATACTCTCCTCCTCGAAACATCTTCATTGACTACCAACCTAGATCCATACGTTCCAATCTGAACATGAGGTTCTGTTGACACTGATTCTGGAGCTTCAACTTCGATCTCCTCCATCTCTTCTGATTCTGTAGCTGATGATGACAAAACATTACCAGCCTGCTCTGGCACATATTCGTCAACATCTCTCAACACATCTTCTTCTCCCTCTGGAGGCTCAAGTAATTCTCCAACTAACGCTGCAGCTATTTCCTCATTGGCATGAGGACCTGCCTCCCAAATTTCATTAAGAGTTTGGCATAACTGATCAGCTTCATTTGGGACATTTGAAGGTCCCGCTTCTTGTACTTCCGGCTGCTGACTTGTAGAAGGCCTTGATGCCTGTGTTTGACTCGCAGTCGCTCTTTGTCTTCGCCGTTGTGGCTGTGCTCGCGGTTGTCTTTGTTGTTGCGGAGGCTGCCTGGGTTGAACTTCAACTTCCCCTGCCCAGTTGGCAATATCTGGGGCCTCAAAATTCCTATCCAAGATGGCTCCAAACAACGGACGCTCAATTGGAACAGCCAATCTTCCTCTGTGCGAGGAACAATCAGCAAAGATCCTCTTATCCATTACAGCTACGCTCTAAATCTCATTCGACTGAGGCAGATTCGGCAAGAAATGCCTGATAAGCATCATTATGAACCGTGGATACAGCAGGAATTGTTGATTTTCTGGAGCGGTGATCTGATGAACAAATTCGGAGAAAAACATTTCCGAGAAACTGAACGGCCGATTATATACTAACGCGATTACCCCAGACTGGATCTTCGAGACTATGTAGTCAAAACCGGCTTTCTTTGCTGCAAAGCAGACCATAAAGACGTGAGCCAAAAACCTCCATTGGCCGATTAGCCCGCTCTTCATATAAGAAACCTTCGTCACATCCAGACTATAACCCATTCTCTGAAAGGCCGCTTGCCTAATACTCAGAGGAAAGTCGATAGGTCCAGACTCCTCTTCCTGCGAACCCAGCTGCAACACCTGACGCATCATATCCGCCGAAAACACTAGCGGTTGTCCAGCTATTCGAGTTTTTAGCACTGTCGGGGTGACCGAGCAGTCTACCTGAAGATGATCATAAAATTGACGAACATATGGAATTACAATCTGAATATTATGGGATAAGGCAAAAGCTATCCTAGATTCAACAAGAAAATCCATCATTTGACGAAATCCCTGCGCTTCCGGGATATGATGATCATAAGGAATGACCATATTATGCTTCGGAACGAATGCACGAACAACCATATCTGCACAATAAATAAACTGTTAGAATTATTAAAAATCAATAAACTTGCCTAAATTCAAATTTGTTTTATTTTGAACTTGATTAAGTACAAAATCCAACACAAAAGAATTTTTACAAGTTTAATAAAATTTAAATTAAATAATTCAACTAAAGTAACAGATTCGAATTGAACAGATTCGAATATATCCCTTTTCGAGTTTGATGACAGATTCGAATGTCATGGTCTTCTCGAGTTTGTCAGTAGACTCGAGAAAGTCCATGAACAGATTCGAATCCCCGTCGACCTTCTTTTCAACAAAAAATCATGATTTTAACCATTTTGAACTTAGGAAATCACATACATTAGTCCAACAAGGTTCTAATCACAGATATGTGCAATTAATTTGACTATTTATCGGTCCAAACTTGGTAATTTTGTAAAAACCCGATTTCGACCCTTAAACCTTCAAAAATCGATGATTTTGCCTAAAATGATGTATAAAACTACATGAATCTTATACAATCCAATTGTTTGTACCTAGAAGTATCTGTAGAATCGAACACTAAGGCAAGAGACTCGACAAATTGTCGTTTTTTGTGAAAGTCGGTAGATTCGAGGTCGCCAAGATAGATTCGAGGAAGTAGATTCGAAAACAGATAGGAGTTATGACAAGAACTGTTACCTATTTATAACACCTACCTTCGAATCTATGGCCAGACTCGAATCTACTGACAGATTCGAAACTTCAATTTCGAGTCTGTCCTAAACTCGAATAACACCAAAACACTTAGAAAAATTTCGAAAATTTTGAAATAACTTCAACTTTTTCAACTTTTTTCTACGGTATTGTGTAACAAGATAAACTATGCCAAATCTTTTACCCTAAGCACAAGATATTTCATGCAATGTTTATTTTATCCAACTATGAGTGCACCCTCAGTAATTTTTGACCTTTTACCTAAGTAAAAAATAAAATAAAATAAACTAAGGTAAAATAAAATAAAATAAAATAAGATAAGTAAAAAATAAAAAATAAAAAATTTTAAACTTGACTAAAAATTTAACTAAGACTTACGTTAAACTTATTAAAATTAACAACCTATGCTAAACTCTAAACAAAATATTTTTTTGATGAGTATAGTCTAAGAAAGGTTCAATCAGATAGCGATGTCTGATACTCACTTTCAGTACTTAAACTTTCACACTTAGGAATTTTTGATTCCTTTGATTGTTTGTCGTGACATACCCATTTAGCCGATTGTTGGTATTTTACCCCTTTAAACATTCTACATTTCGGAATATCCCTTGGCATTTTTATTTATCATGAAATTATCTTACGTGACTCAGACATAGACATACTTTTATGATCAAGGCATACAGACTAAGATTCTAACTTGTTGGTATTTGCAAACTTTCTTTAAAAGACAAACATCGGACACAGGTCTGTATTTTCATACAACAAAGTGTCTTAGTTTGACTTAAGGTTTATTCTTAAAGTTAGCAAGACAGCGGTGACAGGTCTGTACTGACGTACAACAAAGCGACATATCTTGCCAACCCGAATCTAAACAGAGGCAGCAGGTCTGTACTTACGTACAACAGAGTTACATGTTTTCGACTCTCAATTTTGTATGATTTGTCTATTCTTTCCATTTTCAGATGTATTTGATGTTGCCATACATCCCCAGAAAGTTTGCATACCTCATTTAGACTCAAAGTTTGTATGTCTTGTACATAAAAATTAAGACCGATTGGTCATACATCTAAGTTAGTGACACGCTTGACTTTTTCTAGAATATTTTATTAGCCTTGAGATTCCCTATATGTATTATGCCTACCAACACATCAAACTAAAGTAAAGTATAACACTTAGAATTTAGTTGCATTATGTGTGAAAGCCTAAACACTTAGAGTTTGTAACGACTGTGCTAATTTTCGTCACTTTGAACCTATACATCTAAGACTTAACTCATTTTCTGATATTCTCTTTTTTTTTTGTATTTTTATGATTTTCTCTCTTTTTTCTTTTGTTTTTCATAAGAAATAGCAATAAAATAAGATAACCTACTAACTTACTAAAAATAGAAACTTTCCTAAATTAGCAGACTACTATAAAGAAAAAAATACTACGACTATAAAAGAAAATAAACTACTACTACTAAGGTCAAATTACTCTGGGTTGCGCATTCCATTCAGTTGAATTAAATACTCAAACCGTGACTTATCAAATGCTTTGGTAAATAAATCTGCATTATTATCTTCTGTTGCCAATTTTACCAATTTGATTAAATTCTTTTCAGCACAATCACGAATAAAATGATGCCTAATGTCTATGTGCTTTGTTTTGTTGTGTTTAACTAGATTATTCGTTATAGCAATTGTAGATTGATTGTCTATCCTAATTGGAGTTTAAGTGTAAGCCAAACCGTAATCCCGCAATTGTTGTTGTATCCACAGAACCTGTGAGCAGCAACTACCAGCAGCGACATACTCGGCCTCGCACGTTGACACGGCTACCGACGTCTGTTTCCTGCATTGCCAGGATACCAATCTCCCTCCTAGGAACTGACAACCTCCAGTTGTTGATTTGCGCGTCAAGCTGCATCCTCCGTAGTCAGAATCCGTGAACGCCTCCAACTCTAGATCTCCCTCCGCGTGATACCAAAGTCCCAGCTTCGGTTTCGACTTGAGGTATCGTAGAATCCGCTTCACAGCTTTCATGTGCATCTCCTTCGGATTTGCTTGAAACCTAGCACAAATACACACAGCAAACATGATATCAGGTCTTGAAGCAGTTAAATACATAAGTGATCCAATCATGGCCCGATATAAAGTCGGATCCACATCGGTATCACTTTCAGTACCCGGTCCGAGATTATGATTCACTTGAATCGGCGTGCTGAAATGGGCAGTCAACTTTGTTCCTTCCATCCCGAAACGCTCCAATATGTCATAGACATACTTAGTCTGATGGATAAACATCCCTTCCTTCTTCTGGTCAACTTGTAACCCCAAAAAGAAATTTAACTCTCCCATAGCACTCATCTCGAACTTAGACTTCATCACCTTCTCGAAATCTTTGCACATCTGTTCGTCTGATGATCCAAAGATGATATCATCGACGTACACTTGTACCAAGATAAAGTGTTCTCCCTTCCTTTTAACAAACAGAGTACTATCTATCCTACCCCTCTCAAACCCGTTCTCTAATAAATGGTTGGATAGAGTCTCATACCACGCCCTTGGTGACTGATGCAATCCATATAGAGCCTTATCTAAACGATATACTCTATCAGGATATTTTGGATCTGTAAATCCGGGCGGTTGTTCTACATACACCAACTCCTTCACTTTCCCATATAGGAAAGCACTCTTAACATCTAATTGATATACCTTAAAGCCCTTGAAGGAGGCAAAAGCTAGAAACAACCTAATGGCTTCCAGCCTTGCTACTGGTGCAAATACCTCGTTGTAATCGATTCCCTCCTCTAGGTTGAAACCCTTTACAGCTAACCTAGCCTTGTTGCGCGTGACTATACCCCGATCGTCTCTTTTGCACTTAAAAACCCATTTGGTTCCTATGGCAACTTCCCCTCGAGGTAATGGAACTAACTCCAACACTTCTAGTTTCCTAAACTGCGAGAGTTCTTCCTGCATCGCTTCAACCCAGGAGTTATCCTTAAGTGCCATTTGCACATTCTTAGGCTCTACTTGCGATATGAAACAAGAATAGAGACATGTGTGATATGCCTCGGAGTCGTTTATCATCGACAACAGCACAGTGTTGTTATTTACACTACTTCTAGTCCTCACACCCTCGTTAGGGTTTCCTATGATGCTTTCTATAGGATGGTTCTTGTTGATCCTAGAGGTTTCTATCTCATCAACCCTTAGATTATCTCCTAAGTTAGATCATATTTCACCTAATGGGGGAACAGGCTCAGTTTCTACATTTTCCTCCTCGTGGACATTTTCCTCAGAGTTGGAACTTGTAGCTTGAGTCTGATTCTCAGTGGTAGGTGCTTCTGGATCAGCAACTTCTGGAGATCTATCTACAGTCGCAGTAGGCTCAGATGTGGATTCAAACGTAGTCCTCGGAAAGATATGGCCATCGTCATTCAGATGCAACGTCGCCATGTCCTTTTCGATTGTACCTGCATTATCATCCAAAGGAATGTTAAATGACTCAAATAACTTATCATAGTCAAATATCCATTCTGGACCAGTTTGGGGTTCATGTGTATAACTTGTGACTTCAATATTATACACAATCTCCACAGTACCATTTTTTTTGTTAAAAACCCCGTTTGTTTGGTGAGTTCGGCACATAACCTAGGAAGTATCCTTCGTCAGCCTTTTCACCAAACTTCGGTTGATGTTTTGTACGCAATAGAGTGCATGGTACCCCAAACGGTTCGAAGCCAGTTAAATTAGGTGGCCGTTTATTCAAAATTTCATAACAGGTTTTGTTTAAAGATTTGACAGTTAGGACCCTGTTTAAGATGTGACATGCGGTATTCACTGCCTCCCCCCAAAACATGGTAGGAAGCTTTGAATCCGACAACATAGTCCTAGCTGCCTCAATTAGTGTCCTGTTTTTACGTTCGGCCACCCCATTTTGTTGAGGCTCATATGGTGCACTGAATTGATGCACTATGCCCTTTGATAGGCAATATACACCAATTACAGTGTTTTTGAACTCAGTTCCATTATCACTACGAATCCTTTTAACCCTTGTTCCGTAGGAATCTCCACTTGGTCTAAGAACCCGATGAGCTTGGAAGCCGTCTCGTCCTTTGTACCTAAAAAGAAAACCCAAGAAAAACGTGAGTAATCGTCAGTGATAACTAAACAGTACCAACTACCTCCGATACTCCTTTTGTTGATTGGGCCGAAAAGGTCCATGTGCAACAAATCGAATGTTGAGGTTATGGAGTTCTGCGTCTTGGACTTGTGTGTCTTCTTATGTTGCTTGCCCTTCATGCACGGTAGACACTTGTCCTCGAACTGAAAGCTCTTCATGGGCATACCTTGCACCAGTCCATTTTTCGTTATGTAGTTCATCTTTCTTAGGTGCAAGTGAGCCATGCGTCTGTGCCACAGTACCGATTCCGTCTCCGAAGCTTTGGATAATAAACAGATTGGCCTCATCGAAGTCTCCGGCTTGTTCATATCCAGCATGTACAAGTGATTCTTCCTTGGTGCCCGCATCAATACCCATTCTTCAGGAATCTTGAATCCCGGCTTTAGCACTAACGCCTCAGTGTCAGTAAATAACACTGAGTTCTTCTTATCACAGATTTGAGATACACTAATGAGATTGTGAACCAATTTATCAACGTGATAAACTTGGTCCAACTTTATCGTCCCATTAGTGACCACTCCGGTACTCGTGATATTTCCACCCTTGTTACCCGCGAATGATACGAATCCCCGATTCCCACCCTTGAAGTCTGTAAGTAGACCTCTTTCCCCTGTCATGTGCCAGGAGCATCCACTGTCGACGAACCACTTGTTGTTTGGACCTGTGGTAATCTCCTGCACATGAAAGAAAATAGGTTAGTTATCACGGGGAACCCAAGCCATAACTGACTTGGTTATACCATTCTCGTCCACATACTTGAATTCTTTCAAATACCCATCTCGCCTTTCAGGTGACTTGGGCCTTTGAACTGGAGTCTGTTGTGGTGCCGAGTGATTTAAGTTCACTCCTTGCCTTGGAGTAGGCATTTGTTGTGGAGCTCTAGAATAATTCCTATTATATTGCATTTCGGACTGTGATCCCTGAGCTCTTACCGGTGCGTAATGTCTAACTGGAGTATGAGACCTAAATGGAGTGTGTGCCCTGCTAGGTGTTGTGCTCCTATAGACTTGTTGTGGTGCTGACCTAGATTGATTAATGACACGATTCGGTGAATTTGTCCTAATCACTTCTTTTGGTCCAACCTTTACCGGTGTGGTTTTCACAACTTGTTTGGGTGCGGCCTGCACAGTTTTCTCGGTACTTTGAGAACTACTGGTGCTCGCCACACTTGGTGAGGGCTTAACAGGTGTTGGGTTCACTGTCTTAGGTGTAACATCGGCTTTCCTAAGCGGACAGCGAGAAGCAACATGCCCCTTCTCGTGACATCTGAAGCAAGACATCTTATCTATGGACTTTTTGTGTGATCCCTTAGACTTAGGTGTCTCACTAGTGTCTTGGTCCTGTTGTACATCTATGGCGACTGGTTCATCGTCTTGATCAGCCCAATCAATTTTATGTTTTCCTGCAGGTGTTTCACTGGAGGAAGACACAAATTTGACTTTCTTAACCTTGACGGTTGTGTCAGTCACCTTAGGTGCATTATTTATTACAGGCTCTGGTGTCGGTGTAGGTAGGTCCTCTAAGTCTACTGATTTATCAGTTTTCTCCTGAGGCTGAGGCACATAGTTTGCATTGAAAGGTGGAGGAATTTCATGAAATCCTAGACCTACTGGCTTTTTAGACTGTCGTTGGGCGTCTAAAACTTTCCCTAGGTTTAGGCTTGAATTCCTAAACTTTTCCAACTTGCTATTCGCCTCGGCTACCTTTACATTTGTTTCAGCTAGCTCTATGTCTTTGTCCTTAAGACTTTTGGTAAAGGCCTCTACGTGCTCATACATAAGTTCTAACCTAACACACTGCTCACTGAGTTTGTCTTTCAGAACTATTACGTCTTGAGCACCAGCCTTAAGCTTTTCCTTAAGGTCTTGCTTAATGTCGTTCAAGCTAGCGTTATCAGCTTTTAAATTTTCATTTTGAGCAGTTATGGATTTATGTGATTCTAAGACTAGATTTAACCTATCATTAGAATTAACACACAATGCACATAATTCGCGAAAAAGAGAGTAAGTCAGACTAACCTTTGAGTTATCAGATTCCACGTTGGCCATCTGAGCAGCAAACTCCAGAACTGTCTGATCATTCGCCTTCTCTACCCACATCGGACTGCTGTCCCTTGTGGTCTGCTCTTCCCCATCACACCCAGTTTCCGTGACTTCTGCCATAAAAGCCCGAGCATTCGATTCTGGATGTGAGCTCCAGTCATAGGTACCATCTAGCTGTCTGTCTGAAGTGACATTGGATAGTAGACCAGCTAGATTGGCTTGACCAGTAGATGAACTCGGAAGGTATCGTTGCTGAGACTGATTCTGAAACTGTCCCTGATGCTGACTCTGCCCTTGGTTTGTATCCACCTTTGGTCTTTGACACTCTCTGGCGAAGTGTCCCAGTCCTTGACAGTTGTAGCACTTTACTTTGGACTTGTCAAATCCAATCCCCTTGTTGTTCATTGTCAGATTCCTCCCAGTTCTTTTAATGAATCTCTTAACCCGTTGGGTTACCATGGCCAGTTGCCATTTTAGATTCATTTCCTCAAGATCATCAGGGTCGACCTGATCGTAGTCCTCATCCCAGAGAGCAGGATCGTTAATCTTTCCTTGAACACAATTCCCATAAGCGGCCACAAATGAAGAAAGCAGATTCAAATGTTCTTCCGCTGATTTTGCGCTCATTGGCATCTTCGAGTAGCTCTGAGATGTCGTCGCCTGTGCTGCTTGAGGTAGAGGTACTTCCGATCTTCCTAATCCTAAGAACGCTCTGTTCAGTGTATCATCAGGCTCTGCTGGTGATGACGTTTCTCCGGTGAAAAACGCTGTAGCAGTCTTCGGTTCGGCGGTCGCTGAAGGTTTTGTTGATTTACCAAAATACATTGCAGGATTCTGTACTTGGTCGTAATCCGTTTCGGCCTTCAGAAGCTCGAAATGATATGCCCGCAACGTTCCCACGATATCCTCCAGAGATTGGGCATAATACTGATCCTCATTAAGCTTTATCATTGCCACATACATAGCCCATTTGGCTGGTAGGGCATCAAGAAGCTTATTGTTCTTGTCGGTGTCAGTGTACATAATCCCGTGACTCTCAAGCTCCGTCAATAGATGATAGAACCGAGTGATGGTATCATCCAGTTGTTCATCCTTTAACGCCTTGAAAATCGCAAACTGTTGTTTCAACAATTCCGTGCGCTTCCTTCGTACCCTTGGATTTCCCTCACACCTCTTTTCTAGAGACTCCCAAAGTTACTTAGATGTCTTCTAGGTCCTAAATGTGTGTAGAATATCCTGCGGCAACGCCATTCGAATTATCGAAAACGCTTTGTTCTCAGCTTCATAGAGTTTCTTATCATCTTCCTTCATCATCTGATAAGATAGAACTCTCTGACGGCCTTCAACTTCCGAAACGGTGGAATATATCCTTCGTCAATGCACACCCACATGCGCATGTCATTAAATCGCACAAAATCAGTAAACCGATCTTTCCACCAGTAATAATCCTCGAGCTTCATCAACTTAGGCGGGTGTTTGCCTTCCCGACCTCGTGGTCCATTTCCAGGAATTTTTGAAGATTTGACATCTTTTCAAAAGGAATTGAATTTGAACTTAATTAATTTAATTTGAAACTGATTTAGGCTAACTCTTTCGAATCTAGGTAGATTCGAATGTAATTTAGATTAAATCTTTTGGGATTAAATTCGATTAAGTGTTGAAATTCAATTAAATTCGAAATTATGTCAGATTCGAAAAGTCACTAGAGTCGAAGGTCAGTGCAAACTCGAAGACACAATAGATTCGAACCCTATTCGATACTAGACTAAACTCGAATTAAACTCGAAAGTAAGTAGACTCGAGACCCTATTCGAATGTAGCACAAACTCGAAATAGATTCGAAAACCCTTTGTATCAGACTCGAAAGGAGCGTATTTGGTTAGACTCGAGACTAAGTGTAACCTTAATTACCCCTAATAGATTCGAGCGCCGCAAATTCGAAAAATGGCTAATACTTTGATTTCTTTACGTTTTGCAGATTAAACCAGTATTTTTCCAACGAAAAATAAAGATTTCGATCAAAAACGTGAAAAACCACAAAGTATTTTCCGAATAAGAATTTGCTAAGCTTGAAAACACACGAAAAACACGATTTTGAGAGAAAAACCGTCCAACTAGCGTCAAGAAACCTAGAATGTATCTAGATGAACACGAAGAACACCAAGAACACTCCGTAGGCTCTGATACCACCTGTAAGGTCTACTGACTATAGATCTATCTCGAACGCGGAGCCGTCAACGAGTGCGGAATCCTCGTTAACGGGTAGACGGAAACAACTCTCAATCAGAAACACGGAGACTATCAGAGGCTGAACGAACGACACACGAACGATCCTACGAACTGATTCTCTCCGAAACGGCACTAACACTGATGATAAACTCGAGATCGCTTAATGCTTAATTACTGACGAATTCTGCAAAAAGTCTAATAATTAATCGAGTCTATCCCTAATTATAGAGGCTGATTCGAGTCTGTTATGGGCCAAACTCGAATCCGGCCCAAGGCCCATTCGAGTTTGTCCACATTGACACTCTCGAATCTGCCTTCATTCGAATCTAGGGCTACATTCGAATCTATCACAGATTCGAATGACAAGCCTTATATAATTCGAATCTAACTAATTCACATACTCAACTTAGCATTGAAACTTATGTTTTTACCTTATGATTGATTTTATCTTTGTACTTTATGTTTGAACTTCTTGTAATACGTTACATCAAGTTCAAACATACAAACACTAATAAATATCAACCATATATAAACATACATAACAAACACTTGCTAAATCACAATGTAGGATCACTTAGACTGCTATCGTCACACAAGGTGTACCAACAGACTCCCCCTTGACGATAGCTTCTAATAATTCACACATTTGATCAAGAAATTTGTTTATTATTTATTCAAACTACTTCCAGCATACAAACCTTTTTCAATACACACCTTAACTACATTCTCATATTTCCTAGCCTCACCATCCATATGAGCATCACTAGAAATCTTACAAGCATGCAAAATTAAAAGATCATCTCTAGAAAGGTTTACTAGATGAAGAGGATCATAGACTCTAAGAATAACATTTTCTTCAAAATCTTCCATCACTGCTTCTCCAGTCTCACTCTCAGCATACCACCAATGCAGATTCTTCAAGACATTCTGTGGCATAGGCTTGAGCGGCACCTTCCTTAGACATCTTACTGGTTTGTAGTGGATCTTCATCCAAGGTCGCCCAGTTAGGGGATCAATACGTGAAGGATCTTCTACTCTTTTTCCAACCCTTGGATTCAGTCGTTCAAACTTTCTTGATCTTCCCTCTTTTCTTATGATTCTTGCAATTACGTCTGCGTAGGGATCATTGCCAATATTAATCAGATCTTTCCATGCTAACACTTTGATCTCGATCTTTGGCAGTGAATTGAAAGCTTTTAGAGTTCGCCTCAGGTACTGGAGCCCGTCTTTTCTCTTAATTATAAATAGCTGCAGTTCTCGATCAAAGAACCAGCTTAATATGCTTCCAGACAACTTTCCAGTACCCGGCACCCTCATTTTCCTTTTAAGCTCTAACTCCTTCTGTTCAGCCCTGAACCACAATTTTTGTTTCTCTTCATTTGTTAACTCTCTAGCAGGTTCTTCTGTTGATGACTGAGCATTTAAAGCAGCATTCACCACTTCTACGTTAACGACATCATTGCCTTCAATTATGTATGTATCAGTGATAGGATTTTGCTGTACGAAAATGGTTATTGTTGTGTTTGTCTAAAGTGTGTTTAGTTAATTTAATGTGTGTATTTAATTTGGAAATGAGCGGGAGTGGTCGTTATTGAGCAAATGGAAGTGGAAAGTGTTTTGGTGCAAGGATTGAGTGAATTTGAGTACCAGCGTCCACGTGGGCGTCAGAATTAATTATCAAACAGAGTGTGAGAGTCTTTCGGACGCTCAGAAAGGGGTTCAGACGCTAGAGCAGCGTTTGGGACGCTGAGCAGGACGCTGGGGACGCGGGCAGGTGTGCGCCTAAGTGGGCGGCGTCTGAGTGGGCGTCGGGGACGCTGGAATAAATTCCAAGACAGAAGATGAGCGTCTTGGGGACGCTGAGATCTACCGCACGGACGCTGGAGACCGTCCTAGACGCTTGTAGGACGCCCGAGCGGATTTTTGTCATTTAAACCTCTATCTACGTCATTTACTCACACCTACCGTTCTTCTCTCTCTCTAAAACGCTCTCGTCTCTCTCTTGCAGATGCCGAACGGTTTCCACCATCTTCGTCGTTGTTCCTCACGCATTCCCTCACTTCCGTCAATCAGGTAACCATCTTGACTTCGTGTCTTGCATTAATGGCTTTCTTGCGGTTGTAGTGAACCGATTAGGGCTTTTTGTAGGCTTGTGTGCGATTCTTGAAAGTATATGTTGATCATATGTGTATGTAGTTATATCTCTCATGTATTTCATGTATGTCACACACATTTGCGGGTTTATGAAGCTAGGTCCCTATTTTTGAAGTTAGGGTTTGTTTGAAAGTTGTTTGCTATGGGTTGTATGTGATCGAGGATCATAATGTGATGTGTGTTCTTAGTGGTCGTTGTGGTTATGTTAAAGTGTTGATGGGTATGTTCTAGCTTAGGAGTATGTTGAGTAGTCTTGTTTATAGAACTTCATGAACAGAGGTAGTAACCTCCCCCTCTACAACTAAGTTGGGGAGGGGTGATTTGTTGAGTAAGTGTTGCTGCACCAACCACTAGGGTACATGCTCTTAAGGTTGAAACACTCATAACCCACAGTGGGCATAGTGTTTAGAAGATAAAGGATTTAGTTGACCTTAGGTTGCAGTGTATTTCCAATCACCACTTCATGTAAGCATTCATAATGTTCACACAATCCATCACGTTGAGCATAACATCTGATATTATCTGTATCACTCTCTCTAGCTATGACTCGGGCTTCAGCTAAAAAGCAGAAGCAAACGGCTACGTCAAGTACTCGTAAACGTCCTCGTTGTCAGGATCTAAAATATGAATTACCAAGACTAACTGATTTGAATTTATCAGAGTATAAATCAATAATCTTGCTTTGAATCAAAGTTTAATCAAGAAGTTTGCGGAATAACACTTAATTATTTTGACAAAAACTTTCAGAATCAATAATAAATAAACACACAGGAATTAATTAAGACTGTTTGTATTGCTGAATTCATCAATTACAATCACCTCTAATCTGTTTGATTAGACGAGGAACACAAACTGTTCTTAGGGTTTTACAACCTTAGAGGCTTATGAAAACTTAATCAATAAAGCAATTACAGACTCAAAATATGCAGAAACTCCTCTATGCAATAGGACGACCTATTCTCTGTATTTATATTGCTTCTTGATATGTTTCCTTGACGAACTATGACTTCTTTGATAGTAGATATGCTGGAATCTTCATGTAGATATCGTTTCCTGAAAATCAGCACTTTCTGTTTCTGAAACTGTTGAGCAGCTTGAATCTCTTGACAGCATGAACTGAGCAGCTTGAGTAGTTTTGCTCTGGCAGCTTGAACTTTTACACTGGCAGCTCGAGTTTCTTCAACTAGCAGCATGAACTTTGGATTTACAAGTAAAATCTACTAACAGTCTGAGAAGTCTAAACTAACAGCTTGAATGTACTTAAACTATTTCCCAACAATCTCCCCCTAACTTAAATTCTTTACACAAGACTTTAAGTTCTATACAAGAATTGGAAATGAATAAGTAGACTGTTATTTACAAACCAAGGCTTACAAAAACTCACAACTGTGCAAGTGTATGATCTATAGCCTTCAAAAATTCTTTCTTCATCTCTTCTTTATCGCAAGATATTCTAGCTGATTTAATTTGCAGCAGCATATCTTTTGAAAAATTGTAAAAATCAAGATTGAAGAAGATACCAGATCCATCTGTGAATTTGATTCTGAATGTCTTTGACTTGACAAACAGATCAATCTGCTTGATCTTTTTCCCTTTCTTTTCAGCATCTTCTATCTCTTGTCTTGCAAACTCAGGGTCAACCACTGTACTTAGATCTTTGATGAGTTGCTTGACTTGTGGAAGAGCAGACCTCACTTGTGTAACTGACCCTATATTGTACATCTTTATCAATTCATCTCTGGTCAGCTTCTGTACTATCTGCCAAAAAGTGTCATACTCCTCTTCAGGTCCAGACTCTCTTCTGATTACAAACTTCATTCTCAAGTCACGGTCATCCAGTGACTTAGCAAACCAGTAGTTGATTTGAGGCTTTGTAAAATCATGCTGATCAATCAGCTTCTCTATCTCCATAGCCTTTTGTAGTTGTTGCTCAAAGAGCACCCTTTTAACCGATGAAGGAATAGAGACAACTGCTTGATCAGAGGGAGCAGGTGCACTGGCACCAGCTTCAGCTTGGACTGATTGGGTTGATGGTTGGACTTCTTGGGATGGTTGAGCTTCTGGAGAGACTTGTGTTCTCTGTCTTTTGTCCATCTCCTTATCATGAATCTCCTGCAGCCTTTCAGTAGACATGGACTGAGCCATTTTCTTTGGAATACCTGCTGCAAAGGCAAAATTGATAAGAAATCTTCTATGCTCTGCCTTGGAGTGCCCTGTTGGCATCTTTCTTTTCCTTGCTCCTTGCTTGACCACAAACCCCTTTAAGTAATTACCTAAGGTCTCATCATCATCCATTGGGGTTTGGGCTTGCTGCTCTAATTCTTTGTCTTGTTCTTCTGCTAATTTTCTGGCAACTTCAGCATCAAAGGCAATTTGGGCTTCTTTTGAAGAAAATTTATGCTTTGGAGACTCAATGAGAATGCCCTTGCCCTTGTCTTTTGTAGCAGATGTTGTTGCTTGGACTGTGCTTTATGGAGCTTGAATACCTTCCCTGATTACAACTCCAGTAGCTTTTGAAGGAGCAGCATGAGTTTCTAGGCTAACAACTTGAGAAGCTGTTGGGACTGCTAGCCTAGAAACTGGAACTGTTGGTGCTGCTTGGACTGTTGTTGTTGGAGCTGCTTGGACTGATTTGGGAACCTCCTGATTCTCCCCCTTTTTGGAAGCATTGGTTTGGTCAGAAGGACCCACAACCTTTGCCCCTTGGGTTTGAATCATCTGCTCTAATTTTACAATTTTATTTCCACAGAGAGTGAAGCCTCTGTGTAGAAAATCCATACGCTTATTTTGAGCAGCCTCTGCCTGCCTGAGAGCAAAAATTTGTGCTCCCTGTGCAGCAATGATGGACATTTGATGGTCCAACATAGCTACAACAGGTTTGAGCCTGGGATCCGTTAAGAGCATTTGTTGCAGACTAGCCTCAAGATCAGAGAACACCTGAGGTGTTTGTGATCTATCACTGACATTAAGACCAGAGGTAGAAACTTCTGGGCCCCTCTTTTCTTGGTTCTGGGGACTTCCAGCTTGTGTTTGCACACTTGCTGTTGTCATGGGCGTGGTCTTAGCTATGTTGGCACTGTCCTGTGCCTCTTGTGCAGAGACATCAGTAGTGCCAGCCACAGAACCCATATGAACCATCTCTGAAGAGATGTTCACCTCCTGAGATAGGATGGGAGTTTCCTCAATGGGTTCCCTTTGGATATTCTGTGCAGGAGTATCCTCCTACACAGGGATATATGGCTCTTGCTGATGGGAGGAGGAGGAAGGAGCTCCTGGTCCCCTTTTTCTTTTGTATATGTTTCTGAGTGGGCGTGTTGGCTGTACAAAAGGATCAGAGGGAGTTTGTGTATCATGAGGAGGGGGTTGGGGTCCTGGGGGTGTAGCAGTAATGATGGGCTGAGCCTGCTCAGGACCCTCTCCTCTATGTCGTGGAATGATGTTCATCATTGCAGAAGGCAATGGAACATCTATACTTACAAAATTGGCACTTGGCTTTAATAGCCTTTTGATTGAAGACAGTGAGTGCCTATGGGAAACATGTATCCGTTTATGTAAATGTGAAGATGTGCAGGTGTGTGCAATAATTTCTGCCAAAAACCTAGGATACATCAAAATTTCCCATTCTTTAGGGAATGATGCCTTAACATCCCCTGAAAAATCATGTTAGAAAAATTGAACTGTTGGCCAGTAGAAAAGCACACTAAGGCAGTGGCAATATTTGAAGAAAACTCAGACCAACCAGTTCTTTTGGGATAGGTCGGTCATACCTGAGGCATCTTGAAGATGCAAGTGATGTCGGATGGATTCCTCAGAGATATGGATATCAGTTCCATCAATCTTGGAAAGGAGGGTAGGCACTCCATTGATGGTTTGAACAGATGCATGGTTCCAAAACTGTTCTATATGGGAGATGTATATAGTAGGGTTTATGGATAGTGCATGATGAATATGGGAGTGCCTGAGGAAATCCATCATTGTATGGAACGGTTGGAGTTCAACATGTTTCAGAGTGTATGGGAGGCAGTTGTGTTCTTTTACGAACTCCATGGATGAACAAACGATGGTTTTAGGGTTTGAAAGAAAAATTTGTGATTCGTTCAGAGAGAAAGCAGAAGGCCGTGGAAGAAGAATATGTAACTGGTAGTTACAACTGAACGAAACCGGGACCTTTAAAGGTTTCGAAAAGTTGGGTCCCGCGCACACATTTTGAAAATTACCCAAATACCCTGCACACTTTGAAAGATCAAGTGAAAATAACTAGCAGTCCGAGAAAATGAACTAGCAGCATGAGAAAATACTCATGCTGTTAGTGTAAAATTGTGCAACTTTTCAATGGAACAGTGTCTCCCCCTTAAATTAGCATACTGAGTAGATAATAATGAAAACCAATTAATCCATGTTTACCATACCAATATTTGATACTAGGAAAGTGAACCTTCCTATATCAAAAGGTTTTGTAAATAGATCAGCTAGCTGATCATCTGTATGTATTTTGGTAACTTGGGTTAACTTCTTTTCATTACAATCTCTGATGAAGTGAAACTTGATTTCTATATGCTTGGTTTTTGGGAATTTCACTGGGTTTTGCACAATGCTAATTGCACTTGAATTGTCAATATAAATAGGAGTGGATAAGAAATTTATACCATAGTCTCTTAGCTGATTTTGAATCCACATTACCTGGGAGCAGCAGCTTGCAGCTGCTACGTATTCTGCTTCAGTGGATGATGTGGAGACAGTTGTTTGCTTTTTGCATTGCCAAGAGACCAGTCTTGCTCCTAAGTATTGACATCCACCAGTTGTGGATTTCCTGTCAATGTTGCAACCACCGTAGTCACTGTCAGAATAAGCAGTTAGTTCAAAAGGAGAGTCTTTAGGATACCATAGGCCTAAATGTGGTTGGCCTTTAAGACATCTAAAGATTCTTTTAACAGCAACCAAGTGAGAATCCTTTGGAGAGCATTGAAATCTAGCACACACACAGACAGCAAACATAATATCAGGTCTTGAAGATGTTAGATACATGAGAGATCCTATAAGGGATCTGTATAGATGAATGTCCACATCTATGCCATCTTTGTCTGTATGGAGCTGTTTATGAGGATCCATTGGAGTGCTTGCAACCTTTGTGTCTTGATAGCCAAACTTTTCCAGTATGTCTTTGACATACTTTGATTGACTTAAGAATAGACCAGTAGGCTTCTGTTTAACCTGCAGCCCTAGAAAGAATGTGAGTTCCCCCATTGAACTCATTTGAAACTTTTTGTGCATTAGGGCCTCAAATTCTTTGCACAAACTATCATTAGTTGAGCCAAAGATGATGTCATCAACATAGATTTGGACAAGAAGAATCTCAGCTTTGATGGATTTAGTGAAAAGTGTTTTGTCCAGAGTGCCTCTCTTGAATCCATTCTGTAGAAGATATGATGACAGTGTGTCATACCATGCTCTGGGGGCTTGGTGAAGACCATAGAGAGCTTTGTCTAGCTTGTACACCCTGTCTGGATACTTGTAGTCTTCAAAACCAGGAGGTTGACACACATACACTTCCTCTTCAATTGTCCCATACAGGAAAGCAGACTTAACATCCATTTGATACACTTTAAATCCTTTGAAACTTGCATATGCTAGAAATAGTCTGATGGCTTCAATTCTTGCAACTGGAGCAAAGACATCATCATAATCTATTCCTTCTTCTTGAGTGTACCCTTGTGCTACTAGTCTTGCTTTGTTCTTGATGACTATCCCTCTCTCATCCTTCTTGTTTCTGAACACCCATCTTGTACCTATTGCTCTCTTACCTTTAGGAAGATCCACCAGAGTCCATACATTCTGAATTTTGAACTGTAAAAGCTCTTCTTGCAAGGCTTCAATCCAGGATGAAT
This sequence comes from Centrapalus pauciflorus, assembly GCA_020465985.1. Classification (NCBI taxonomy): domain Eukaryota; kingdom Viridiplantae; phylum Streptophyta; class Magnoliopsida; order Asterales; family Asteraceae; genus Centrapalus; species Centrapalus pauciflorus. The sequence continues at coordinate 578,250 of JAANYP010008471.1, forward strand.
CTTTTAATGCTTCTGATGCCTTTTTGGGTTCTAGTTGAGACATGAAACAGGCATGTTCAAAAGCAGCTAGACTGAATTCAGGAACTGCTTGTTCAGCAGCAGCAGTCTCATTGTGAACCATTTTCCTTGTTTGAACAGGAGTGCTTAGATCACCCAGTATTTGATTGAGAGGGTGATACTTGTGAACTCTTAGTGTGGGCTCTCTCTCTCTGTTTGAAAAGAAGTTCCAAGGTTTGTATCATCTCCATCAGAACCAGTGAATGGTTCAGTTTCTGGAACAACTTGAGTTTCTAGGCTAACAGCTTGAGAAGCTGTTGGGACTGCTAGCCTAGAATCTGGGACTGTGTCCTTTTGTGTTGGAGCTGTGCTGTCAGGACTTGGGAATGGCATTTCAGTGTCTGGATTTGCATTAAGTGGAGCATTCAGGACCCCTGGAGGATCACATGACAGAAGTGGCAGAGTGGTGAAATCATCCCAACTTGTTGAATCTGCAGCAGTCTGAAACTTTGTGCCAACAGCATGAGAAATTGTATTGGCAGCATGAGAGTTTGTGTTAGCAGCTTCAACCCTGTATGCATCAGCTTCTGCAGTATACTCAACAAAGCTCAGAGAATTTGTTAGTGAATCTAAATCAAACAACCAATCAGGACCAGTGCCTTTGATATTAGCAGTATTTTCATTAAATTCAACATTGGCACTTTCTTCAATTGTTTTAGACACACTGTTGTATACTCTATAGGCTTTGCTTTGAGTTGAGTATCCTACAAAGAATCCTTCTTCAGCCTTTCTCTCAAACTTCCCTAAGTGAGTCTTAGTGTGAAGAATAGTACAGGGGCATCCAAAAGGCTTGAAGAAAGCTATTAGGGGACTTCTGTTATGGAATAACTCATAGGGAGTTTTTCCTTGAGATTGGACAACTTGAACCCTATTTAGAACATAACAGGCTGTATTAACAGCTTCTGCCCAGAAAGTCATTGGCAGATTTGAATCAGCTAGCATTGTTCTAGCAGCCTCAATTAATGTTCTATTCTTTCTTTCAGCTACACCATTTTGCTGTGGTGTTCTTGGTGCACTATATTGTCTAGCAATGCCTTTGTACTCACAGAAACTGTTTAGAATTTGATTTTTAAATTCAGTTCCATTGTCTGATCTTATCACCTTAACTTTGGAATTGGATTGGTTTTCTATCTTAAGGATAAAAGACTTAACTAGCTCAGCAGTTTCATCTTTGGACCTAAGAAAGTAAACCCAAGTAAATCTGGTGAAATCATCAACAATGACTAAACAGTATGCCCTTTTATTCAAACTCAAAACAGATGTTGGACCAAATAGATCCATATGTAACAACTGAAGAACAGATGAGATTGAATTTATTTCTTTGGCCTTATGAGAAGTTTTGTGTTGCTTACCTTTAAGACATGCTACACAATGATCATCACAAATGAACTCCTTTTGTGGTAATCCTCTTACCAGATTCTTTTTAACTAAAGCATTCATGGACTTGAAGTTCATGTGACACATCCTTCTATGCCAAAGAGCAGACTCATTTAATGATGCTTTGGATATTAAACAGCTTAAAGTATTTGATTTAGTCAAGAGAGCTGTGTCCAGGCAGTAAACATTGTCCTTTCTTGGTGTTCTAAGTAAAACAAGATTTTCAGGAATTTTGAAATCCTTTGAAAGAACAATGCATTCAGAATCTGTGAACAGATAATTGTTTTGTTTGTCACAGATTTGAGAGACACTCAATAAATTGTACTTAAGCTGTTCAACATACAGAACATCATGGAATGTCATGTTGCCTGCATTAACAGTACCTTTACCTGTAACCTTACCTCCTTTTGAGTTGCCTCCAAATGCAACAAAACCTCCATCAAAACCTTTGAAATTTGACAAGCATTCAGAATTGCCTGTCATGTGCCTAGAGCATCCACTGTCCAGATGCCATCTTGTTCTATGAGGAGACCTGTGGTTGCCCTGCACAAATAACAGCTTAGTTAGTAGTGGAGTAAACCCAAACCAAATTGGTTTTGGGTTGGCCTTGTACATTGACATAACTAAAAACTGTTTTTGACTTCTTATATTTGGTGAGATCTACTGATGGAGTCTTTGGAGAGTATTTAGTGATAATATGAGGTATCCAACTATTTTGATCATCTTTTCTTCTGACAGTCTCAGATGATTCACTAGCAGCTCCAGTTTGATGCCCAGCAGCTTGAGCTGTGTTTGTAGTGCTAACAGTTTCAGTTTTTGCACTAACAGCATCAGATTTTGACTTAGCAGTCTGATCTTTTGCATTAGCAGTTTGAGCTACAGATTTGTCCTTGACACACCACATTTGTTTAAAACTTGATTTAGGCTTTGCCAAAACTTGTTTTTGATGTGTGGACTGTTTTTTATTAACTTTTGAGAATCTGTGATCAACTGTTTTCTTTGGAGCTGCTGTGGAAGGTTTCACTTTTGAGTGCTTTGCCTGATTAGGATTTGATTTTGTGTGATGCACAGTCTGTTTTGCAACAGCTGGTTTGCAAAAAACAATCCTTGGCTAAGTGATTCTTCATTCCACAGTGAAAGCATATTTTGACAGTTTGAATTGGAACACCAGACTTTTCTGTTAATTTCTGGTTCTTGTTTCTCTGGTTTCTTTCTTACTTGTTGTTGTTTAGGAAACTTTTGAACACCATGCTTTTGGCATGTGCAGATAGAAACAGTTTTACCTCTTTTAGTTCCTTTTGATGAAGATGCAGTGTTACAGTTAGAATGTACAGAAACTTGTGGAGTAGCATTGCATACACTCATCTTCTCTTTTCCTTTCTTACTGGGAGCTTGGACTTCTATGGGTGCACTCTTTGTGTCACAGTCTCTATTTTGACTCTTATCTTCTTTTAATTCAGGACTGTTATCAAGGATAGGATCTACAATAGTCATAGACTCATCTAGTGGTTCATTGACAAGTCTATCAGCAACCTCACTCATTGGATGAATGTACTTGTTATTGTATGGAGGTGGAGTAGCTCTATATCCTATTCCTTCTTTGGGATTGACCTGAGATTTCACTCTATCTTTGAATTGAACTTCCATTAGGTGTTCTAGCTTTTGATTTGCTAACTTGAAGTTTCCTAGATCTATGTTAACAGATTCTAGCTTCTTATTAGCCTCAAACACCTTTTGTTCAGTCTCTTCTACCTTTTTATTTAGAGATTCTATTTTCTTATTTAGCTCCTTTTTCTCCCACTCATGACAGGTTCTATCATACCCCATTTGAATCTCATTGTCCTTATAATCATTTATCTGTTTTTCCAGATCTTCTATGGCCTGCATGTATTCATATCTCCTTTCTTCCATCTTAGCTAGAGTTTTGCACATGCTCTCATTATGATCTCTGTACTTTTTAACCATATTTTTGCATGATTGAGGGCAGAGTTTAGAATTTACCTCAGATGGTAGTTCAGTGGAGGAGACATTTGATGTTTCTGCCATAAGTGCTTGATTTTGAAATTCTTCCTCTGTCTGATCACTCCAGTCAAACACATTGTCTTCTTGAGAGACAAGTGTTGTGGATGATGATGCTTGGATGGGCTGTGAAATCCTTGATGGCTGTTGACCTTGAGATCTACATTCTCTGGCAAAGTGACCAAGCTTATGGCATTTATAGCATTCCACTTTTGATTTATCAAAAGATGGTTTGCCTTCTGTCTTGGCTTGAAAGTTGGCCCTACCAGTTCTTTTCAGAAATATTTTGGCTCTCATGGTTAGCATTGCATGTTGCCACTTTAAATCCATCTCTTCAAGATCATCTGGATGAATTTGTTCCAAGTCTTCAACATTTAGAGCAAATAATCCATCATTGGCAACAAAAGCCTCATAGTGAGTTTCAGCAGAACTGCTATCACCACCTGAAAAAGAATCACAGTTATTAGATTTTTTAGAAGACAGAAGAGCAGTGTTGTGATTATAAGAAAAGGGTTTCTTTTTAGCATCAATCTCAGTCTCAAACACTCTTAAACTGTTATACAGATCATCCAATTCTATCTCATCAAGAGTGTCTTTTGTTCTCCATTGTGCAGCATAGACTGTCCATTCTTCTCCAAGAGATCTGAGAAACTTTCTGTTGACTTCATCTTGATCCAGATTGACCTTTGCACTTTCCAGTTCACTAATCAGTTTGTTGAACCTGTCAAAGATTTGAGTAAGGTTTTCATTCTTGCCACCAGAAAAGTTTTCATACTGCTGTTTCAAGAGGTCCTTTTGATTTCTCTTGGTACTGGCATTACCAGCAAACCTCTTCTCTAAGGCATTCCAAAGAGAGTGAGCAGTATAAAACTTTTTAAACTGATGTTGATAAGCATTAGGAATGGCTATTTGTAATAGTGTAAGTGCTTTCACTTCATTCTTTCTAGCCTTCCTTTCAAGTTCAGTTTTTGGAGGAGTTTTGACTGGTTTCCCCTCATCATCAAGTTCTGGATCAACTACAGGAGGAAATTCAACAGCTTCCCATATGGCATAATCAACGAATTGAATATGCTGTTGAATCCTGAGTTTCCACATCTCAAACTTAGTGGGCTTGAGCATAGGCACTTTGAGTCCTTGCCCAGATCCACTGCTGCTATTTTCAAATTCCATTGTAAAAGATTAAAAATTTAAAAGAAAGTTTTTGACTTTGAAAAAAAAAGAGTAACCTGGTTTGAAAAACCTGATTTGAACAACCTGGTTTGACAAACCTGGCTCTGATACCACTTGTCAGGATCTAAAATATGAATTACCAAGACTAACTGATTTGAATTTATCAGAGTATCAATAATCTTGCTTTGAATCAAAGTTTAATCAAGAAGTTTGTGGAATAACACTTAATTATTTTGACAAAAACTTTCAGAATCAATAATAAATAAACACACAAGAATTAATTAAGACTGTTTGTATTGCTGAATTCATCAATTACAATCACCTCTAATCTGTTTGATTAGACGAGGAACACAAACTGTTCTTAGGGTTTTACAACCTTAGAGGCTTATGAAAACTTAATCAATAAAGCAATTACAGACTCAAAATATGCAGAAACTCCTCTATGCAATAGGACGACCTATTCTCTGTATTTATATTGCTTCTTGATATGTTTCCTTGACGAACTATGACTTCTTTGATAGTAGATATGCTGGAATCTTCATGTAGATATCGTTTCCTGAAAATCAGCACTTTCTGTTTTTGAAACTGTTGAGCAGCTTGAATCTCTTGACAGCATGATCTGAGCAGCTTGAGTAGTTTTGCTCTGGCAGCTTAAACTTTTACACTGGCAGCTCGAGTTTCTTCAACTAGCAGCATGAACTTTGGATTTACAAGTAAAATCTACTAACAGTCTGAGAAGTCTAAACTAACAGCTTGAATGTACTTAAACTATTTCCCAACACTCGTCAAACCATATCTCCGACACCTTCTCCAGTTCATGAGGTGGAGCAACAAATGGAGGTATTCGAGGTTGACTCAGATTTCAAGTTTCTGTTAGAAAAGGGAGTACTTAGGGACGAGTTCAAGGATTATGGAGTGTTTGATGCTTTTGGCCGTTTGGGATGGTTATCGGCATTGGACTGGACCAAAGACGTAGTTTATCAAGATGCTCTAGAGGAATTCTGCAACACTGTCAAGAGGAAGAGAGGTGATTTGTTAGCACCTCTGACACTTCAAGCAACGGTAGGAGGTCAAGAAATTAAGCTTTCAGCAGAGAAGTTACAGCAACTTTTGGGTTTCGATGCAACCACTGCAGCCGATGGGACCGTCTTAGAGCATGAGATCTGGGACGAAGAGAGTCTAAAAGAGATCCCTCTAGTCTCTCCGGAAGTTTGGCAAACCCATCTGACAACGGTGTTTGAACTCACACCTACCCAAGCTAAGACATACAATGCCCACGCGCGCAAAGATCTCAGGCCTTTGGCCAAGGTACTCTGGAAGCTGGTTTTGTATAATGTTCTGCCACGAAATGCCGATACTACCAGCGTTAAAGTCAAAGAAATTATGGTTGTTAATGCTTTGTTGACTGGGTCACCATGTATCTCGTTGAGCCATTTGGTCTTGGGTAATATTTGGAACTCCGTGCTTTCATCCAACCGAACCGAACTGGTGCATGCCAGAATGATCTCTGAACTCTTGGAACGTATGGGTACTCTCCCGCCTAACCCTCGCTTTTCTATCATACTTGATCGAGAAAAACACTTCACAAAGCAACTCTTCAGTCGTACCAAATTCATTCGTGCCGGTGACAGATCCATTATCAGGGACTTAATGAGTGGTTATGAGACCACGTTGGACCGTCCTCGTTCTCCCGCAGCTTCTCCCGAGCATGTCATTGGGGAGTCCTCATCCACTACCACCACTGCTGCTGCTTTAGAAGGCATGCAGAAGAGCATTCAAGACCTCACTGCTATGGTAAACAAAATGCACGAGCAGCTGCAACATCAAGTGATGCTTTCTCTGGAGATAATGGTAAAGAAAGTGGACCGGCTGTACGAGATGGCCGAGGCTATCAATGCTGCTGCCAACCACGAAGCTGAGATGCAGGCTGAGCAGGCATTAGCAAGGATGGAACATAGCAGGCGCGACAAAGCTCTGATGCGCGATGAGGATAGGGACTTGAAGTAGTGGTGTTGTGGATTAAAAACAATTTGGTTCTTTTGGGTTGATGTTAATTCCGCCGTGTGTGGCGATGAAACAATTCTATATGTACTTAACTCTGACACCTTCTCTCTCTTTTGCTTCCGGCTATGATATCTTTGGGTGCCGTTTGTGATTTCCCTGTCATGGTTATATTACTTTGTGCTTATATGTGTTGCCTAAATGTTTTGTTGGTGATGAGGACATCACTTCCCTCTAAGTTGGGGAGGGGGTGTCCAATTTTTTTATTTTGGTGACTTTTAGCATATGCTAGATGAATGTATGACAGGGAACCGTGTTGTGAGCTGCAGGTTATATGTGTGTAAACGAGTATGTTGATACTAACAGGTCACCATTTTGGTTGCGGTTATTGTCTGTGTTTTTCAGGTTTCATCATGTCGGGAGCATCGTCATCTCAAAGGGTGAAGAGCATAGCAAAACGAAAGAAAACAGCTTCAGCCACACCAGATGTTCGCCCCCCCCTGCTATATGGGATTCAACAAAACTTCTGTCCAAACACGATGAAAGAATCAGGGCTGAACTATTTATGGAAAAGTGGGGGGAGGACACAAAGTTCATTTATGAGAAGAAGCTGGATAAAGATGAGTTCGGTAACTATGGTGTGATAGAGCTGTTTCAAGCACTGGGCAGGGAGAAAGTTCTGGATTTAGGAGGTGAGGAGTTGTATCCGTTTGTGGTAGCAGAGTGGATGTCAAATCTAAGACTTGGAAGAGGGATTGACGACTGTAACTACACTTTGATCGGCATAGTGGGTAATACGGAGATCCGGATGACAGCCGCAGATTTAAGGGAAGTTTTTGCATTAGATACCGGGTGCATAAGGGACGGAGAGAGGCAGGCCTATGTGTACAGAACTGAAGGATATCTAGCCGGAACGGGGATGATGTATTCCGAAGTCTGGTTGAGAAAGATGATGGCGGCCTTTGATCTTCCCAGGGAACGGGTATCTAAGTACAGGGACTTCAGACGACGTGATCTGCAGCCGATGGCTAAAGTATTTCACAAGATCGTGATCACGAATATTCTACCAAGGACGGGGGATTTGAGCAAGGTAAGATTGAAGGATGTGAGTATTATGCATGCCTTGCTGACAGGGGAGGAACCATTGTCCTTTGCCTGGATTGTGATGGACGATCTATGGAATATGTACAACACACGCGAGAGACGGGTAATACCCCATATGTGGCTGTTGTCCAGGTATCTGAAGGTGAAGGGTGCTATGGCTGAGAATACCCCAGCTAAGTTTATCAAAGAGAGTAGTCTGTGGATTAAAGTCAATTCCATGAAGGACATCATACTGAGAGAAGCGGATGACGGGCATGAGAAATGAGGCAGGAGATTTAAGCAACATTGTACAGATGTTATCTAGCTTGAGCACGGAAGTCACTGGCATGAGAAATGAGCAGCGAGAGAGGTCAGAGAGGCAAGATAGATAGATGGAGGAGCAGCAGAGGCAAATCAACTGGTTACAGTCTGAAGTGGGAGCGCAAAGGAGGCAGCTGGATGATATTTACCTAGGTGTACGGGCTGGTACATTCATGAATGCTTATATGTACAACCAGCAGTGGCAGTACGAGGATGAGTTGAGGCATTACAGTGATTATAGGGCTAACCTGCCCTACACACCAATTGATAGGTATCAATCTCCAAGTTATGAGACTATTGACAGGGGCACGGTCAACCCAGTGCCGCATCCTCCTTTGGCACCGTTTCATCAGCCTCCATCCACGCCTCAAATGCGAGATCAACAAGGCTTTGCGGCCTACTTCAGTGGTATCTTTGGGCCTCCGTCATAGATGAGATGATGTTCCATCCCCGGGTACTTTCGTTTCATTTCCGTTGTTTAATTTATTGCATTTTCCAGTTTTAGTAACTTTCTTAGGTGTTTAGTTTATGTTTGCAAATGTTTGTTGTGGTGGTAGTATCATGATCATTCCTTTACTGCTTATACATGAATTGTTTTGTGCAAAGTGTGAAAATGAGAGTTCAAGAGGGGTAAGCATAGTGAGTTTGATAGTTTTAAAAGGAAGTAGCTTTTGGTGTGATGAAAAATGAGTGTGATTGAATGTGAGTGTTTAGCATGGGAGATATTGGTTTGTTCCTTCCTTAATAAATCTTTGGTATTGATGGCAATAAGGGGGAGAGTATATATGCATTGCACAGTCAAATAAAAAAAAAGAAAAGAAAAGAAAGAGTTGAATAAACTAACACGTGGCCTAGTAAGTTTGGGAAATTAAGTCCGTGGGGTACCGTCATGCCTAATCACCTAAGACCATCTGGTTTGGGATCGATTGACCCAAATCCCGTTACATGAACTTACTAGAAAGTCATGATTATGAGTGTTAGCATAAAATCAAAAGAAAAAGAGCAGAAAAGTGCTCAACCATAAAGTGTGCAATTGGCTTTAAGTGACGCAACTCGTAACCTTGAGCTAAAAAATCAATGTTTAGGGATTTATTACGAAGGAAAGGTCCATAGCTTGAACATGTAAGCATTTAAGTTCGATCATTCACTGTTTTTATCGTCTCAAAAGTTCATGCTTTTAAAGTTGGAAAACTCAAATGTTTAATCCTTTTTGTCTCTATTTTGATGCCTTGTTTGGGACGATCAATGTGTAAGTTGGGGAGGTTTGATCAGTGATATAAATCACTTCTATTTTCTTGTGTTTTTGCTATGTTTTAATGTGTAAATGTGAGATAATTGGTACTGCTAATGTAGGTTTTTTGTAATTTCAGTTGCTTGGCAAGAAAGTAAGGAAAAACGGTGCTGGAATGTGGATTTCGAGCAGGGCGTCCTAGCCAGCGTCCCAGACGCCGAGGCAACGCTCAAAACTCCTCATTACAGAGTCTGAGCGTCCTGAGCAGTGAGGGCGGCGTCCCAGCCAGCGTCCCAGACGCTGGTGCGACAGTTGTGCGGAAGCTGCAGTTTTTTAGGACGGAAGTTACACAATTGAAGGGGTTCGCAATTTTGTAGTTCCACACACACAAAGGGAGTTTTTGGGAGGCGAACCAGGGAAGAAAAGCAACGGGAATCAAACGAAGATCAAGCATTGGCATCCAATCGATTGTATTTACGCATTATCGGTAGCTTTAATGTTTTCATCCATGTTTGACATTGTTAGTACGTTAGTTCAAGCCATGCTTGGCTAAAAACGTTGTGGTGTTTGTTCTTTAGTTTACATACTATGGTGTGAATGAATGTTTAATTAAATTCAGTTTCCATTCGTGCTTAAAGGGGTTGTGGATATTATGTGACACCCTTTGCCACAACAACCACCAAACACAATACACCCAGGATTAATCACCAACATACAATAACATAATGATCTGATAACCTAAATTAAGTGCGGAAGCATTAAAACATAAATAAAGTGGTGCAATAAGTGTTAAACACCCTACGGTGCTATCAGGTACCAAGTCTAGGTCTACACACCCATACATTTATTACAATCATCCAGAATATATTACAACATTTGTCCCACAATATAATTACCGATTGAGTAGCAGATATCTTCCAAATCTTCCAAATCGACCTAACTAGAAGGTCCAGCCGTAGATTTTCCTTTGCCTGTAAAAATACAACAACTAAAACGTAAGCGAATGCTTAGTGAATACAAAGATTGCGCATATTATAAATATTTATGAAGCCCAAGAGTAACCCCGACGACAAACGTCGTATACTCTCTTCGTACACCAAGTACGGACCAGAGCCGCAGCCCCTTCGAGCCCAAAGCTCGGCATTTACACATACCATCTGAGACAAACGAACGATCGGGGATGACATACTGCCTACCGGACCTGGAGGGATCAGCTCCAGCGTCATATGTATGATGCATATATTCGATTCTACTATGCATATAGTATCATAATCCAGCAACATTTCAAGCAAAACAAACTTAAATTTGCATAAAATGATAGATTCGAGATTCCTGTTCTTCAAAACCAAAACCATAACTTAAAAAGGTTTGATTCTTACCTCAATTCGTATGAAATCTGAAATCCGTTTGTAGATTGTTGTTGTACTCCTCGATATCTTTCCGATGACGTATAATTCTCGAAAATCCGACGGTCGGTTTGTGAGATAACTTAGAGAGATGTAGAGAGAGAATTCTAGAGAGAGAGTCTAGAGAGAGAGAGAGATGGTGAAAATGAAGCCCTTTTGCTCTTTTATTCCAATTTTCACCATTTTGCACATTTCTCCCCTCGACTTAACCGGTTCCATAAAATACTGATTTAATCTTAGATTTATCATAATTAACTTTTAAATTCATAATAATCCATAAAATTGTTTCTGAGTTCAATTTTCTTAAAAATAACAACAAACTTTGCTAAATATCCAAATACATAATAATCACCCAAATTCAACTTTAAATATAAATTTTCCACTTAATTAGTCAAATACATCAAATTGAATCCGTGGATGTTACATATTATTTGTGAATGAATGAATGGTTGTAATCAATGGGTATTGTATATAACGGGGTATAGTGATATCATTAGTTGTGCCGGCTCATTAATTTGGGGAAGACAATTAATAGACGTTGCATATTTCGTCTTAAGAGTATTTGTTGTGAAAACCAGTTTGTTTATATGGAAACTGTAAAAGGGATTATAATTGCACGAATAAATGTGAATGAATAATGAGTGTATCTGGAACGGTTGATATCTATGTCATTGGTTGTGCCCACTCTCTATAGGGGAGAAAGACAATCAATAGAGTGGTATACGTTGTCTTCGGAGCATAAGTTGTAAATCCATATTAATTTATGTAAAGGGAATCCATAACATTCTGAATTGCCATAGTATGTATAACGAGAGAGCAAACACCCTCTTTCCTCTAGTGAAACTTCTTAAATTCAATTCTTGTGTGTGACATTGCTACAATAGCACTTTACAGTAGGAAATTAGTTCAAAATAAATGATTCCAAATTCAATCCAAACAGTCTCCAAACTAGTTTAGCAACCTAACATTCCCTGTGGATTCGATCCCACTTACCCTATCTATATAGTGTTTTTGGGTTATTTTTTATACTCATACGATTGGGTCCATCATATATATATATATATATATATATATATATATATATATATATATATATATATATATATATATATATATATATATATATATATATATATATATAGAGTCAGGTTTTATGGGGCACCATATGCATCGGGAACCAAAAAAAGAACCAACCACGACCATCGGATTAAATGATCATTGGTGCATTCGCGATGCACATAATTGTTATGCATATGGGTATTTTGGGAAAAATAATATATTTAATCAAATAAAATTTAATTTTACATTAATTGAATATTCAATCAAAACCAAACAATAAATGCTAAATTAAATTAATTGATACACTTCCAAAATTACAAAATCTAAACAAATTCGAAAAAGATGATTTGATGTGGATGCATCTAATGTTAATCTTTCATCCTGATGCGTCTCGGTTATTTCATCATCATCTTCAGCCATATTCACCATCTTCTTCGTCCCACCATCATGCATCATCAAAATAGTGATGCAAATTCATCGGATTCATCTTTAAACATGATGCATATTCATCAGATTCATAAAAAATCATGATGCATCTTCATCGAAATTCATCTAAAAACACGATTCATCTTCATAAACACGATGCATCTTCATCTTCAGGTTCTATGGGGCACCATATGATGCATATTCATCTTCAGGTTCTATGGGGCACCATTAAACATGATGCATATTCATCTTCATAAACACGATGCATCTTCATCTTCAGGTTCTATGGGGCACCATTAAACATGATGCATATTCATCGGATTCATCAAAAATCATGATGCATCTTCATCGAAATTCATCTAAAAACACGATTCATCTTCATAACGATCCATCTTCAGGTTCTATGGGGCACCATATGCATCGGGAACCAAAAAAATAACCAACCACAGCCTAGATTAAACGATCATTGATGCATCACGCGATGCATGTATTTGGTATGCATAAGGGTATTTTGAGAAAAATAAATATAATTAGTCAAATAAAATTTAATTTTATATTAATTAAATATTCAATCAATACCTAAACAATAAATGCTAAATAATATTATTTGATACACTTCCAAAATTACAAAATCTAAACAAATTCAAAAAAGAAGATTTGATGTCGATGCATCTAATATTCATCTTTCATTTCGTGATGCATCTCGGTTCTTCATCCTCATTTTCGGTCATATTCAACATCTTCTTCGTCCCACCATCATGCATCATCAAAATGGTGATGCATCTTCATCGGATTTATCTCAAAACACGATGCATCTTCATTTGATTCATCAAAAATCACGATGCATCTTCATTTGATTCATAAAAAATCACGATGCATCATCAAAATAGTGATGCAAATTCATTTGATTCATCTTCAAACATGATGCATCTTCATCGGATTCTTCAAAAATCATGATGCATCAGATTCGTCTTCCATAAACATCGGATAAACACACGATTAATCTTTCAAAAATTTACATGAAGAAAATGCATAAAAAAACAACTATACCTTAAACGATATCATTCCATCATCATCATTGCGGAATCATCATCATTTTCATTAAAATGGCACCATGAACCGACTGCTATGCATGAGGCGGTGGCCGCCGACTTTAAAGAGAGGGATGCCAATGGGGTGGTGGCCACCGAGAGAGGGGATGGTGGCCGCCGGCTTTAGAGAAAGGAGGAGAGAGATAAGGGTGATCATCATCTTCATTAAACTGCACCGTGAACCGGCTGCTATGCATGGGGTGGTGGTCGCCGACTTTAGATAGAGGGGTGGCAATGGGGTGGTGTCCGCCGGGAGAGGGGGTGGTGGCCGGCCGCCAGATTTAGAGAGAGGGGGAGAGAGATAAGGGTGAGGGAGATAATGTGGGAGGGATAAATGAAATGTTGTTATTTTGTTAACTTAATGGTTTAATTACCTAAATTAATTCCTTCTATTTTAAATGTTTCTAAAATATATTTTAATTATAATTAAAAAAAATTACAAGTTAGCATTCCTAAAACGCTCTTAATGCATTTTTTGTTCCCATTTGGTTCCCGATACGTATGGTGTCCCATAGAACCTCAATATATATATATATATATATATATATATATATATATATATATATATATATATATATATATATATATATATATATATATATATATATATATATATATATAGGGGCGGGTTCAATGGAAAACCACTATGCACGTGAAAACTATGGAAACCTACGCATATCATCCGATTTGGTGCATTTCATGAAAAAAGCGGTGGCATGATCGTAAATAAGGCGATGCATCACGTGGGATTTTGATGCATCACACGGGAAATTTGATGCATCACGCGGGATTTTGATGCATCACGCGGGGAATTTGATGCATTTGTGGTGGTGCAGTGCGGTTTTCACAAGTTTTCAGGTGCATGATGGTTTTCCATTGAACCTCCCTCTATATACATATATATATATATATATATATATATATATATATATATATATATATATATATATATATATATATATATATATATATATATATATATACCTATATATATATATAGAGAGAGAGAGAGAGAGAGAAACAGGTTCATCGGCGTACCTATGAGATTCCAGCGTACCGAGCGTACCCTAATGTGAATGATCATTCACACATATTTTTTTTGAATAGACATATATAACATAACATTATAAAACTTTTTTTTCAAAAGGAGTAACATCATAAATCTTGTGAATGGTAAAAAAAGATCATGTGAATGGTCATTCACACCATTCACATAGTGTAAAATGATCATTCACATGGATGACCATTCACATAAATATGCATTGAGCATTCACATAAGTTTTAAGGACACAGAAAGTGTGAATCTATGTGAAATTCATATATCATGCGTATAACATTAAATTAAACATGGTTATGAGAAAAAAAATTTAAAAAAAGTTTTTTAAGGTTGGTACCTTCGGGTGCACTTGATTTCGAGAGGTACCTTTTTGAACCTCAATCTATATATATATATATATATATATATATATATATATATATATATATATATATATATATATATATATATATATATATATATATATATATATATATATATATATATAGGGGTGGGTTCAATGAAAAACCACTATGCACCTGAAAGCTATGAAAACCTACGCATACCGTCTGATTTGGTGCATTTCATGAAAAATGCGGTGGCATGATCGTAAATAAGGTGATGCATCACACGGGATTTTGATGCATCACGAGGGAAATTTGATGCATCACGCGTGATTTTGATGCATCACGCGGGGAATTTAATGCATTTGTGGTGGTGCAGTGCGGTTTTCACAGGTTTTCAGGTGCATTGTGGTTTTCCATTGAACCTCCCTATATATATATATATATATATATATATATATATATATATATATATATATATATATATATATATATATATATATATATATATATATATCTACTAAATTAGTATTTAAAGTTTAAATAAGAATTGATCGGGGATGGGGATTGGGACGGGGATGGGGGAGAAGATTAAGAAGCGGGATGGAGATGAGAACTAAGATCTCCGTCCCGCCCCGCCACATTGCCATGACTATCCACATCATATTATTATTTTGTGGAAAATTTCGCAAAAAACCATCAAATTATAAGTTTTTTTCGATTAAGTCCCTCAATCAATTTTTTTGTCTGATAAGTCCCTTAACTAAATAAAAATCACGAATTTGGTGTTTTTTTCAAGAAAAGTTACCGGTGACCTGTTGAGCGGGTTGCAATTGCTGACGTTGATTTTATAAATCTATGATTCTTTTTTCGATTAAGTCCCTCAACTAAATTATTTTGTCTTATAAATCCTTAACTAAATTTTTTTTGTCTTGTAAATCCCTCAACTAATTTTTTTTGCCACATAAATTAATTATCTTGATAAAACTTATGTTATTTGTTGTTTTATCAATTTAAGTGATTGTTCAAATGACACTCACGTCACATACGTGGATGCAAAGAAATCAAACAAAATGATAAATCAAAACGATTATTTTTATTGTTTAAAGTTTCGTCGGGATGAACTAGTTAAATATATTAAAAATTGTGGTCTAGATAAATATAGGATCGAAATAATCATCATTTATGTTTTTATATCAAACCAACCTATGTATTCCGGAATAATGAGCTTTAAAAAAAAATTACTATTTTCAAACAACCATCTTCGTTTAGAAAAAATATTATTTTCAAACCAACTTATTTTGGTCTAGACAAACATGACATGCTATATCATCGAAATAAATATCGTCGTTTTTAAAAGTTTAAAAAAAATTCGTTTTATTTTATCGAAAAGTTGAAAGGTTTCAGTAGTTTGGGGATTTATTAAGGAAAAAAAATGAAACGGGAATATCGAAAAAAATTTATACTTTGATGGTTTTTGCAAAATAGGTTTAAACATGTTAACCTGTTATAACAGGTTAACGGACCAATTTAAAAGGTTTAAATAGTTTGGGGACTTATCAGAAATAAAAAATGAAATGGAAACTTAATCGAAATTTTTTTGTACTTTAATGGTTTTTTGCATAATTTTCCCTATTATTTTAATTATTTTTATAAATCTTTACCTTTTACGTATTTTATTAACTAATCCATATAGTATAGGAGTTTCTAACCTAGTAAAAAAGAAAATTAAAACATGTTTAGATTGTGCAATATAAATAAAACTTTATTAGATGTTCTAGACTTCTAGTGAAAGATAACGATGTCTTCTGAATATATGGTTGCATATCAACACGACATTTTAAAAATGAAATTGTCAAGTTTATGCCTATAAAAATTCAATATGTAGACACAATTTATATTTCTTCTTAAATGCAAGTTTATACCATTGGCAATGTAGATTGGATTCAATAGTCGAACGTATTGGCGTCCAAGTTCGCCAAACACAATAAATGTTAATCGAAATTAAACCCATTGTGTGCTTGAGTGGATTTATCTCGATTGTTCCTTGTTTCAGGTAACAAGCTAGTCTTATTCTAAATTTTTGGTAGATCGGTTCGATTTAGAACCATTTTAGACCAAACAAATGTTTTGTTCCTTCTTAGTAGTAATCTAATCATGTAACAATATTTGATAAAATAAAACAATAGGATATGATAATGGTCTGTGTCTGCTTGAATATCCTCATTAAACAAAACTAGTTCGCTCGAAACAAAGTATTACATCATTTTTACTTACTTCAGAGGATTTAATATGAAAAAAACAACATGTTTTCATATTTTTTGTGATTTACTCCTTTCGTGTTATTTTTTCCTTAGAAAGTTCTCAAGTTATTGTTTTCAATCCGGTTTACGGAAAAGTTTTGTTTTTTTTCATAATCAACCCTGACTTTTTCCACAAAAAAACCAACATATTTTCACTATTTTTCCTCCAGAAAGTTCACAAACTAGAACATTTTTTTGAAAAAATAAAGAAAATTCCAAAAATCACAAAAAAATACATTACTTAAGAATTTTATTGGTAAAAAATAGCATGGGGGGACTAAACCGCGAAAACATGAAAAACATGTTGGTTTTTTCATATTAAACCCTATTTTAGATATAGAAAAAAAACACTCAATATGAATGTTAATTGGCGAAAAATATGGATTGGGTGGAACTTTACTTTTCCAAACTCATGATCTAGTCTTGCAATCACACTTGATGCATTCCAATAAATAGGCATGACAATGGAGCGGATATTTCATTTTCTATCATCATCCCGCTTTATAATCCTCTCCTTCATCCCCGTCGGGTAGTGAGTTTATATCCATATTCTCGTCCCAATCGGAGAATCAAGTTTTTCAACATTCTAAAAAGATAATAACTTTAAACTATAAATATTAGTTTAGTATAAAAATGTATATAAATAAAATTTAAAACAAATTAATTCAAACATATTTGAGTTTATATATATATATATATATATATATATATATATATATATATATATATATAATAAATCTGGAACAAAAAATATACATGCAAAAGATTTGTAAAACTAATAAATAAGAAATAAAACATTAGTATTTTAAACTATTAGAAAGTCATATGCACTAATATTTAATGTATTATATAAAATGTAATGAATAATTTATATTGTAAAATTATATATATATATATATATATATATATATATATATATATATATATATATATATATATATATATATATATATATATATAATAAAACCGGGGTCGAGTTCGGAATCGTGGATTAAAGTGTCTCATATCCCCGTTGTTTTAAACTAGGGATCCCCCATCCCCATTTCCGGTCAACTCGGGAATTTCCTAGTCAAATCGAGGCCGAGTTACGAGTTTCCTATCAAGGATGGGTTTTCATCGCCAAGCTTACCAATAAGCTTATTGTTCATCCATTTTTCCGTCAGGTTGGTTCAGACGTGAGATGTAGCCGTTCTTTATCTAACCCGAGCTTAAAAGAAGACTGAAACTTGTGGAATCCCGTTAGAAGTGAGCCCTGGGAGCCACCTCCGATGGTCAAACCAGAATATGACTGGTAATGTAATATATCACAATAAACGTATGTGTATACGCATGTGTAACAATATATGTTATAAGAGAATAAATAGAGAAAGAGAGATCCATATGAGGGAAGATAAATTCTCGTCAAGTGGATGATAACCCCCTAGAAGAACCGCCTGGAACCGATGGTGGTAGTTCAGGTGAAACAAGATGTGTTGAGGAAGTGAAAACTCCTGGTAGATAGTCCATGTGCTACTGTTGATGAAACAATGCACGTTGAAGGAGAGAAACCTTGTGGTATACAGTCCAAGGGCTCTACCAGGGTCCCTGGTAGAGTGTGGGAGAAATTTAGGGTAGAGATCCTAAAGCACAAGCACAAGCACAAATGTGCTTTTGTGAAAAAAAATTTTCAAAAAATTATTTTTACAAGTGGTGCTTCTGATGCGCTACATAATAAGTGGTATTCATTTGAACATAAATAAAGACTTAAATATATCCACACACGCTAATTGTTATACAATTTGAAAATGATAGTTATATACACATTATTGTTTTCAGTGTATAAATTTTGAGAGAAAAAGATATATTAACGTGTTCAGAGTTTGAGAAAAAAGTTTTGAAGGTTATAAAGAAGTTAAGAAAATAAATGAAAAAAATCGACGGATAAAGATAAATTGATCATTTTACATATATTTAAGAGTTTATTATGAAATAAAACAACATGTTTTAACATTTTTTGTGTTTTCGTCTCTTCGTGTTATTTTTTTTATAAAAGTTCTCAAGCTAATTTTTTATTTTTGGTATTTGGAAAATGAATATTAAAACCTGGTTTTTCAGTCTCTAAAAACCCGGTTCAATGATTAAAACTGGGGTCTAATAGTCAAATTTCACAAAACTAAAAAAAAAATATTAAGGGACGAAAACACAAATGTCATGAAAACATGTTAGTTTTTTTCCGTAATAAACTTTATATTTAATGTTCGATCTCTTTTAAATGAAGCTAAAGTTAGAGACTAAAAATAGTAGATGGTAAAAAAATGAGTTTATCAAAATTATTATGTATCATACCCATAAATTTTAATGAACTGTGTTTAGAGAAAAAGAAATTGAAATAATAATTATATTTATAAAATAAATCATAACTTTTTAATTAATTAATTGTTAAATAATAACTTACTAACCAAGTAAGGGTTTAGCCCATTTGGTACGAGGGTGATATATAAGTGAGAGGTCACGGGTTCGACTCCAATCGGAGACAAGTTAGAGTTTAGGTGGTGAAAGTAAGTTCTGAAGTTCCCACATTTAATTTAGTTTGTTTTTTGAAAAAAAACAATAACTTACTATTTATTAAACAAATCTAATTACACTTCAAACCAATTAGAAACTTAATGATTAAAAGTTATAAAACTATCAAGGGACAAAAGACCTGATTAATATTACAAGTTATAAACAAAATTTTAAGAAATTTATTTATTTAATATTGTTTAATCAATAGACAGACGGCCAAAGCATCCGAAAAAAACCACTAGATTTAATATCCTTGTTATGTACTTATGTAGTATTTAATCTTAACTAGAATCATGATGTCGAGTCAAATTAATATAAAAATTATTTTTATAAGACAAAGATTGCTAACCAATGACTACAACATTGAACATATACTAATATATATACTTAATTAGAAGAAGATCACTTAAACTCTTACACCATATTATAAACAATGTGCACGATTCCAAGTTTGCTAGCGTCAAATGGCACTTGGAGTTCCCCCAAACACTTCAGTAGGAAATCTTAAGAAAACATCCTAGTGAAGTGTTCGGAGGATCTCTGAGTGACACTTGGCCTGTTCGTTCATTAATACTCCTTTGTTTGATGATTAAACAATGTTGAAGTTATGGGTATATATAGAGAAGAGTTGCGGGATTGAAGTGTCCAATCAACGTACATGGACACATTAGAAGATTGAACATGGTTGTTATCGTGGTTTCATTAGGTTACTGGTGTTTTTCAGTTTCTCGTAAACAACCAAAAAGTGTATGAAAATGAGAAATCTTGGTGAGGACCATGTGAAGAAGGGTATCATATTCTCATTTCGTCACCTATCCCTTTTACATGACCAGGTTCAATTTCCGAATAGACATGTATATATGTTAGCGTACAACTTATATGATGACAAGAGAGACAATAATCACTCAGATTTGGAATAAAATCAAACATATACGTATCTTCTACATGAAGAATAAATTTAAAATTAAAACTGACAATATGAACTTCATACATAAGAGGCAACTTAAGTTATGTAAGATCCTACCCTAAATTGTAGCTCTTCACTGATCAAGAGTCAAAAGAAATCATCGTTAAAGATCATCACAAACTACTAGCAAATTCAGTTACACTTTCCAAACGTACGTAATCAGTGTGTCTTGAATATGACCATTGAAACTACAAAAATGACCACAGATCGATTTAGGGCTTGCCATGATAAATTTTGAATAGATAGGATTTGAATTGAAATTTAAATAAGATTTTAATATGACATGATAAAAGATGTTGCAACACGTTAATGCGGGGGTCAGGGGGCCTGCACGGTCACCCCTTGCAGGGTCTTAGAGGCAACGCCACTAGCAAGGTCCAAGGGACAAAGCCCTCACAAGATGAAGCTTAACAGCTTTGCGGAAGTTTCACAACAACTACTATGAAGGTTGTTGATGTTGATGCAGAAAGCTTAATAGCGATTGGCAGGTAGGTAGCATTTGCTAGGGGTTTCAAAATATCTGAATACGAGGATCCAATCCGAAAATTCGAATTGAAATTATCCGAAAATCGGATAATCCGAAATTTCAGATTCGAATACGGATTTTGCATTATTTCGGATTCGATTTCCAATTTTTTTATTTTTTTGTCTTTTTAAAGCTTTTTGTCATACGTTTTTTTGACTAAAAATAATTATATTCTTTAATTTTAAATGTATAATGTAACTTTAACATAATTATAACTCATTTGAATGTATTTTACTATCTTTTGACATGTTTTTTTTTGTTGTTTTAAGTTTAAAAAGCATGATATAATTTCGTTTATGACACAATTACTTTTTTATATATTAATTAGTATATAGATTTGTATTTCGTATATTTGAATTCATTATATAATTTTAAGTTTAATTAAAAAATTTAATTTTCGGATAATACGAAATTTCGGATATCCGAAATTCGGATTATTCGAAAATCGGATACGGATTCGAATAGTAAAATTCATGTATTAATTCGAAAATCGATAATCCGAAAATGAACACCCATAGCATTTGTTGATGATGAGCAACTCACTATACTAATGACGACAGTTAATGGCGGATAAGTGGTTACCTTTGGGAGTAAATATTTATCTTATCCACTTATCCTTATAAAA